>VZTH01018438.1:50643-78125 GCA_013397815.1 Aleadryas rufinucha | reverse complement strand
AAAAGACAGATGAAAACTCACTTGGTAAAGCTGACGAAGGGCCTATCCCAAACCTGTGGGCCACCAGCAAGCCAAACTTTTACAGGCAGTCAAAATGCATAGTATCCTTCTCAACAGCAAGAAACTTATTTGTGATATTTCAGGTAGTTAATTTCAAATCAAAACATATTTATTGTGTCCTAGTGCTGTGAGGCCCCTAAAACCTCTGTCTGTAGGAGCCCACTGTTCAAAGTTGCATGGTCATCCAACTGCCATCCTTTATTTTTCACATGCACCTTCCAGGTATATGAACCATTATTCTAGGTATTTTCTCTTGATCCTGGTTCCTGCATATCTCTCTCCAGCTGAGCAACTTGTTTAGAGTCTTTCAAGTTTTTTTCTTGATCCCTTACTTAAAAAATAGTATCCAAACAACACACTTCACCTAAACATCCTTGAACCCTGTAAATGTAAAACTACAGTTTCATTCTATCTGCAATGTTGTTTCTAGATTTTCTTAGTATATCAGATAAGCTGGATTTTTTTTTTTGTGAACATTTGTTTAAATATTTCATTTTCTTATGCTTTAGAAAAACGCATTTCTATTTTAAAGTGACATATCATGTCTAGAAGTTAATCTATCACTATTTTAGACTCTCAAGTTTGAAGACTGAAATAGAAAGAACATGCCTCAGTTACCATAAGCTTTTTGTTCATTTATTTGGCTCTTAGATATAATATCTGTGACAACTAGATACATTTTTTTTGTCTCTTCCCTTCAGTTAGGGAACAAACTTAGGGAAGAATGAGAAAATATTTTTCACTCACAACTTAAAGTAGTTCTGCCACCTAAAATCATAGACTCGTTAAGGTTGGAAAAGACCTCTAATATCATTGGGTCCAGTAAAACTTCATATATTTATAATATTTACATTTAATTTGTCAATAATTAACACATGAAGAGGAAAAAAAAATATTTTCCCTATGTATTTAAATACTTAGGGAAAATAAAACCTAGGAAGAAGTGTTTTCTCTCTTCAGTTTATATCTGTGTCCCTCAGACACTGGGCATTTTAGCAAATTATCCCATAGCTTCTTTCCACTTCCCCAGGGAAGATGGAAGACAGCACATAAGAAGTCTCTGATGACATCTGGAGGAATAAAATTCTTGGAAAGTTACAAGAAGGTCAGACTAAAATGCCAGAGGGCCAGTACCTAAAAGATGGCAAGCATAATGCTAAAATATGCAAGAACCCATTCTTGCATATTATATATATTTCTATTTACATGTTTTTCTCCGACATTGTAAATACTATTTTAAAGGGTTTATTTTACAGGCACGATTAAATGTTAATTACATAGGATCTGTGAGATTTTGTAATATTTTTAAGGCCTTAACTGGCTTTGAGATGTTTGACAAGTTATTAAAAAGAAACTTAAATCCTATAGTCTTATGGCAAAAAGAAAGACCAAAAATACCCCTTTCATGCTGACTTTAAAATACAAAAATGATTTTTTTTTTTTAAATTTTGCTTCTGAACTCCTGTGATGGATGCCAGAGTTGATGAATGGATGTTAATTACCAGTGTATGTCTCAGCAAAACTGAATGAAAATCAATGTTAATGTGTCTTCACTTAAACTTTTAATAATGTTCCTCTGGAGGATCAAATTCAAATAGCACCAGCCAGCAACCTCTGTACAAACAGGTTAATTTATGATTCAAATGTGTAACCCCACAAATAGAGGTATATGCAATTCAGGAGCAAACTAGCCGTAAATTTATATTTGAGAGAAAAATACTTATTTCAGCATTTCTTAAAAAAAAAAAAAGGAAAAAAAGAAAAGAAAAGAAAAGAAAAGAAAAGAAAAGAAAAGAAAAGAAAAGAAAAGAAAAGAAAAGAAAAGAAAAGAAAAGAAAAGAAAAGAAAAGAAAAGAAAAGAAAAGAAAAGAAAAGATTGAATAATTTTCTCCTATCCTGTCTCAGGATATTAGTCAGTGGAAAATGCAGGATTGCTAAGGACTACACCAGTAGAAGAGAATTCCAGACACTAATCACTCAAACTTCAACTGACATGCTTTCTTTTACTTCGATTTTGAAGGCTTGGGAATAGAATTAACTTGTAAAAGCTAATGGATTTGTTTAGAAAAACTCAGTTGGATGGACCACAACAGTAATGAAATATTTTAGAAGAGAAATAAGAACACACTGATGCTGAAATTTCTCATATCACAAGCATTTTACAGGAAGCACTGATCTTACTATGTCCATGGAACTTTGCATTCCAGATATTAAACACTTGGCAAGGTGAAAGGAAAAGCAAACGTTATCTTTTCGAAAAAAGACCATTGAGGTGTCAGCTGGAAGCAGTTGAATACCGAGATCAGGCTGAAAAATCAGCCTGTTGGAAGACTTTTGAGGAGAGCATATTTATTACTATAGCAATTTTCATATATTGCCAACGGTACAGAGAAAGTGAGGTCACAATAGACAAGAGGCAAAAACCTGCAATTTCTTTTCTGTCAAAATGGCTCTCAAAGGCTTTCTTAAACAACGGTGGAAGATGGTGTACCTATTAATTGAGCATTGCTTTAGGATCCCAAGCAGGAAGACAAGTAGTACATAATTGAGGAGGTGTAGGGGTTTGGATTCGAAACCGGGCGGAAACACCAATTTGTGTAGTGGTTTCAGTTCACCTCTTTATCTTCTGTGAGATAGGAGATTTGGAGGAATGCAAAACAGGCTCAAACTTAAAGAAAATGAAAAGTTTATTAACAGAATTAAAAGAGAAAAGAAAATAATAAGAAAATCAAAGCAAAATCCCTCTTTTTACTCACACCCCCCTCCTCCTTTCTTCTTCCCTAAACTAGCACAAAGGATAACATTACATAATTCTTAGTCAGTATCTACAATTTTAAGAATCTACCCATTAATTAAGGAGAAAAGAGGTTTCCTTTGCAATCCGTGGTCTCCCAAAACCGTATCAGCCCCAGTACAACAGCCCCCNCTCAGGAGCCCTGGCTGGATGTTGCAGCTACTTGCAGCGAACACAGTTGTTTCTCAGCTGTCGAGCTCTGAGGAGATTCTCCCGCTGGCATCCCGGGGCCGTGCCCCGGCACCGGGGGAGAGAGGGAGAGGGGGCTCGAGGCTGCTCCAAGGAGCGAAAACCTCGTCCGCCATTTCCCCCCCGCCCCGCGGGAACGGCCAAACCCCAAAGAGAGAGAGGAACTTCCTGTCCCTCCAGCCTTTATATATGGAAATTTCGAAAAGCGCCACTGGTCAAACGAGCTGTCCATCAGCTCAGGCTCAACCTACCACAGGAGGCCACGTAACCTTTCACAGAACATGCTGGTGTTGATCCCATGCATTTCACAATGTGGTGGCACACTCCTCAGGAACTCAGCCTAAGCTCAGTCAAACAGTGTTGGACTCCATGTCTTCAAAAAGAGGTTCCTAAGGAGAGATATGGGGAAGGTCTTTAAGTTCTTTTTCACCTGCTCCATACAACTCATGAAATAATTATTGTCTAGTTCTCCTAACAAGGACTAGGAGTAGACAATAAAAACACCAGCCAAAGCTTGTAGAGTAAACAGAAGATAATACCTTTTCACCGAGAGCATATCTATGCTCTGGAACTTATTTTTATAGTTTATTGTCTATTGCATGCCAAGAATATCAAAGGGAAATCAAACCCATTTGGATGAAGGCTGCATAGAAGGCTGTTAAACAAAGAACTGTGTATACAGTCTTTAGCATCCCTAAGTGACTTATTCTTGGAAAGTGGGAAAATGCTAGTCAAACTATATTTGCTCTCTTATGGTGGATCTCTCAGCTTCCTTTAGCAGTCACTGTCAAAAACTGGTCAAATGGACCTTTGCTCTCACCCAGTACAGCTATATCATATTAACAATCCTTTCCCTTTGTGCTTTTATCCTACCTTTTGTGTACTTTTGTTTAGGGGAGAATTTGTCAAGAGAAGGATGAAAACGCAGATCTCAGATCTCAGTGACTACCAGCCATATTGCGTTTTGCACATTTGAACTTTTTTCCCTTAGTTTTTATTCATGACCAATTGTTATTAGATTGATTTGTTATGGTTCCTGCATATGAAATTTAAGTTACCATTTATTGTTTGAAATAAGAGATTATTTCAAACAAGAGATTTATACTGAGATGCTTGAAATATTTCTCTCCACTGTTTTTAGTTGAAAGGTCTTGAAATAAATTGTTGTCAAAATGTGCTTGGATAAACTTTCAAGAACAGAATGTCATCATCTTTAAAATACTTCTGGCCTGGGAGAAGGAGAAAGACATGCTATTGAGAAATGCAACAATTTTACAACTGCTTTACAAAGAATTTTAAAAAAATATTTCTATTTTGAAATATTTTATCACACCAAATTTTGTTTAAAAATATGGGATTTTTTTCATAATTACATGAGGCTTATTCTCCCAAGATATTTATGCATATCTAGTTCTCAAGAATTCTTGTTCAGCCACAGTCAACATTACAGAGGGAAGTTTAGCAATTCATCTTGAATGCTGGTGCTAAAAACCCTTTTTAGAACATACTTGATTTACTTAATTTTAAATGTGTGCAGCTCATAATACTTGATCTGGCAAATTTAGAATCTTTTTTTCTGAACTTTCGAGGGGAAACCACAGACATGTTTAAATAGGAAGTCTTGGAGGAGGAAAAAGGAGGCATGGTTATTGGCGCTGTTATGCAATATAGTCCCTCTGTCTTTAAAAACATCTGCATCACAATTTATTGCTAAATAATGCTTATTCAGTGTTTATTAGATTTCAAATCACTTTGTGAAAGGAATCAAAATCCTTATCAGATAAAAGACAAGGAAGTGATTTGTCCAGAATTTTGCCCAGAATAAAATACATATCTCCTAAATTTAGTCAATCAGCCAAGTTGCTAAATGACACCAACTTTCTGAATTATCTCGTAATTGTAAATAAATTCCTAATTCTGGCTCAGTCATATTGCAATGCTTTTAAACCCAGACCATAGTACTCTCTTGTTTTGTAAGGACAGGGATTAGTAGTCTACCATGTGTCCATGATTCCTTATTATATGGAATATAATATATAATATTATAATAATATAATATAATATAATATAACATATTCCTCATTCCTTAAGCAATATTCATGATTGGTTTGATTAAAAATATAAAATATGGGTAGCTGATAAATCTGAGGGTTAACTGTGGTTTATAGGCCCAGAGTGTTTGGAAACCCTTTGTATGTGAGTTTTTATACAAATGCATATGACTGTACATATATCTATATAGATGTCTGTATAGGTGCATGTACATAAATATATGGATGTGTACAGTCATATAACACAGTAATATAAATAATGAGTGATATCTGTGAAGTTGGAAAGCCTTGACTGGAGATCTCAGTATAAGTTAAAAGGATTATTAAAAAGTTAGAAAAGATGACAGAGGGTTATTTTTAATATAAAACTGTCAGTTTGCTAAAATCTAGTTTCAGGTTTCTATAACAAATCTATCATTGACAGTTTTACTTTTTTATGATAACTCTGAGAATTTCTGACATTTTTGCAACTATTTTTTTTCACTTCTTTTGAGATTGTTGAGACACCATTAACTGTGGTCTCCGTTTAGGATTACTTAGAGACGTCTTCTATTCCTCTTTAGAATAAGAATTCCAAAGGATAGTCAGTCTTCTACCAGGAATTCAAATCCCAGTTTCCCTAGTCTGAAGACACTATTGTCTTTTGAGATCGCTTTTAAAACAATGGCACCCTGAGGCAATGGGCCAGAAGCAATCGTGTCTGCAATTAGTGTCACATTCAATCCAGACCAGGAGTATAATGCATTTTGTTTTTACAGAAACCTTATTGGCTATGTAACTCAGTTTTATGATGATGTTTTAAAAATTCCCAAGTCATATACCCTGAAAAGGTTTGTATGCTCATTAAAGAATGGGTCTTACAGTATCTTAAGGAATTTGAACAGAAATTGATTTTATGTTTATAGTGGTTTGCCAGAGAAATTTAGCCTTAAAAAAAAAAAAATTGGGGGTGAAACAAGAGAGTAACATTTTAGTGGAACAAAGCAGTGGCTTGAGAGATGTTAGTATGTTCAGATGGCAGTACAAAGAGCAGGTTAATTTCTATTATTGATAGGTTATTTTGCCTGCTATGGAAGCTAAGGTTTTCCCTCAGGATCCCACTCTGTGAACACCTGTGAAGAAATTGTCTTTCCCCACATGGAATGTTTCTGTCCTTCCAGTTCTCAGGTGCTCTCACGCAAGATGTACCCTTCCTTCTCAAGACTCTACCTGACCCAAGATGCAACACTCAAAGTCATGTGTGGTATGCAAAGCTAGATGAGGGCATGCTGCTCTGCATATTCCAAAGTGGGTGTTTGGGTTTGAGCCTTACTTTGCTTGCAGTTCACATTGTCAAGCTTTCTTGTCCTTACTTCTGTAGCATTTGGTTGTGATTATCACAACCAAATAATCTGGACATGTAAATAGTACTTTTCAGTATGACACCTCTTGGAAGGCCATTAGCAGCACAAGAATTTAAGTACCGAGAACCAAAAATTACCAGTGGAGAGACAATGCACAACTTTTAAAAATATTTTTCAGATGTATTTGAGTCCTTAAGTAATCTTATACTCTCACAGAGCAGTCAGACAATTAAGGTCAAGCACTTTCAATGATGGATTAATTAACCTGTGTCCTTACTTTGAGTGGAAATATGTTGTTAAGCACTCAACAATAGAGGCATCTCCCATATCTGAGCTCCCAGCTCTGCTATGGTAACTGACTGTGATTCTAGTCCGTGGTTTAAGAGACCTAATTGAGCTTACACTGAAATGAACAAAAAAAAATCTATCATGGTGTATACTCAGTTGAACAACTTAACTAGAAAGTCCCCTTCAAGTATTGAAAGGCAACAGTAAGGTCTTCCTAGAGCCTTTACTTCTCCCGGCTGAGCAACCCCAACTCTCTCGGCCTATAATCATGGGATCTGTAGCTTTGTGATAATTTTTGTGGCCTTGTCTGGACTTGCTCCAAGAGATCCTTGACTTTCCTGTGCTGAGGACCCCAGAACAGAATGCAGAACTCCAGGTGGGGTATCACCACAGTGAAGCAGAGGAGGAGAGTCACCTCCCTGGATCTGCCAGTCATGCTGCTTTTTAAGCAGCCCAGGATATGAGTCTGCAAGTGCACACGGCTGGCTCACATCCAGCCTTTCATCCACCAGCACTCCCAAGTCCTTCTCAGCAGAGCTGCTCTGGGTCTGTTCATCCCCCAGCCTGTGTTGATACCAGGGGTTGCTCTGACCCAGGTGCAGCACCTTGCACTTAGTCTTGTTAAACCTCATGAGATTCCCATGGGCCACTTCTCGAGCATGTCCAGGTCCTTCTGGATGGCATCCCGTCCTTCAGGTGCGCCACTGCACCACTCAGCTTGGTGTCACTTTCAAACATGCTGAGGGTGCATTCGATCCCTTCGTCTGTGCCACTTATGAAGATACTAAACAGTACTGGTCTCAATACAGACCCTTGAGGGACACCACTTGTCACTGATGTCCATTTGGACATTGAGCTGTTGACCACTACCCTCTGGATGTGACTATCCAACCAATTCCTCATCCACTGAACAGTCCATCCATCTCTCTCCAATTTTGAGAGAGAGATACTGTGGTGTACCCTGTTAAAGGCCTTACAGAGTCCAAATAAAATGTTTTAAATTGTGTAAAGAAAAAAAAGAAAGGTAAATGCCAAAGATCTCAGTAGAGATTACACTTTTCTATTTTTACATATTAGGAAACTTTTTCTTTTCTTTTTTTTAAATTCACTTGATGTTTCTTCTTCTTTCTAGATGCTTAGACCACATTTTAAGGTTCTTTAAAACCAGGAGTGGAAATGCAATAGGAGTACTTCTGTTTGCCAAGCAATATATGAATTCATTCATTTGGCATTTTTGAGGATGCTTAAGGATAGTCCTTTTTACTGCATAAAAGTACTGTGAAATGAGCTGCATTTATATGTCATTTATTGTGTTCCAATGCTCAGAAAATATGTTTATTTTGAGGAATGCACCGATTGTGACCACTGTTGATAAAGTTAACATTACACAGATGTCCAAGAACTGGTACTGCTTCAGAAAAAGGTTTGCTATATCTTTCTCAGAGACTTTAAAAATTACATCAACAGAGATGATAAAGGTAAGTCACTGTTCAAGTAAGAAATCAGCTTCCTTAAAAGATTTTAATGATTCATAGTCTTATTTTTATTCCTCTGAAAGGGTGTTGTTGCTTGTAATTTCCCATTGGAGAAAAGAAAAGAATGAAAAGGAAAGGACTTACTTCAAGTGATAATACAAGCCACTTAGGTTTTACATGGTTTGGCTTCTTTTTGACAGGACTCAAGAGGAGAAAAAAGTAATGTATCATAGCCTCAAGGGAAAGCCAACCGGCTGTCAGCTTGAAGGAAACATTGGTTAAATTATCTCATATAAAGCTTTGGTTAGACCTCAACTGAAAAGAGGCCTCAACATGCTTTTGCATACACAGATTCTATTACAAATCATCTCTGCACACTTATCTATGTACAAAGTGGACCTATCTCATGGGTTGTACCCATGGTCCTACTTCGACTGCTAAGTTAAAAAGACCCTGACTCTCTCAGCCACTACCAAGTAACACTATCCTCAGCCAATTTCTTTATTTTTCTATCCCTTTTCCTTTTTCTTTATTTTTTTATCCCTTTTGCTAAGTGTCCTCACTTAGCAATACCATTCTTCCGCTTTAGCACTCTTTTGCACACGGTGAACACTCTACAGTTCTGTGCTTGCATTCACTTCTTATTCCAGTTTTTCATTCCCCTTAAGCAAATCTCACCAATCAATGAGCAAAACCCCAAGGTGATACAAACCAGATACAGTCTAAAAATGAGTAAAATAAGTCCAGGTCATCTGCATCCTTAGTTTCTCAAACACTAATCCATACAAAGTACCCAATAGAGGTGACTGCTTTCAATGCGAAAAGCTAATCTCTGTTTGCATGCTGTAGAGGATTTGGTCTGATACATGTTCAGCCTTGCCTCAAGCATGCATTTCTTCTCTTTCTTACTTACAGGTATTTTTCCACCCTAGGTGAACCAAAAAACATGGAATGATGCAGTGAAGAACAGAGAAGTTTGTCATTCTGTTTGTCTTGGACCAAGTTTTATACTCTGTCCTGGGGACCCACAGGCTAAGATTTTATCCAGGCCAAGTGCCTGTTCTGCCTTCAGTGAGACTTCTCATATGCAGTCACAACTTCCTTTTGGTCATATCTTTCAAGTCATGTGCACTGCACATAATATCTGAATCCGTGTGGGAGAGTCAGATTTTAGAGCCCATCATCGTGGTACCTTGCATCTCAACATATTCTGGCCAGTAGGTCGAGGGAGGGGATTCTGCCCCTCTGCTTCTCTTTGGTGAGATGCCATCTGCAGTGCTGCATCCAGCTCTGAGGTCCCCAGCACAGGAAGGACATGGACCTGTTGGAGTGAGTCCAGAGGAGGTCACCAAGTTGTTCAGAGGGATGGAGAACCTCTCCTGAGGGGAGAGGCTGAGAGAGTTGAGTCATTCAGCCTGGAGAGGAAAAGGCTTTGGGGTGACCTAATTGAGGCCTTCCAGTACCTGAAGAGAACCTACAAGAAAGATGGAGAGAGTCTATTTACAAGGGCACATAGTGACAGGGCAAGGGGAAATGACTTCAAACTGAAAGAGAGTAGGTTTAGATTAGATGTAGGAAGAAATTCTTTACTGTGAGAGTGGTGAGGCACTGAAACAGGTTGTCCAGAGAAGCTGTGGATGCCCCATCCCTGGAAGTGCTTAAGGCCAGATTTTATTGGGCCCTGAGAAACCTGGTCTATTAAAAGGTGTCCCTGCCCATGGCAGGGGAGTAGGAACTAGATGATCTTTAACGTCCCTTCCAGCCCAGGCCATTCTATGATTCTATGATAGGTTGTTTCAGTCTGCCATAAAAGGCCCTTTGCAGGTCATGCTGAGATGTATCTTGGACAATGGATTATATTTTAGAAATCTGCCATTTGTTCCCTTTGCTGAAGAAATTCATGAAAGCAATGCTTAATCCATGATCAGTGGACAAAGTAATTATTCAGGAGATGCTGCTTGAATTTCAGTAATTAAATAGGCCATTTTCCTACTAGGCTTTCTCAATTGCTGAATATTTCCTCCTTATGCTTTAATAAACATGTGTTCAGTACTCCTTCAGGCAGCGTGAAAACTGCTTATTGATATTTCTGACACTTCTCTTTTGTGTATGTCCATTTGAACCATTCATTGTGTAGAGTGTACATAATTTCTCTTTGAGCATCAGAAAAGTTTATGCTCAGGCCACCTTCTAATGTTTTTGGGACCCTAACGAAGTTTAATTCCAGGGCAGCTAGGGTGGAAATAGGGTTCCAAATAATCTGTCTAAATTAGTCTCACAACACCCAGAAATAAAACTACCCTACTTTTTTTTTTTGTTCTCAAGATTGCACAATGATATAAGTCAGCAACTGAGTCAGAAAAGAGCTATCTCACAAAGAAGAGCAGCACATTAATCATGTTGACAGTGAGAGCTGTGCTTTGTAGATAGCAGCTCTATGCTTACTGCCATTACAATGGACACTCATCATGTTAGGTACAGATCGCATCCTTGTCTAAGGGGGCAGCTGTTCATGGACTAGTATCCCAAGCCAGAATGCAATCCATAAACTTCTGAAAGAGCATCATCCAGGCCCAAAAAGCATCCTTTGAAAGCAGAACAGCTCTTCATCCAGGGACTTTGTTTTGTAACCAAGGAATTGCATCTTCCACAATTTTTCCAGAGATTTCACATTCACTTTTCTAAATCAACAGCAAAAGAATTTATTCCACCTTTATTTTACAGATTTCTGCATCATCCTGAACCATGAGCTACATCCAAAGTCTTTAATTTCCCAGGCTCCGTATGGGCAGAAGCACACTGCCATTTGCCAAGCACTGGAAAATGTATTGCCTGTCTCACTTTGGGATTTTACAGACCTATTACTGTTTCATGCCACACAGGGCACTTCCATGGTGAAAGCAGAATCTTTCTCTGTACAGGGCTGAAGAGATCCAACCACTTTTTTGCTTTGTGGTAATGTGATGGGCTGATATTTAGAATGACATTACTGAATGTGATAAGCGATTCCAAAAGCATCAACAAGACATGTTTCTGCTCACACCAAGGTGATCTAGTGTAGCCTCCTTCATGCAGTCAAATCCCATTTCCTCAGCCACCTAAAAGGCAGACTGAGATTTGCCTGTCCGTGAAGGAAATAAACATACAGCCTCTTGCACGTGAGGTTCTCAAACACAAAGGCTTCTTGGGTTTTTATCTGACATTCTCTTGGAGTAGGGATGTTACATATATATAATCAAGAAGCCTTTCATTTCTACCAGCACCAGCCTGTGGATTTTATGCAGCTGACTGTTCCCAGGCTTCGTCTCATCCTCAGCTATCCTCATGTCTCCTCAGTGAGCATGTCCTCACCCCACACAGGATATGAATTTTTACAGCTCACAGCCATGTAACTACGACTCTCTAACCTGAGCAATTTCCTCTACAGGCCATCAGCTTGGTTGGCCAAGCAGATGGCTATTACACTTCATCCACTGAGAGGCAGAGCTGTTCTCCACAGCACGCAGGGGATATGGTGCCTTCTGCTCAAACCTCCTAAACCTTGCTAAGTGGAATATGTTTCATTTGTTCAAGGAGACAGAGCTTGTCCTCTTGGCTATCAGTGGTTCTTTCATCCTGTTGACTCTGTACAACTCAGGTGTCCTAGTAGATCCTGCTGAAGACCCATTTGTCTCAGAAGCAGCTCTGCTATTTTCACTAAAAACATTCCAAATAAAATCCGGTCAAATATTAAAAAAATCCTGCAGCAACTTTTTCAATATAGCAAAATAATAAGCAACGGGCCTGCCACCCTCCTTTTAAACAATTGAAGAACTTCTGTAATAACAATTACTCTTAGTTACCCATGTAATAAATTGATTTTTTTGTGTGCATCACATATAAAATGCTGTGGATCTTCCTGCTTCTTCGTGTTAAACTATTCTTCATTATTTTTTCTTTTTTTTTTTTAATTTGTTTTTTTCCCAGTTTTTTAAAACTGTTTCTTTGGAGATCCCATAAGTTGAAATTTCACTGGAAGTTATAGCAAGATATTTTTTTAGCTTACCTACTGCTAATCTTATTCTTAATTTAGTTGACATGCAGTTTGATCTTCAGTAGTTAATGGAAGGTGGATTCTGACACTCGGTGAATACTTTGCACCTGGCCTCCTGCTCTAATGCATGCACACAAAGGGTTCGATTGAACTCAAAAACACTAGATATGTCTGTGTTTAAACCCATGGTTAGGCTGCTAAGGAAAAGTGACTTGAGTTTTCCAAGAACTAAATTGTAGGCATCTTGGCTTACACATTAGAATGGGTCATAATGTGTAGTTTATTACTGAGAAAATTACAGTAAAAAAAGTAATGTTTAGAAAATATATAGCATGAGGATAAACAAAAATCTGAGTTTTAAAAAATCAGCAATTTGACAAAGGTTCAGACTTGAGGGAAAGTAGTTGACACTTCATATCAGCTGCTTAGTTCTGATTCACAAAAGCGTAATTCAGATATTTGTGAAAATTGTGTTAATCACAGAAATTTTTTTCTAGCAGTGTATATGTAAAAATGAGAAGCAAACCAAAACAAAATAAGATTGTATTTTTCAAGGAACCCCAAAAGGTTTCTATAGGATTTGCCCCATTATAAATGGATTATATTTGAATTATCATTAGGCATATCATAGACATTTTGTTTAGCTAGATTAAATTTCTGAGCAATCTGCAAGGCAGTTAAGAGCAGCTGTTAAAATGACCACATAACACAAACAAAAAATACTTCTCTTGTTTGAAATACACATATGTTAAAAATGAACGTACACCTCTTTTATGCGTACTTCCAGTTATACAGAGCAAAATCCCTGATGATTTTGGGAAAGAGCATATGGTCTGCTTGATTTTTTTTATCTTATTTTGCAGCTCGAAAAACCAGTTATCAAACATTAACTACTAATTTTGCCTCTATCTTTTTATTTATGGAAGCATTCTGTATACAGATTAATTTTACTTGCTCTATGTTTTCTATTGTTTCATTTGCTAATAAACAAAAAATTGCAAGAGCTTTAGGACTGATACATAACACAGTTTACTCCCAGATTTGTAAAAAGAAAGAAGCCCAATACAACTTGATACAATTAATTTCCAATTGCTGTTTCTGAAAGTCTCTGCAGTGCCCTTTCAGCAACTGCACATTCAAGAAGCTATTTCTATTTCTTCAGCAATCAGAAGATACCTCTGCCACAAAGTTTTGCTCAGTGAGGGCAAGGCTGCTTTCTGCAGTGATGTCAACAAATAAGTGCTGTTCTTCAAATGCTGACCTTTAAAAAGTGCATTATTAAAACTAATACATTATCTTACAGAGACTGTAAAGCAAGCAGGAAAGAGGCTTCTCTTTACTAGAAGAGATACCATTGCTCTTCATCCAAAACTTCCAGACTTTGTGAAAGTGCCAGTTTTTCATATTTAAAACTGTTCTGCGCTAGCCTTGTTTGCCATGCCTGGGTAGGCGGATCAGCACTAAGGAGCAGGTTTTTTCCCATTCCCAGATGAGCTGAGTAGCACAGCTGGTTGAAGACAGTTAATTGCTCTTCATGATGATTAGAATGTTGTTAAGGTTTTCTCAGAAGGAGAAAAAAGAACATGCATGTGGTTTGAAAGGTCATGGTGAAAACAAGATATAGCAGGCATGAGATAGTGTTATATTGACAAGTGTTTATCATAAGAAAACACACTTGGCATTAAAACCTGCTAGCTCTTCCAGTTGATTGCAATGTAATATAGTTTCATAAAATAACACTATGATTATGTGTCCCTTTGTAGAATCACAATTTTTTTCTCTTCTGCCGAAAATTGCCATTTCTGTGGTTTAAAAGCAATGCAAATATGCCACAAAGGTCTTAAAAAACCAAACAGTTTGTTACTCTCATTAATTTGCTTCTGAAAGTGAATTATTATATTTTCTAAAATATCTTTTCTATATACATAGAAACCACATACATGTTATTTATTTTCATTCTATAATACACAGTCATTAGTAAATCTCTCACTACTGATTTAGCCATGGATTATGCTTTATAAAAAGGACATGTTTGAACAGGATGAGCTAATGTTGAGAGCTGGGCTGCATTCAATTCCCTCTTCCATATCCAGGCACAGTGGTCCACCCAGCACAAGAACTGGAAAATAGCATTCGTGGTCTGATGGATACATGCAGATCAATGGAGTTCAACTCCAGAACACATGCAGTAGAAACAATTAATGAAAGTGAGGAGAAAGATACTGATATGATTATCTCATATACAGTAAAAGGCTAACTTCTGTAACTAGGCAGACCCTCTTTATTTGACCATCCTACACACTAAAAAAGGCTGGTTGCTCTATCCTTGCCAGATGTTTATGGTAGATCACATCTGCTTTTTCGCCAGGATACCATGGAATCCAGCAAAATAACACACACTCTTTCACCCTGACCAATAAATTCCAGCAAACATAAAGGAAATTCAAGGTCATCCTTTCAAGGATGCTTGCTCAGTCATGCCTGTTTTAATTGCTCTTAATTCTCTTTGTCTCCAGATACAAGTATTTACTGAGCAGCTTTATCTACTTTGTCCTGAAGCTTTCCCTTAGGTTGGGAGGTTTTCTTA
Source organism: Aleadryas rufinucha (assembly GCA_013397815.1). Classification (NCBI taxonomy): domain Eukaryota; kingdom Metazoa; phylum Chordata; class Aves; order Passeriformes; genus Aleadryas; species Aleadryas rufinucha. The sequence continues at coordinate 63,305 of VZTH01018438.1, read as the reverse complement.
CTCAGCACTAACATTTCTAAGTTCTGCCATTACTATATTCCTGGAAGGCTGTACAAAAATAATTTTGAAGAATCCGTAGAGTATAGTATGAGCTGAAAAAGAGACACCTTTGTGTGCTGTTTCCAATCTTTGCAGACTTTACTCTCTCATGACTGGCACTTCAAGAAAACACACCTGTTTTCTGTGACTACTTCTGGTGTTAACACCACTGAAAAATAAGGCCAATTGTACTCAAAGGATGAAAATTAGAAAGTGTTAGTGCTTGATCTTTATGTCACCTTCATATGAGAGATGAATATCTAAAAGATATAGAAATGTCATCTTTCTGGGTCTTCTTTGAGACTTTCCCATATTTTTGGTTTGTTTTGGGGTTTCTTTAATTAAATTTTTTTAATAAATAATATTGTTTCCAAGGCAATAGCTGTATTTCAGGGATAGCATTTACAAAAAACTCACTTTCATTGCTGCCAGACATTCCAAATGCACATTCCATTTGGATTGTGAGTTTAGTGAAGTTTTACGAAAAAGAAATAGCCCCCAAGTTCCTTTGCTGTACATATATTTAAAGACTTGCAGGTGTTACTACTACAAATGCTGCAGTTCTGCTGTCAGAGAAAACCCACAGGAAAATTACTGATGATATATCAGGTAAAAAATCCAAATGATAATAGTTCAAAGTGGGATGTTCAAAATACGATCATTTGTGTAAAAAAAAAAAAGCCAAACAATGATGTATAACCTCTTACATATATTATTAATTATGTTGGTTTAGCTGTTAAACCAAAAAATTAAGGTTGAGAGAAGAGTAAGTTGCTCAACTTAAACCAATTTCAAAACATAAAGCCAATTTTTGTCATCAAAACAAAGAATAAATAATTTCCCATAAGAAGAAGGTTCCACAGCCTCAAAAACATTTGCTTTTGTGACCTTGCAACAACAAAAACAACAAAAGTTAGTGAAAATTCAAGATATGATTCATGTAAGTTTTCATGGACAACCTGCTGGTCTATATAAACACTGGCCTCCTTGTCGTGTCTTCTGATTCTGCCTCAGATTAAGCAGGTGGGGAGGGGTTCAGCCAATGTTTCAGAAAATCAGAATTGTCTTCCACACCTTTTCTCCACACTGTTAAACTGAACTCATACAACGTGGCCTTCAAGTTGCGAGGCTTTTTCCTTGTAGCTGTATGTTGAAGAAATTATGCTATTAGTTCTAAAAACACTGAGTTCAACAGGTCAAATTCATCTCGAGGGTGACTTTGACTTCAGTGAGAATGCCGCAGGGAGACATTGGCTCAGCGTGTCTCCCATGTTTACTAATCACAGGAGCAGCAGCAGTCCTCTCCATTTGAGCAGGGCTGCACAGAACTTTCATTACAAAATAACAAAGTGCAGCTAACTCAACTTTGAATTTAGTTATGGCTTCATTAAAATTTTGCAAAGTTTCTGACTGAGCATGAATTTTTATAGTGGATGCTTTATGGATTCAGCTGAGTTTCAGTGTGCATTTTAATCCTAGACTCACAGTGAAATACAAAGAAATGCAAATGGCAAACAAACTTCGATATAAATGCCAACAAGACAAATGCTTGAAATTTTTCAGTTCTAATGCTGCTAACACTGACGTCATCCTACATAACTGTGATTTTTAACCAGATTCTGCTTTCCTTCTTCACTGGATGGAAAAGGAAAGGTTGGTTATCTAAATGAATATGCCTAGGTTAGAAATGTAGGTTCTTATATAATTAAAAGTAAAACTTTTTGGTGAATACTAAGTGCACTAAAGCTAGGAATCAACTCCTGTCATGATGCCCTGAATCATGAGTGGCCCTAGAGGCACTTCCCACCTGTACAGTATCTGCATTTTCAAACATTGTAGAATGCACTGCAGTTGCAGTCTACAGTACATTGTGTAGTCCTGGTCCCCACATATACCCTGTTTGCATCCAAAGTTGGAGATAGACTTGCCTACAGACTCTGCCTGTACACCTCTGTTTCCTTGGGATGTGTGGGGAACCACAAAGGCAGGAGCTCTGTGCCCATAACAGGACTCCTTGTCTCAAGAAGTTTAGGGCCTGAGATCAGCTCTATAATGTGCACTGCAGTGCTGTGTCTTGCAATCAAGAAAAAACTACTTCAGTCTTCAGGAAGCAAAGGGCATCAAGGCATCTAACATTTTCTTGTGTGGATATTCCACACTGCATACAGCACAACTCAAGGAGCATGAGGATGGTGGGAAATGGCACTTGACATATCAGCAGACCTCCACACACCCTGTACATCACACCATGAAGACTCTGCCTTGCCTCTGAAAGATTTTTCTATTCTCAGACAGGCTATTTGACTCCACTGAAGTAATTTCATCAATGGACTGGCTTTTGGTAAACTAGAATAGAACATACTTCATAAATACATACTACATATAGAGGTATGTATTTACAAACATATTTATGTGTGTGTGCACATATAGTATTGGTGTCTCAAAAACCTCCTTTTCAGGTGAAATATACAAAAAATTATTTTATGTTTTATCAGATCTCTTTAGTATTCCTGAGAGTCTGCCTGAAGACATTTCAACATTACCCAAGATTCCCTGACTTTCTAAAGAAGTGTAATAATGTGCAGGACCAAATCTTGCTGTAACACAGGACTGCATGCATGAATTTTCAAACCCGCTTCTCCGGTTGAAGCCAACAAGTAACCTCAACACAGTATCAAGGACATCTCACAGAAATAAAAGACACGTATTGCTTGAAATAATTGTAGTAGTCTGGAACCATTCTGTATCTTTAGGATGGTTTCTGCGTCTATCCTTTCATTTTTTGCTGGGGTCTGTATACGTATGCAGATCTTTTGGTAAGGAATCAATAGGAGGTTGAAGAAACTGCTTGCTACAGGGAAGTGTGTCCTGTGGGACTTTAGCACAGCACTCACTTTTCTGTTTTAAAGGAATAGGCATGGAGCAGGTTTCGGTTGGTTTAGTGCACATTCAGTTGTGTTTGTATCTGCTGTGATCTTATTCTCTAGAAGCAAAAGCAAAGCCAACTTCGTTTCAAACATTGTGCCTTCTGAACTTTCTTTCTTGACCCTAAAGCCAAACCAGAGGCCTCAAGAGATCTTTATCAGTGACCTTTATATGTGCTGCATCCCCCTTGGCAGGGATATGTAACTCTGGAGGGGGCTGACTCAACCAAAACAGAAATGGCCTAAATGCTTGCTTTAAAGAAAATACAGAGTTAACCACAGAAGCAGAGCATTTGAGAACACTTTCATGGTTGCCTAGCAAAAGGCTGCACTACTTGAGAAAAGGTATGTAGTTGACAGTGCAGTGCCTACATCATATTTTACTTTTAGGAAGCCAATTCCAACAGACCACTGGTGTAAAAGCCCAGGAGATATTTGGCAGGGAACACTTGTTCAAAATTGGAAATGATAGTAAACAGCCAGCAGTTTCATTTCTCGATTTGGTTGTTACGAGGACAGCACGCATTAGAAATTGCTGTTCAGTTCAAGAGCTGTAACATCATGACTTACCCCAAGAAGTGCCAGAGATCCTGTGGGGTCTGGGGGATGTCACTGGCCATTGATTGTGTGTGGAAGATCCTTGGACACTGTGACAATTGCACACAGCTACATAACTCATATATTTGCTGAAGATCTCAAGCATGTTGTCACTGTTGTTCATGTAGCCAGCAAGAGGGCATATTTTAAAAAGAGATGCTTTTCATTTCTACTGCAGGTATGGATTCAGCAAAACCATTGTGATGGCAGCAAGGTGTTGGAATGTTCTTTTGCAGTGGTCAAGAATCATTTCTCTTTGAGGTGAAATATCCCAGGCTGCACTGGTTGTGCTAATAGAACAGTGTCTCAGATGGCAGCATGGCTTCTGCTGAAGACTCAGGCACTTGGAATCCCTTGTATATGTGGAATTTTTTATCATTTAAGAAAAAAAAAACATTAAAAAATGGTCAGTTTTATGCAGGAATATGGTAAAGGCTGTACAATCGCATTCAACAAAACCATCTGCTAAGTTCATGCAGGATTCCCAAACTGGCTTTTCAGAGCAGCCTCCAGCCATCCCCTTTGCCACCTCTCTGCTGAGGTGGTCCAACATGCACCGTTCTTCTACCAAGCTGGCACCAGCGCCTGTCTGGAGTCCTCCCTCTTATCTCCCCTTGGGTGCTCTCCCAGCTCAATCCCAAAGATAACAAAGTTCAGTCATGCATCCTGGGTACCTGAGAGGCGTTCATCATAGAATTATACAGTCAGAGAATCATTTAGGTTGGAAAAGACCTCTGAGATCACCAAGTACAACCAGTAATCCAGCACCACCATGTTCACCACTAAACTATGTCCCCAAGTGTCACATCCACACACCTTTTGAACACTCCCAGGGATGTTGATTCCCTGGGCAGCCTCTTCCAATGCCTGGCCACTTAGCATGCATCAATTACCACATTTAGTACATCTGACTCTAATCCTGCTTACACAAGCAGCTACAGCTTTGCAGAGTCATTTTGGACTTGCTAATGCTTCATGGGTCCCCCAAATGAGTTGATATAATTTTGAGTTTATTGTATTTTTTACATGGAAAAAATGAAGCATTACACTAGTGATGAGGTTGGAAGGGATTGGCTGGTTTTGCCTTTCACACTGATGTATGCTACAGTATTACAATCATAGTGTAGATGGCCCAACTGTGGTTTCCGTAGACTGAGCCCACTGAGTTCCTCATGTTCCTACAGAAAATCGAGGGGCTACTAGGACCCAGAGGCAGTCTTGTACTCCTACCTCAGAAAAATATGATTTCCTAGGGAGCCAAGAATAATGCATGGGCCACAGTTCTTACACCACATTTACTAGTATAAATACATAATAGTGCAAAAGACAATCTTGGATTTTCTCCAGACTGTAATAACAATTTCATAAATATTTATTTGCATTCAAACAAAGATACCATTCAAAGCTAATATTTTAAATCAATTTCCAGAACCTCTGGTTTATAGGTAATTTTCAACTTTTCCATTATTTTTTCTCCTTTTGAGTAGAACACTTGATTCAAGTGTTCCTTGACTAGTAAAAATCTGATGTATATAGTATAATCGATGGTAAGGTTGTCAGAGCATATCTCCAGAGTTCATGGCCAACAATAATCATGATATGAATCAGTGACAAAGAACAGTATATGTAATACACAGGGAGCTCCAGAAACACAAAACCCCTAAATCACATACTCAAGAGCTGAAAACCAGAGCATATTGACAACTCTGCTATAGGAAGTTTCATGTAAAAATTCAACTCAACTGTGAATTTACAGTGCATTGTAATTACAAATTTTTGGCTAAAATGCTTAACATTTATCAAGTTATAGAAAAGACTACGGAGAGGTAATTAAGAGTGTTTTTAACCATTGTGTTTTTAACCATAGTATTTTTAACTTGTTATCCTGTAGATATAACTGTTAATTTCAGTGAAAATGAACTAGATGCAAAATAAAAAATATTTGAATATTTTTGCCATCCATGAAAAAGAGAGACAGATCTGCTTCAGCCAGAATTGTGAGCAAACAATCTACAAACCAGAATCAAAACTTCTCCGTTTCAAGTGCGTCTTCATACAGCTTCAGAAACTTCACCTCAGAACAGAAATAGGGTAAAAGCCTTTAAAAAGCCTGTCTCGGGGAGATAATGGAACAGAGGAGATGCATGAATGATGGAACAGTGGAGACACAAGCAACAGGCTAGACAAGATGCTATTCCTCTCTTAGGCTCTGAAAATCACAGGTCTTCCTCAAGTAGAACTCCAATCTAAATTATTTAAAAACACTTGCCAGTGAAGTTTTGCTGGATTTACATGAATGAGCAAAAATAGTCCACATGTGCGTATGATGTCCATTTCAAGTGATAAATGGAGAAATGAACATATGTCTGAGCACATAAAGAATTGTACAAAGATCCTCAGCAACACAACTGTCACAGTTGTGTCCAGCATCTTGGACAGCAGTTATATTTAACTTCATCTTACCTTGCACCTAAATAATGTAGGTTAGGTTCTCTAGTGTTCAAAGAAATTACCAGAAAATGACTGAAAGGTGTTTTATCACATTTTATTTCCTGTTTATTTAGACAGACTGTCATTACAGAAATGAAAATAGCAATAGAAACCTTCAATAAAAATAAACATAAAAATAAAAATGAAAAACATCAGTGCAAGGAACGGAAAGCTTTGATAATTGCAACATGAAATTTCTCTATATGAATCCCTTTACTGCCCAGATTTGTGAAAACAGTCTTATGGTAATGCAAGAGTGGTATATATTTATTGTGTATTGGAAAATCAGAGGGTAAAATAGATCTATTTGTTTCAATCAAACACTATAAATTGTACCAGACTACAGTAGTAAACAGTTGTGTGTATACACCTGACACACAGGCAGATCAGCATTACCTTTTGTTAAGTAACTTCATTGTCAGAAATGATGGAATTTCTTATAGCAAGAAAATATAATTGTCCTCTCTGGCTGTGCAATTACTTCATCACATTCAAGAAGTATACCAAAATAAAGCAACAACAGAAGAGGTCTAGATTATTTTCAGAATTTCTTTATTTATAAAGTAGAAGGGCAAAATGTGTCTTTTAAACAAGTATACATGAAATTAGTCTAGTTTACAGTAGCTTACAGTTTCCCTCAACACTGTAGGAACACACAGATAAGACAGTGCATCCAAAGCCACCTAATGGAAGTGAAGTCAGCAATTCTTATCCCCTAGTATGTACAGTAGATTTTGACCAAGCTTCAAATATGTTGCTTCATTTTCTGACGTCCATGGGACTGATTCATGTGCTTTGTCTGAAGGTTGTGAATATGGCAGAATGAAAGAGCCATTGCTATTCATTCCTACTCTTGCTGGTGGGCTTACTGCCAAGCCTCAAAGCCCCCTTCTCTTTTTTGCTCCAGTTTTCTGAGTTCCTGTGATTTCTTGATTTTTTGCAGTGATACAGTCACAGTGAGAAGCGTGGAGGAAAGCCCTCAGCTTCTCTGCCTGTGCTGCATGGTTAAGGCAGGGAAAGGGGTTTCAAACATTTCAGCTCAATGGCACTGGGCTCCAAAGGAGTTTTCCACCTCCTGGGCAGGTGTTCCAGCCACTGAACTGCAATATGGAAAACAGGGATTGTGTTCTCTTCTTATATAAAAATAAAGCTTTCTGAGGTGATGCCTTGAAGTGGCTACCTGAAAACAGAGGCTAGACAAGATTAAGAGAATAAAAGTAGGTATTTATTTGAAGGGCCTTCAAAGCTACACCTTGGGAGTCAAAAGCCTCTGGGGCTCCACCCAAGATGGACACTGGGTCATGGGTTCTTCACACTTTTTTAAGTTTGGTTCATTTGCATATCAGGGTTCATTCTCCAATTATAAATTCAGCTAATGATGTAATTATCCCAAGTTTGCTCCTCCTCTCAAAGGCTTTGGTTTACATATTTTGGGGCCTGGGAAAACAAGGTGTCCTTGAAGTGCAAACCTAGAGAGGGTTTGTTACGTCTAACCAGCATGAGAGAACAGCAGCTTACAGGCCACACGAAACTTCAGAGTTACACACTAGGCAGTACAGGACTTGAAAAATATAAAAGTTAAAACTTAAGGCATCAGAGGGCACTCTGAATTGCTCCTCAAAGGCAAAGCTCCTGCAAAAATAGCACAGTGCAGCTGATTTGAGGTACATAACGGGGATGTGCACCTTACCTATAAGCAGCCTAATCTGAGCGCTGCAAAAGGGGGGCAAAGCACCTATTGTGAAGTATTGCAAAGCCTTTGCTGGACATAGGGGTCAGCCTACAGTCACACTTGACACTCTAGTCAGAGTGATGTGGCTGGAGAGGAATGTTAACTTGGGTAACTGTTATGAATTAGATGTGAGGGGTTTAGATAAGTCCCTGTCTTTTGCCCAGGCCTCTGGCAGCAGGCAGTAGCTGTATAGGGATGGCCAGCACCCCAAAACCCACTCTTATTTGCAAATTCTTTAATAATGGCTGATTCGGTCTATTATAGAATGGATTATTTATTTAATAGACACAAAACTAACAGACATAAGACTTAAAACAATTACTACACAGGAATAAGACAAAAAGAGGAAACTAGTATTATACACACAGGGTTAAAGGTACCATTAATTTTACAGCTAGCTAAGAAACAGTGTAACTTAGGATCCAATGTTTCTTACCACCAAATTGTTGAAGGGGCACACATCAAAATCCTTTCCCTCAATTTCCGGAAAAGTAACCGCAAAGTTGCGTCCAAGCCTTGGGGAGGAATCGTCTCGCACTTTCCCAGGGAGTGTGTAAGAGACTTCTGCCTGTAGTACTTTTATAGTGTAAAACAGGCCTTTTGGTCACCTATGTTTTTTTTCTCTTTTCTCACATCTGTTAAGCTGGCAGACCTCTTGGCACCAGGAGATGATACCCACTGGGCCTTGCCCGCCTGGGTTATCTCTCCTATCTGCATCAGCCACCCGTGGTGGGAGAGGGGTGATATGCCAAGCCACAGTAACACAAATCAAGGTAGTGCATTCCCCATCTCTGCCTCCCAGCCCTACTGCTGTTTGTGTTTCATATTCAGTGCATTAGACCATGAAGCAGAACAACAAAAATCATCTCATGCCAGTTGTGTTCACCACTTTCTTAGGCCAGTAGAACTCCTTTACTGTTAATGTAGGCTTTCACATTAATATTTGGGCCTGCAGGGCTTATGGTAGTGCTACAACCTACAATATTTTGATGAAAATTTACTTGATGCTTCTACAACTGAACTACATAGTCTGCTAACTCAAATTTCCACATGAAGCCATAAAAACTATATATATGTCCCACACAGAGAGTGGGTCAGTAAACAAGTTTCAAAAGTTTGTTTCTTCTTCTTAAGGCTAGGTGTCTGAGTGACCTTCTTGCACTTCAGTTCCATGGAGATCACACGCTGCAGCTCCTGCTTTAGATCAAACCTGAAGAAGGGGAGAGTTAAGCTTACCTGCTTTGTGAATAGAAAATACTTCTATTCACTGTAATTACTCTTGGTCAGAAAACGTCCCTTGCACTTTTCCATTTTTACTTGTCTTTGTTTACCACATAAAGGGTTCATTTTCCCTCTCCAGTAGCCTGTATCGCTAAAAAAAGTGTATTTGCTACAGGGCATTAAGAAATATATTCCCAGATTGCTAAGAATTCATTTTTGTTTGCTTGGAATAAAAGCACAAGAACAAATACAGCTAGATTAAAATGAAAAGCATTGCTACAAAACAGAAAGCATATATAGCGGTTTTTCCTCAGTAGAAGATATACCTTCAGCAGGAGGCCTGATGGGATTGCTTTAGGCAATAGCCTCAACTAGTTTCACTCTTTGGAACTTTTATCTTAATAGGGCTGCAGTCTTTGTATATAATACTTATACACTGAACCTTGGCTTTCAGTGCTGCTAACTTTTGGTAGAAAGGAACAAGATTAAAAATCATACCTGGTAAAGTCACAGTATGATGGGTTTCCTTCAGTAATTACCATATAAAGGAAAATATAAAACCCTAGAAAACATTTTGGGTGTCCTTTGTATGAGATAACATTATTTGGACTGTTCCAGTCATTGTTTTTTTCACAAAACTGGAAGTCTCTCATATAATTCAGTTCCAGAATGAGTAAGATAAATGGCTGCTGCTGCTGCTTCTCTGCAGCCAGCCTGGGGACTGCAGGAGCCTGGAGGGAACTGGCTGGGTCTATAGACTGTGGGAAATATTCAACTTTGTGAGATGGCTCTGTTTCCAGGCAAGGGATGACATGTCAGGTGGGGGAGACTCCTCATCTCCTTCACTATTTAGATCTTTGTTAGCACCATGTGAACCTCCCCACTTCAGCCCTTGTGGTATAACCATGTCCATGTGCATGGTGGCTTTTTGTCTGCCTGTAAGATGAGACAATTTTAAAATTTAACAGAAGTACTACTCCAGAAAATAACTTCTATCCTCAGTGGCTGCCTCATATGCTTTCTTTTGTTTACTACAGGCACATAACAACCTAAAGCTTGGTAGGTGTTCTCACTAAAAACATTACCGTTTGTGATATTTTGGTACATTTCTGGAGATAAAATTTCATATTGATTATAAATTCCCTTACCTTAACCTCAAACTTTATTAAAAATATAAACAAGGGTTTAGGAAAATATTGGAGGTGAAATCAAAGAGCTGATACTAGTTTAATGAGGTGGCAGTAACATGCATCCTTTAGTTATCCAAGGAGAACAGAAGAGTAAATTTTTACCCAATGTTTTCCGACATGAAATGTCTACAAACAGTATTAATTTAAGTTAGTAAAATATTTTATTTCCCAAAATAGTGTCTTGAGCAGTAACTGTAAAATTAATTGCAAACATCTCATCTGTTGTAACTGCCACAATTACTCCATTCACTAAGATTTTTTTATAGCACCCCTGTCCCATTACTGCTCTATTGCACTTTTCTAAACTTGATTTAGAAAAATAAAGAAGAAAATTTACTGCAGAAAATATTAAGATAGCTAATTTAAGAAACAGAACAGCTTTTCATTTGCAGTCATATGACTGGTATTCATTACTTACTGGTAATTATATCAGAGATAATACATTGCAGTTAGAAAATTTTCTAATTGGCTTTAATAAGAAAGAATAGACAAAGCAGATTAAAAGAACTGAAAAGAATGCTATTGGTATTATTAGCTAAAATGAACAAGAGCCTCCCAACTATCTGCTCCGTTATCTTCAACTGTGAGAACTCAGATCAATTAAAAGTGCCCCAAGTATGAGTACCTATTACTCACAGCTGTCATGATCCAATTATTGAGGTTCTTAGAAATACTTCTGCCCAAATTAAGGTGCAAACGAGACCACATGCCAGTCAATAGTATGGGTTTTATTTGATAGTAAATATGAGAGAGAGAGAGACAAAAAAAGAAAGAAATAGAAAATAGGTGGGGGGGACAGAAAGAGAGTGATAGGGACAGAATAAGGAAAATATCACCACTCCGTGGATCCCAACGATGTTCTGTTGATCCTCTCCAGCTGGTCTTGACGGTGAAGGTCCACCTGAAAAACAGAGTCCGATGGGTTTATATACCCTCGAGCCAGGTAGCAATGTCCAGGCATGTCCCCCTGGGGGAGGGGGCAGTCTCTTACAGCACACGCTGGATCTGTTGCATCACGTGCAGTCCTGTGGTGCAAAGCCTCTGGGAGCACTTTGTGGGGGGGTCTTTGATGGATTGTGACTCCCCCTCAGCTGCCTCTCACATGAATGTCCCGTGGATGTGGCCTGTGGGGCTGGGGGTTCCACAGCTGTGCCAGTTTGTGTAACAGAGGATGGGTGTTTATTGCCTCTGGCCAGAGGTTGCGCCACATACCCGAAATCTGCTCCTCCCACCTCGGCTCGGTGGGGGGGGGAATCTCTGTAAACCCGGCTTCTATGAGCTGTGCTCTCCCGCCACCCCAATCTCAGCCGGGGATGATTCTCAGCGCCGTCGGTGACTTTGGCCATTTGTGGATGCATACCTTTCCCTCAGCCTGAGATGACTGAACAATAGGTTTCCCTTTATTTAATAAGCAGTTTGACTTTCAGTCCAAAGTCCCAGTCTTCAGGGAGGCTTCTTTGGTTGTAGCTTCTTTATAATGAGATCAGCGTTTGAAGCATGAACTATTTTCAGTCTCTGACAACAGCTAACAGTACATTTCAGTGTCTCATGCTCTGCCAGTGAGGAGGTGCACAAAAAAAAATGGGAGGAAACGTGGCCGGGAAGGCACATTCCATGCTAAAGAATATCATGCCCAGTATATTCATTGGGGAGAGTTTGCTAGGAGCCACCAATTGCTCTTGGTGGTCAGACTGGGAGTTGATTAGTGGGGTGGTGAGAAATTGCATTGTGCATCACTTATTTCTCCTGGATTTTATTTCTCTCTCTCTACCTCTCTTTCGTTGTTGTTATATTATTATTGTTATTGTTATTATTATTATTGGTATTATCATTATGATTACTTTTGAAATTTACTTCTGTATTAAACAGTTCTTAANGTTTATTGCCTCTGGCCAGAGGTTGCGCCACATACCCGAAATCTGCTCCTCCCACCTCGGCTCGGTGGGGGGGGGAATCTCTGTAAACCCGGCTTCTATGAGCTGTGCTCTCCCGCCACCCCAATCTCAGCCGGGGATGATTCTCAGCGCCGTCGGTGACTTTGGCCATTTGTGGATGCATACCTTTCCCTCAGCCTGAGATGACTGAACAATAGGTTTCCCTTTATTTAATAAGCAGTTTGACTTTCAGTCCAAAGTCCCAGTCTTCAGGGAGGCTTCTTTGGTTGTAGCTTCTTTATAATGAGATCAGCGTTTGAAGCATGAACTATTTTCAGTCTCTGACAACAGCTAACAGTACATTTCAGTGTCTCATGCTCTGCCAGTGAGGAGGTGCACAAAAAAAAATGGGAGGAAACGTGGCCGGGAAGGCACATTCCATGCTAAAGAATATCATGCCCAGTATATTCATTGGGGAGAGTTTGCTAGGAGCCACCAATTGCTCTTGGTGGTCAGACTGGGAGTTGATTAGTGGGGTGGTGAGAAATTGCATTGTGCATCACTTATTTCTCCTGGATTTTATTTCTCTCTCTCT
>VZTH01018438.1:2024-40784 GCA_013397815.1 Aleadryas rufinucha | reverse complement strand
TTTAGGGAAGAAGAAAGGAGGAGGGGGGTGTGAGTAAAAAGAGGGATTTTGCTTTGATTTTCTTATTATTTTGTTTTCTCTTTTAATTCTGTTAATAAACTTTTCATTTTCTTTAAGTTTGAGCCTGTTTTGCATTCCTCCAAATCTCCTATCTCACAGAAGATAAAGAGGTGAACTGAAACCACTACACAAATTGGTGTTTCCGCCCGGTTTCGAATCCAAACCCCTACAGGTCACATCTCTCCTTCATTTCTAAAATGCAGGCAAGCATGCCAGGTAAATGAAAATGAGGAGAAACATATGCAAGTTTCCTTCAATTTATAGGTGCATATACAGATACACTTACATGTATCTGTATAAGCATACAAACATTTGCACAAACACTTTTGCAATGGAAATACTAGCATTTTCAGGAAGATTTTTGTTAAGTGATTTATGCTAACTTAGGAAAAAATTATTCTACCAAACCTGGGAAAATAAAAACAAAGTTATTTGTTCCAGGGTGGTCCCAGTCAGTCAAAATGCTTCGGTTTATTGAGCAGAAATGTTTCATTTGAATCATACTGATGTCAACTTGCATCTGCTCACCACCTTGTGGGAGTCCCACTGGAACTGTGATGCAGATGCTACCTAACTCCATGATTTCTTGTGGACTTCCTGGGCTGGCTGTGATGCTATGTATCTTCCCCTATGGGCAAGTCATGTAGGAAATTGAATCTCATGGTTTGCAAGGCTGATGGTAAATATACTACAGCAAATTAGCCCTTGCTGTAAGGCAGGGTAAAATATGACAGGCCAAGTACAATGCCCATAAAGCTCTCCTTTAAAACTGAAGAGTTACTATGCATCAAACATTTCAACTTGATTCAATACACTGAGATGAAATATTTCAACCTGGGATTGCAGAAATAATTAATTTCAATTAAAACACTACAGAAAGTATTGCATTGTGTACAAACTAATTGTTTCAACTTTCTGACTCACAATAAATTTAGATATTTTGACTGCAGAGGAGAAAAACAGGTTAGAAATTCCTGAGGATTTTTAGGTATATCAAAGAATCTGATTCCAACTCAGATATAACTCAGATCGTATTAAAAAAAATTTCGCTCCACATACATGGATTCTGATTTTTAACTTACCATAAGATGTTTCCTCCACCCATATTCCCTCACACTCCCTGTGTAGAAAGCAACAGAACTGAGGGCAGGACAGAAGACGAGGGTATATCAACATCCTCTCACACACAACTTGATATCTAGAGGGAAACTCAGCAGGACATAAATCTTACATGCATAGAGCCAACAAATCTGTATTTCCTTATGCATAGTAACCAAAAGAACCTTTTGGTCAACTTCAGCTCATTGGAATTCAGAGATATCTCCCATACAGCCAGAAGGGTAGAGCAGCAAGTTTAACACCAAAACCAAGAGTGCAGAGCAAAACTGCCCAGCCAGCACGAGTGCCCTGTTCTCACCTCAGCCCTGGTGAGTTGGCAGCACGAGAGAGCTTTGTGCAAGAAAGGGGAGGCTGGTTCTCTGGGGCACATTATGATTTCAAATCTAAACAATGCCAAAGACTTTGCAAATATATGATGAAGGGCAATAGTACAATAGAAGTATAATTTTGATTAGAAGTAAGGAATTTGGGGAGTTCTAATAGTAATTTGGGAGCAATACAAGGCACAAAAGGACACAAAGAAGAATTTAAAGTAGAGAGCACTGACATACCCAGTGTTAACTTTTTCAGGAATTTCCCTTCAGGTCAGCCAGGGTCTGATGCCACAAAGAGCATATGGCCTTGGGCAATAAATATCTGGTTTTTCCCAGCCTCATGCTTTTTGCATTTCCCAAATTCTCACTAGGCAGTGCAATTGCACAAGTACTTCATAGTCTAGGAGGGATCAGGAAAGAAATGTAATTATTCTTATGAGGACTCCTCTTCATAAAACATTTTCTGGCTGTTGGGGTAGATAATATGGCCCTAATTACTTAAATAAGCCACCAGTGTATAATTTAAAATTGAGACCTAGATACAACTGACTGTTTTGACTGTTTACTCTGGAAGTAAAGGTGGCTAAGAGTGGCACACACTTTCCAGTTTGCCTACGGCAGTAAAAACCCCTCAAGCCAGCCCTGTCAGGAGTGGTGCTGACATTCATTAATGGTGCAGTTACCAGTAGATAATAAAATGCAATTAACAGATCTCATCACTAGTCCTTAAGTGAGTGCACCACATTGCAAAATTTCAATATGCATCTCATAATTGGTGCAACATCCATTCAGCCCACAGTACCAGATATCCTGGATTAATCTTACATAGTCTGTTCTGGTTTATACTGCACCATGATTTTCTAAAGATTGCAAACCAAGACCTGACTGACCTCCTGCCCTAACACGTGTAACACCCACAGTGAAGTTACTGGTCTCACATAACTAAGCCTTATGGCCAAAAGCTCTGGAGGGGAAAGATAACTGTACTCCCTCTGTTGGTGGAAAAGGAAAAATGATGCTAAAAACATCCTAATCCACAAAGACCACCCTGTCTGTAAATGTTTTTTGCTTCAAAACTTTTGATAAAGTGGGTTTAGGGAGACAAAAGGGAGCTGTAAAAAGGAAATTGAATTCTTATCATATATTTAATAAAGAAATTATTTATTACTACAAAATTTTGGAAATTGGTTTTGCCTTTCTTTCTGTGAAGGTCTTGCTGTAAGGGCTAATACATTCTGAAGGGCTCTGCTATGTCACAAGGAAGACAGGAGAAAAAAGGAAGTCCAGCCTTATTAAAGCGGCATCATCAAAATTTGACTAGATAGTGATATTGCCTAAGCAAGGTCAGGCAAACTGCTCATTTTGGGCAGTAAAGGTCTGCAATCTGGCTATGCTGGGACCAAGGGATCTGTTTAGATTAGACAGAAAATTGCTGAGGATGATCAGATTGTTGTGACCCTCCCATAACTCATGAGCTACACTACAGCCATGAAGAACCAGGCTTTTTGCTGTTTTTGAGGGAAGTGTCAGTGTTTCTGAGGTGGCAGCTGCTGCTGTAGGAGAGCAGCAAGCGAAGCCCTTGTGCTGCCTAACTCACTGGTAGAAATAGGAGCAGGAAACTGACCTCCAGCTTCATCTCTCACCTCCCCTTCCGTGCAGCATATCTTTCTTTCCATTCTTATCTCCTGATGTAAATCTTACTTGTAGCCACAATGCAACTGTTGGTTCTACATGTTTCATCTGCACTGGGGGTGCAGTAGATGGAGGTAGATAGTTGGATAGTTGCATTGTAACTTGACCTGCACTCAGATGATGGGTTGTTAGAGGGGCTGGCAAAGATATGAGTACCTAGAGAGATGGATGGAACATCAGCAGTTAAATCATTGAGAATTGCCAGGCAGGTTTTGGACATGACAGGACCCTATGTGTTCATGACAAGTTGTTGCTGATGGCATCTCCCTTGCTAATGGCCCATAACTTCAAGTCCTGTCCCTCACAGATCTTTTACTAAGAAAGCTTGTTTGGGACTTGAATTCTTCATGGACATGGGCTTTACTGGTCAAAGTTATGGGAAGAAGCCAAGCCAGGAAGCCAGGGTCTTGTTCACATTGCCTCCCACATGCACTGATATATGACACAATGTTCCTTTCTAATTTAGTTTATTTGCTTAATTAGAAGTGAAGAAAAACTCACCTCTGTTGTAACTGCCGGTTCTTCTCCTTAGTAGGTACAGATTTACTACATGTGACAGCTGCAATCTTTGCCTGCTCTTCTGTCCATTTCACTCACCTGGGATGGTTACTTGGTACCTCATTCCATTGCTGCTGCATCATCTGAATTTTCAGGGTGAAGGTTTTCAAAACAAATTAATTTGCATGATTCCCATTTATGTCAGACTGCATACCATCCCCATCTCTGCAAACAAACAAAAAAGAAAATATATTTTTTCCTCTAGCTAGTTGAACTAAATAATGACCATCTTTCCAAAAAAGTAGATCCCCTTACCTTTTGTTTTGAATGCTTAAAATACATTATTAAATCACCTAAATGCATTATGTATACAAGTTCAATAGATGTGCTAAAAATACTATGAAATCACTGATTATGATCTACTGCATTTGAGAAATGGCCATCAAAAGAAAAGTAAGGGTGGATTCTGTCAACAAGTGAATTAAACCAAATCATAGGTACATTTTCTATCTGCACATCCTTAACAACTGTGAATAGCATTGCCACGTGGATGGAGAAGACCGGACTCAGGACCACAAATAGCCTTTGTGCTGAATGATAAAACACAATATATCCCTCTCTGACTCTGACGGGTGAAAAAATACATATAGGATGATAGGGGCCAGGAATAAATAACAGTAGAGTGCACTGTTGAAAAAGAATAGTCAGCTGCCTTCATATTTAAAAAAAAAAAAAAAAAACCACCAAGAAAAACCCCCCCAACTTTAATACAACAATTATCATTAAGAATGATTTTCCCACCACCTAACTGACAAGTAAATTATCACGTCTGTACCTGCATGTTGAGTTACTGCTTCACCTTCACCAGTAAACAAAGAGGGGGAAAAATTGCTTTCAGTGACAATTTTTTTTTCCAAAGAGCCAAGCTGTTTGTGCTTTCTTCTCTTTTTCTTTCTCTACATGTTTTGTTGTTGAAAAAAATCAGATATAATTAGATAAAGTGGTAGCATAAAGTCAGGAGAGCTTTTGCTAGAAATCAGGGAAATTGTGTCTCATTTACTGTTATCCCTTCAGTTATCTCCCTCCATCAGTGTTTTACTCCTATACCCTTCCCTAAACATATTAAAAGTTAATTAATATTTAATAAAATAAAAGCATTTATTCTACTTTATTGAATGTTGAAGAGGTATTAATGAGCAAATGGATACTGTGTCAGGTCACAAATATATGGAGCCTATGGATCCATCTAAATTCTGTCCTACTTCCCTGCTTTATTTCCTGGCATTTCAAAAGAGAGAAAAATCTTTTTTCCTCTTTACTACTCTTTTATGAAACAGGCATCTGGAGAAATTAATTTTTAAAAAGGAAGTACAGTGTTCTTACTGCAGCTTTATCAGAAGACAACAATAATTAGGTATCACAAATAAACATACCAACATAGAGGAGGCTTATAGTAAAATCTTAAAAAGCTCCAAAATGCTGAAAACATCAGCCTAATGAATCACATCCCAACAGGACCTATTTTTCATTAATGGCATCCTGATGTAACCAGCTTGTATATAAACATTCATGGGACAAACACCTAAAGGTAGATGAGATGAATTGTAACACAAGTATCCATAATTCTGCTTCCTTCTACACCCAGAGGTGTCTCAGCCTTGATGGAGAAAAACAACTCTTATGTGCTTGCAGCCAAGGAGGATCCAGAAACAACTACCTCATGGCTCTTCCCTGAGAGGCTCCATCCAGCAGGTTTTGTTGAAGCCCTCCCACCAACATGTCAACCCACACCCCCCTGCTAGACGATTACAATGTAGGAGCCCAACACCACCAAGTGGTTCAGCATTCCAACACTGCTTCACCAGCCTTGGCAGGTCCCTCGGGTGCCCCCAGCTGAGCCCTGAGGGAGCCAGCTGGGTGTTTGCTGCTTGGGTGCTGCAGGTCTCAGCCCAGGACACAAGGCTGAAATGCCAGCAGCCTAACAGGTCGCGAAGGAGCCGAGGAGCTGACACACCACCCCAGCAGCTCCTGGTGGCAGGACAGGGCAAACCACTGGCTGTGCAAACCTCTGGGGCGACTCCAGGGGGACCCACCACAGCTCGTGAGTCAGGCTACTCAGTGGTGAGGATGAACACCCAGATTGCAAGTCCTGGGTAAGAAGGGCTTACTTCTTTTTTCTTCATTTAAATTATTTTTTTCTTATCTGGTAATCTATTTCAAGGTGAATACATTCTCACCCTATCCTATAAAAGCTATTCCATTGTACAAAACCCAGAATTCAAGGTGAGCGGTCAGGAAGAGAGGCTGCACATTACTCTCTAGATCTTCTCCTTGGGAAAGGGAGGAATGCCAGCCCCTTGCTGCTGCAGCTATATATGTCTTTTATGTGAAAAAGCCATTAGACTAAAATCCAAAATTCATGACAGGAATATGTGTCTCTTTCTTCTTAGCTGACTGTAAAAGCAGAGTATATAGCAAAGGAGCTAACAGAAAATGCAGATGCTGATTGTCATGTGTGAAAAAGGAAGAAGTTTTTTGCTATTTAAAAGAAAAGGTTTAGTATCAGTTTATATTGAACAAGAGATTGCTTATTCTTATTTATTAAGAGATTATTATTTATTATTATTTATTAACAGGAGATTCTTATTTATACAACTATAACCCCACCTGCCTTGGATTAGACTTTATGTACTGACAGACTGTCCTCCCAGTTCCACAGATGCCAGGGAGCAGCTCCTGTCACCAGATTCCCGTGACCTTCTGCACAGGCACAGGAGGTTTTTCCCTTCTTCCTCCTTCTTTCAGCCTCTCTCCTCCAGGTAACCCTAAGAAAAGCACAATGTCGTCTGAAGTCAGGACTGAAAAGCATCCTCTTAAAATATACTGAAGCACACAGGCTGCTGCAGATGCAGGACACTGTCCATGCTGACTGCTGGCTTTAGCTTCATTTTCAAAGAGCATTAAAGTCATGCAATAAAACTCAAACTAAAACTTTTTGATCTTTTACATCATTATTTAGCTTTCCAAATGAAAGTTTAAGCAACCCACAATTTTGCTTAGCAAATACAGCAAGCTTTGGGGATCACTTTCAAAAACACCTCATTTGCATCAATTCAGCTGATCTCTTCCTTGTTGGTGAAGATGAAAGTGTGCTTCTATCCTATGTTTCCCTCTACTCAGACAATGAGGCACTCATTCCTTTCAAAAAAGAAAAATAACTAGATCAGCAAAGTTGTTCTCCCCTTTTCCAGTGTTTCTTTGACTGCATAATTGAAATGCAGGAAAAAATGCACAAAAGCAAGAGGCACAGATGTTTACATCACAGGTACCTCAAATAACTTAAAAGTATCCTAACTATGTATAGCCTGTGAATATATTTCATGCCTCACTCACTGAGAATTAGCATTGAAAGTCATCACAGTGAACACAAGGAACTGGATGAATTTCAATCTACAGCAGAAACCAGCCACTTATGTTGTTTGATGTCATCTGCAGTCACATCACTGCAGACATCTTTTGCAAGACTAGTAAAAGAAACGTTGTCATTTTTGACATGGCTGCCTGTCCCTCTTCACTGCTCGAGTGACAGCATTCATAGCGCTCTTCCCATTGCTCAGTGTATATAACAAACCCAGGTGCAGAGATGAGTCTCCCAGGCTTTCCTTTGAAGAATGTCAGATCAGCTCTGCTTCTTTTAAAACCGCTCCCTTGGACCAGCTGACATTTCTGCAAGCCACACAACACTGAGGAATCAAGATTTCAGGCAACTGATACCACTTTGGGGACACATAAGCTGTAATCTAAATGCAAGCTACAAAGCCAAAATTAACAATACATGCAACTGAATGTCACTGGGGTAGGAAAACACACTGCACCATGAAGAGAATTAAGGAAAAAAAGAGGTATCAAACAGGTGAAATAATTCACATTGAGCACTGCTCTTATTGGCCTCTTCACTTGACACAGAACATCAATATGGTGTTAATGAACTGCCCTGTGCAAGCTGTACCAAAGGGCAAAATGGGATTTGTGATGATGTAAAGGAGAGAGACCAGTCCACCTAATTTTAAGCACTTACTTCAGGCACCCAAACAGGAGCCTTGGTAACCTTGTGCTCTTTCTATGGTGAGTGAAGTGTGGGAGAAACACCTTCAGGGGATGCTTCTGGCCTCTTGAGCTGTGAATTGGCTTCTAGTGGCACCTCTCACTCTTCATTCTCAAGAACAAAATGAAAAGCCTTCATTTAGGAATCTCTGACCTTCTCCTCCAAGTCCTCCTCATCCTCCCCTCGAAGGCCTAAAGCTCCATTATGCTTCAAAAACCTGAGAACAGCACTTGAATGCTGGGATGCAGTTTCCTGCCTAGGAACAAAGTTGAGATAACTGCTGTGGTGAGGAAGATGCTCAGGGAGCAACGGTTTTGTTCAGAAAAGAGTCCAGAACTTGCCCCAATTATCCAAAGTTGTATGTCTGCTAAATTGGGCTAGAAATGAGTTGGGAAATCTCAGCTCATGTGATGGATCAATAGTAATGCTTCTTGCAGTGAAAAATAGAAATATTTAAGGCTTTCCCTGAAACTACGTTTCTCACACTAGCCTTGTAGAGAAGCAAGAGCTGAAAAAAACCCATATGTGTCAGTATATTTCAGATTCTCTTGGGCATCTGGATAGAAAAAACTTTTGATGAGATCAGTCCAAAAAGCACTTTTTGTCTGTGCATTCATGGCTATCTTTCCAGAAACCAGTCTCTCAATGAAAATTAACATAGTTTTTTTCATCTTCAGGGTTACTGTTGGTTTACAATTTAGAGATTCTGACTAACCTAATGAAATCACTGCATCAAGAAATGTCCTCATATATACATAGCCATGCACAATCAAAACCAAGTTATTTATCTCCCACACCAATGCTGCACAGATTAAATGTTGCCTGTAAAAACTTGCAGAAGTACATTTACATTAAAAAATATAGACATATTCAACACTCGAGCAGACAAACAGAAATGGGGAAAGGAGTGGAGGAAATAAAAGTAATAAATGAAATTTAATTCAGCCTTTTATTTTATCCTAAATGGAAATCACTGCAGCGATACTGCACAACAGAATCGGTAGAATTTTTTTCAAATGTCAAAGTGCATTTAGCAGTTAAAAAAGGTTGAGGATACACTGTTCTTGACTGTGAATAATGGAGAGAGGTTAGGCTGGCTTTAGTTGAGGCTTTAGTTGGCTGGCTTTAGTTGAGGCTGCCTTATGCTGTGCAAAACCAGCTTTCCCAAGCCTCTGGACTGGGCAATATAAAAAGCTCAAAAGGATGGAGAAACTAATACGGTGTTATTGTTGTCTCTTTGAATGTGATGGATTTCTGATTCACAAAACCTGACACAGGAGGAGAATCCCCATCTCATTTGAAGATCATACACATATCCTGTTGAGAACTTATAGCAGAGAAGAAATTGAAGCAGAACAAGGAGTACAGGATTTCATCAGTCTGTTGTTATTAACAGCTACATCTGCTACTACAGTTTTAAAAGGCAACTAATTTTTTAAACTCAGATAAAGTTTCTGCTTACTTTTAATGGCTGGAAGTCCTTAGAAAGTTACTTTTAAATTCAGTACAGTCACAATGTCCATACCATGGGAAAAGGCGAGTTTAGTCTGCTGGAGAATCTGCAAAGAAAGGGCTCAGCAATGGTCCTGAAGGTTTAGTATCCCTTGTCTGTGAGCATCCATGTGCTGGTAGAGCAACCATGCTCATGTGATGTGCCTGGGGCATGCGAGGATGAAGCGCACATGCACCCAGACACAGCCCAGTGAGAGGCTCCCAGCAGCAGCTCTGCCAGGGCCTGATGACACACACAATATATGTATTTATTTTTTTTGTGCGCATGTATGCAAGCTGCAGTGCCTGGGCTGAACTTCCCAGCTCCCATCTGCTGTGCACAGTGTGAAACGTCTCACTGTGCAGGAGCCAGAACAGCCATGCATGCTGCAGAAATCCCACCCATCTCAGTATATTTCCAGAGGCACAGCATGTGCTGACCCTGGGAATGGAGGTGATTTGCATTCACACACCAGAATCAGAGGTTTAGCTGCTGCCTTCCTCTCCATTTTCACCATTTGACCTGTTGTTTTTCTCCAGCTCAGCTGACATAGACACTGCATTATGCTTCCAATGCCAGAGAGTACATTAAGATTCAGGGGATTCTCTACATCCTGTGCATTTTTCATTACATCTATTGATATTATGTATTAAAAGACTAATGATTTGGAGCCTCTAATATCAGGAAATGATGCCTCTAATGATAAATGTTTGACCTCAGGCCTGGAGTCTGCAGCATAGCTTCCTTGTCTGTGTATACATTTCCTAAAAGCCTGGCTGAGTAGTGTGTTGGCTAGTGCAGCAGCTGCTTGAGCCTACACCTTTGTCTCTTTCTCTGTGGAACTTGATGTTTATCACAGAAGGGCACTGACTGCTTAGAAAACAAACCAGGATAGTACAGGTATTTGAGTCAAAGCATGTGTCTGGTGATGGGAGCGGCTTCACTGACTATGTAAATGGTCTGAAAAAAAAGAAGTTTTATCTAAATTTCCTCTTGTCTGCCAGAGCACTGAATTTTGTATCACACAAGAATAGCTTAAATCCACTCTGCAAATAGACAAAGAGGAGAAGGCTGATAAAAGCAGATGATTGATCTAAAGGTGCACCGTATTAGTTCATGCTTCATATGAGTACAAGACATTGTATGGTTGAGACCTGGAGTTTTTTGACACAGAACCTTAAAACTTCAGGGCTGTCTGCCTTTTCACGTTAAAGACAAAATATGAATGTTCAGCTCACTCTGACCTGCCTTATTGTTTTGCCAGAAACTTGATTTCCTGATTTTCTGTTCATGTTGCAGAAAGGATTTTTTAAAGAAGAGTACCAACATGAATCTTCAGCATCCAAATAATAAATCCCTTCTTCAAGGGAGTCATAAGAAAATATATTTATGTAAATGAAAGTTTCAAAGGCCAATGAAATATTAGGCAGACTAAAAAAACCTTTATTTTTAACAGTGTTTCAGCCACATGTCTTGCCTTCACTGGCAAATGTCTTGCTGTGTAAAGTTTCATTACCAAACTCATTTCTATAATCCATTTATTGGTCTGGATTTTTTTTCTCTGTAGGGTTATTTACTGTACACAAATACGATGATGTAAGGCTTGCCTTAGGGAACTGAACTAACATCATTACTTTGCAATTTACAGTTTTTGTTAAGGTTTTTTTATTAAAACTGCCACTTAAAAAAAAACTAGTTCTGAATCCTTTCATTATTAAAGAGCTCCTCATGTGAATATGTGCTCCCAGATATGAAGTACTGATCCTCCAAAATCATAAACATATCATAAACATGCTTAATTTTATACACTTTGAGTGACTCCATTCAATTCACAGAGTAATAGGGCTCACAAGTTGCAATTCAGCAGAGTGCCCAGACATACGCCTAAAGCCACCTTTGTTCAGCAAAACCCTTCTGCAGGCAGATTTTCAGTAATATACGCAAGGATATATTTAATTTTAAGCACATGATTAAGTGCTTTATTGAGCGGGGGCCACCATTTCTTGAATGAGGCATATCAATAAGCCTGTGTAGTATGCTCTGTTACTTCATATGAAAGGCAGTCAAACATGTATTTCCAAATACACACAGTGCAAAAATTAAATCAGTAGAGTAAACCAATGTTTTGCAAGTTATTCAAAATCAGTATTGAGTAAAAACAGTGTGCTAGATGGCAGATGCCCCTTTCTCGGTTAAGATCTCACAGGAATGCACTACACCCACAATGGGAAGACAGATAGTTGAGAAACAGATCTCTGATTACATAGTGATAATTTACTTATATTCTGGTTTGGCAGCATTTATTCAATTAATTATTTAAAGATTCAGTATCTCTTCCAGGATTCATATAATCTTAGAATCTATAAGATTGGAAAATGCCTCCAAGATCACTGAGTCCAACCGTTAACCCACCACCACTGTGTTCACCACTAAACCATATCCCAAGCACCACATCCACACACCTTTTGAACACTTCCAGATACAATGATTCCACCACTTGCCTGGGCAACTTGTTCCTGTGCCTGATGACCTTTTCCTAACCTAATTGAAACCTCCCCTGGCGCAACTTGAGAACATTTTCTCTTGTCCTGTCCCTTGTTACAACCTCCTTTCAGGTATTTGTAGAGAATGATAGATTCCATGGCCCTAACTTTTCTCCTGTTCTAATAAATAAGACATTTGACAACAGGAATTGAGACAACCTTCTGTAGTCATTGAGAATATTTTTTTTTTCTCTTTCAATCTTAATCAATAGCAAAATGCAATAGCAATTGCATCCTCCCATGCTTTCTAGAAGGAGATATACTATTGCATACACAATTGCATAGAGTAGTTACAGTCTTGTTTTCAGGTCCCTGTTACTTCTTACTACAGTCCAAAAGCCTCAGTTTCTGTCTCAGGAAAGGTAGTCCCATCCATAGTCACATGGATAAAAAAGAACATGGCAGAACGGAAGGGCTTCTATATACAGTGTCAAAGGATATAAATTCCTCCTGGAAAAAAACTCTACTGATTGACTAAGACAAACTAAAAAGGAAAGAAAAATAAACTTGAAGCAATAGTATTAGAAAAATAGTTTTAGAAGAACAATAGTATTAGAAAAGATGTCCACGCTGGTCTCAAAATTATATATCTTGCAACCTTAGTATGAAGATTTAATAATAATTATAATAAAAATTGCAGGTGAGGTGCATAGCTTACATTATGACTTTACCACAAGAGATTTACAGGTTACCCCAAACCTATGTTAAGAAACCTTTTTGCTACAGTGGTACGCATTCTTTATTAATATTGCAGACAGTTCTGAGAGTTTCATCTGGAAAGATATGGACAGAGATGAGGGAATTATGAAGAAAAAAGGAAAGGCACAAAATTGATTAAATGGTCAGAAGAGTAATAAGTGGAGAATGTTGAACAAGGCAACTCTGTTATTCAAACGTCAAGAAGGTGAAGAATGTAAAAAACAAGCACAAAGAGAGAAACTTAATGCCTTACAAACTAGCCACATAATTAAAATAAGATAAAATGGGAGAAAGACATCTGTAGTTTAGCTAGAAAGAAACATCCCTTACTGCTAAGATCTATTAATATCTTTTCCTAGAGAAAAGTGGCAGAAGCCCTAGCACCAATTTAATACTAACTGGAGAAAAACGGAGAACACTCTGTAGAAGAGCAGCGCTCCCCACGGTGGTGTGCTGGATGATGAAAGAGGTTTGCCTGACACCCAGTGCTACAGCTTTAATGAATCTTCATTTTCTGAGCCTTCCCCCTTAAAAATGACAATATGCAAGCTATATAAAACATTACAGACTCTCTTGACTGCTCTAAACTGTACTGATGTGCAGGCAGATGTTTTTCACCTGATCCAGATTTTTTTTTCTATATTTTTTCTCCTTCTGCAGCCCTGCTTTTCCGTGCAGGGTGGTGAATGGGAGCCAGGAGTACACTTGTGAGAGAGCAGCTGTTTTGAACTGGAGCAGGCACACCTCTGCCAGGGTAATACAAAGAGCAGTTAGAGAGCCACTGACAGTTCAAAGTGTCTTGCTTTCATTATGCTGCACCTGCCATCATCCTCCGTACATCTGTTAAATTCCCTTCAGAGGAATGTTGTTTTTATGAGAAAAAATGAATAGCTCCCTTTTACTAGATGAAAACCTGTAGATGTATGAAGTTAAGACAATTATTAATATTAAACTAACATCTACCATTTAATAGCAGCTTCTCTTGAGACTAAAGCAGTGACATGAAATACTATTGTTGCAGAAAGAGAGACTTGCAGCTTACAATAAAAGCAATGCTCTGCTTACGTGTGCAGAGCCACATGTGACAAACTGTGGCAGCTTTCATAGGTTTAACGAGTCTCTTTGGAGTTCCTCTCTCTGGTTAGTCATAGGCAAAGCAAGGGAAAAGCTGCGTGCAAATACATACCTCATGTGAGTAGCTGCACACCTAACAGCAGGAAGCATAACGAGCAAAGAGGTGGGTTTTCCTGTGATGCCTTTTCATTGCTTCATAAATGACTGGTAAAAAAAAACAGGCCAGGAAAGAAAAAATAGTTCAAGCCTTTTTGGTTGTACCCAAATTCCAGAGTGCAGGTTGTGATACGCAATGACAGGCTTCAAACTCTGCTTTTTACCCCAGGTCACTACTATGTTAAGAACAAGTGTTCCCAATTTGGTCTTGCTGTACAGGAAGTAAAATAAGAAATTAGTGTACCCCTAAAACTTCCTCCTGCATTTTTGCTTCCCTAAACTCATCCCCTGACTACACTGCATTGACAGCAAGAGGACATGGCAAATACGTATTCCCTTTCCCATCAGGGCTGTAAAGAAACTGACTTAGCTGTTTCCTATGGTGTTTGTCTTTGCGGCATTGACTAGAAATGTTGTGTCTGAAGTTCACTGGGATATAAGGTGGCTGTTTTACTTCTAAAGATATACCAAATGGTAGTGAGGCCTGCCATTGTGTTGGGGTATAAAGAGGGATTTCATTAGCCATGAGAAATATCAGTCACAGAATCACAAAACCTTAGAATGGTTTGGGTTGGAAGGGATCTTACAGATAACCTTATTCTACTTCCTGCTGTGATGAGGGAATCTTCCACTAGACCAGGTTGCTCAAAGCCCCATCTATCCAGGTCTTGAACTCCTCCAGGGATGAGGCATCCATTGCTTCCATGGGCAAACTGTTCAGTGCCTCACCACACTCACAGTAAACAATTTCCTCCTAACATCTAATCTCAATCTCTCCTCTGTTAGTTTAAAAGCAGTCCATCTTGTCGTATCACTATCTCCTGGAGTAAAATGTCCCTCTCCTTCTTTCTTGTAAGCCTCCTTTAGGTACTGGAATGTCACAACGAGGTCTCCCCAGAGCCTTCTTTTCTCCAGGATCAACAATCCTAACTCTCTCAGTCTGTCTTCACAGGAAAAGTGCAAACAGCCCTCTGATCCTCTTCATGGCACTCACAGTACACTAATACCACACTTCAGCTTGTGTGACTTTCTCAAAACCCTGACAGTTGTCAGCTAAAGCATGCCAGAGTGACAGTTCACAAAGCTTTCTTCATGCACTGGTTTTTTAGTTTTGTATTACCAAGGTGGGGATTCTGAGTTTGAATTTGGAAAAGATAATTACTCTCTCTTATGCTTTCTTTATGCAGTTATGCACTGTGTGAATAGCGATGTGAACTGTAGTGACCTTCAAGTTCCACGGGTATCATTCAGCTTTACAGGTCACTTATCAATGTAGCCAATGAAACCCATGATAGTTTCTCCTATGATCAACCCAAAGTGATGGTCAAAAACATAAAGTTAAAACTTAAAAAATCTTGCATGATGGAATGATCTCCCTCAAGAAGTCGCTTGCTTATCAATGATCACATTATGGGTGCTGCCTAAACCAAATAACTGTTGTTATTTGTCATCGGCCGCTACCTTTGATTCAGGAGTTACTTCTCAAAATGAAGCTACCTCAAATTGCCTATTTACTACACTTCTTGTTCAGTTTCAATGTATCCAGTCTTTGTCCTTTATCAGTGCTATTTTCAACCTTATCATCTCCTCTTTACTTTCAAAGATCTTTGAATAATTGCTTTCTCCAATGCTGTCCTGTTTTCCAAGCCATGTGGAAGAGATACTATTCTTGTTCTCAACTGTGTCAATAAAGTGTGCTGGACTGTACTTACTAAAATAGATTCAATAAAATAATTACAAATAGCATCAGAATACTGAGTTCTCATTGAAAGCTTTTCTCCTGTATGGTAAAATTAAGTCCCAGCTTGTCTGTGAGACCAGTAACTACATCAGCCTGCTCATAGGAAATCTATAAAGGATCCATCATCCCCAGTGTTTCAAATTAAGACAAGTTTAGCAGCATAGACTCCTGTATCTGTAAAACTCTGAACAGTTTCAGACCTGCTCAGTTCTTCATCTTCTCTGCGGAGATGGTTAAAATCCACTGTTAAAATCAGAGCATGAGCAGCTCCAAGCCAAGCAACGGGAATCTCCCAGAAGGCAAGAGATCTCCCACAGCAGCACAGTGCGACAAGAACTTGACAGAAAATCTGAATTTTTCTTCAATTTTTCAACGAAGGGTCTAATTTGGGGTTTTTTCCCCCTTTTTTTGTTAACAAGATGCCATTTCCAGGTAATTAGTACATTCCTTAAAGATGTTGTATGCAAATGCCACTGAGAAAGTATCTTTACTGTTGCCTTCATAAGGGAATAACCTTTTGGTAACAGTCCAGCAAGTGTGTCTTTCTATGCACTGGTCATCCTACCACCTCAAAACATGTTAAGTATTGACAAACCTCCACTGAAAAGGACAGAAGAAGAAAGTTCTCAATTACTACTAAGCTCGCTCATGACTAATAAAATAAATTTTCCATCAGTTAGAAGAGACTGACCAAAAAATTTTTCTTGCCCATCATGCATAAAAAGGAAGCAGCAAATGTCAATTGTATGAAAAATAGTGTGGGGAAGGACTGCTCATTAAACCCCAGATACAGGAGTGTCAGTGTAGTAAGCGGGCACAGAGAGAAAACCAACACAGATTTGGTCCAGCAAGAAAAGGTGAAAAAGTGTGTTTATTTAATTATATACAGCCCATTTTATACATTAGTATTCTAGCATGGTATAAGGTCATTGGACCTTAGGCCGTCCACCTCCTGAAGTGATTGGTCAGTTCTCCCAACACCCATTCCAAAATATTTCTCTAGTCAGTATCATAACAATTCTACAAACCATCTGCAGGTGCAAGATAGCAAAGTTAGTTTACAAAACCCATATCATTGTTTCTAACAGTTTGCATGGGAAAGACAGAGCTCTCACGAAATGCTGCAGCCTCACAAAATGCTGCAGAAAGCTGGAAAGTCTCTCTGCTAAAGCTTCTTAGCATCCATACAGGAGAATTTTGACTAGAGCTTAAAGACACCACAACTTACCTTACAGAAAATCATGTGGAAACCACAGAACTGTTTGCTTAACTTTGTGGTTGATTCTTCAGGTGCTGTATGTGCAGGTTATTCATGAATCATCAGCTATTTTTCAATATCCACTGCGCAGAATCAGTAAGTTCTTCCCCAGCTACCTCCATTTTTGTGATTTTTTTTTTTTTTTGAGACACCTGTAGTGGACCACCTTCCTAGAATCTTACTATAAGGCACCTCTACTTATTCAGTATAAGGCACTGTTCACAGACAGAAGTAAATCCAACTTCAGTGGACTCCAGACTTCAAATGTCCTGGATTACCCCTGGACAATTATTGTCACTAACTGCTTCAAGATTTGCAGTGGTATGGGGGCAAACAGCTTTTAAAACCACTGCAGGAATTCACTTAGAGCGGCACTGCTACCAGTGGCTGGAAATCCCAGTCATTCTAAATGTAACCTCAAAGAGAATAGATATGCTCAAGAGCTGATCAAATACCAGCGTATTTTTATCATATGTTAGTGATTTTTGAACCAGAAATGCTACCACAGTACCTCTTACTAATCTGCTTTCCTTGGTAGTAAAGGGTAACTATAACTGTCTTTTCACTCCAGGGTGAAAAAATCACATTATTATGATATTCTGTAACAGCATGCAAGAAGCTATAGCGAAAAAAAGGGTGATAGCTATCTGATTAGGTGTGTCATCATGGCATAGGCATCTTTAAACAAACCTTGCTGCAAGGTAATCTAGTAGAATCTAGCATCACTAGGATCCTTGAAAATAAAGAATTTATGGATTATTCACCACTGCAATCAAATGAGCACCTACACATTAAATCAAATTCTTAAATGATAAATGCTTCTGTGTGTAAACTGAAGAGAAAATAAAGATGACTGTTTTGTTTCACATTCAGGTCCTAATTTCTAATTAAGACTTATTCTGGTCTTGCCTACTTGGACAAAGAGCTGCAACTTTTAAAAACAGAGATCAAAGCTTGATGGGAGAATTATTAAATAAACTGCAGTTGTCACATTTAAAAAGGGGAGCCAAAGGACATGTGTTTGAGGTGGCAAGCTTTCTCCTCTGAGTAGCATGGCTGCAGGGAAAAAATGTAGAATGGTTTACAATAGCAGTCTTGCTTCATTTTAAAAGTGGAGCCAGTGAAATTTCGGGTTAGTGGCAGTTCACTCCTATCTTCATGAGGCAATACTTTGGCTAGACTGCAGTGCACTTTGTGGTCTAACAATGAATACTTAAACAGAAAATATGCCCCTGTAATAAGCCCCCACAGTAAAAAAATTAATATTAATGGAGTGAAAAAATTGTTCTTCCTTTTGAACCCAGTGAGGACTGCAAAGACAGTGATTATTAAAGAATTCAGCTGGTTTCAAAATTGACCTTAACCTGGAAAAAGCTAAGCAGAAGCAGAGGGAAAACTGATTAAAAATTCAATGCAGTGTTTCATGGCCTTGGTAACCTGGGACTGGGGTACTCAAGAGCTACTGACAGCTTGCATTTCAAAGCTGATTTGTAAAGTTGCCAACAGGTCAGTAATCAGTAACTTTACAGAGCATACAGCTGACACAGAAAGCCAAAAAGGAACAACAAAGGACATAATTGGATCTTAGGACCCAAAAGATGCCATGAATGCATTCATTTTTGGCACTACGTATGCTGCATGTTGCTACAAGATATGGTTATAATGAAGGTTATTTGCATATTTTTCATGAAGTTCGGATGCACTGAATTATAAAAATAACCCCCTAACATGAAACTATTTCACTGGCACTTGGAAATCTTATTTGAAACGTTGATAGAGCCACAGAAGTATTTAGTGATGAAAACAAAAAGGAAAAAAAAGTCTGTTAGGTCATCACAGGCATCTGCCTTCAAATGTTGAATTATTTTCTTCAGCTTTTTAAAAAGTTAGTCATATTTACCAAGGGAAAGAAACAATAAGGGAAACCACTAAAGTAACTACAGACTACTTAAAACTTCACAGGACTTAAATCTTTGGACTCAAATGGGAAAGTTCTTATGCAGCTGCCGCTGATTTTGGAGAGTTACAGGGTCTTAAAAGGACTGTGCATATTGTTTAAGGGCCTACTGGTTAAAATCCCTTCCCTTTAATGCCCTCTTGTCCTTCTTCTCCCTGCTGGTTATCAGCCCTGAGGACTGGATATCATATTTTGTATGCAGAGGTTTCCAGGCTGATGACCACATGCAGAGCTGCGTCCCCTGTCATAAGGTTCTGGGTCTGTCCTCTTGTACTCTTATCCAGTGTTTTTGTGTAACATGGGAACTGCAAGCTCTACCATCTTCTTGTTTGGGGTGGTAGCACTCCAGATTTCCAGACCTGGAACTCCTGGAAACACTGGCAAACACTGGCCACAGCTGTCAGAGGCACAGACTGGATGCACACAGGCATCAGACAGGGGCTGTTGGAGTAGGCAGAGGCAGCACTGGCAAACGCTGCCCTGTTCCCAGCTCTCTGTCGCAGCAGCCAGTGTACAAATGGCAGCTGGGCTCACACAAGGCTTGAGGCTTCTCACCTCCTTCTCCCTCACAGCGCAGGTGGCTGGGGCCTCTGTTTCCTGCTGGTGTGTAGGGATTGAACCTGTGGGTGAGTAAGCACAGGTGGTCCTGGGCTTGGACAGCCCTTAGCCTCAGCACAGCTGGGGTCTGCACAGCCTGAGGGGAATTGCACTGTTAAGGTGTAACTTGGATTGTCAATGTCATGCCCAGCCTTGCAGTCCCACCAGCAGCAAGTCAGTCCCAGTGGATGCCTGTAACCAACCCAGGGACAAAAGTCATGCCTTGAGAAGGCGAAACATGGAGAAGCATTTGCAGCACACCAGATACACTCAAGCGGGTCACGCTAAGAAAAGCCTGTATTTCTGTGACACTTGTAACAGACCTGGACCTTAAAAGTTTCCTGTTGTCATGGCTGTTGCACTCTTGGCAAATCTTTCCATTCTTATCTGTGGAAATTCTTGTTACTCCCATGCTTGGTCTTTCTGACAATCAGTTTGTAACCTCTCTATCTCTACATATAGCTATCATGTATTTCTGCTAGAATGTTATAGCTGTATATTTGCTGTATTCACTTCAAAGAAAAAACTGTACAAATATTAACACTGAAGTGCATATACCTCTATTAATTTATCATTATTTTACTCTTTTCAATACACTAATGATAAATATGGGCCAGTTTGAGAGCTAAGTCATTTATTTTTAGGGATTTTTAAAAATTCTTATTTCCCACAAGTTCCCTGTAGGAATTAAACTGTATCAAACTTTGAATATGCAATCAATCCAAGGATTTTTGGATACTCATTTACTAGAATAGCAGACTTCTTTACTGGGGCTTCAGACCAAATAATGGTCAGCTTTAGGTTTTTGCTCTTGAAGGAGTTTTCTCTCATGCTTCTAGAAAAAAATCTTAAGTCAGTTTGTTGTTATCGGATAAAAAGTACTTCTGCCTTTTGAACTGAAAGATGTAAATGGCAACAGGCGATGACATAAATGAAGCAATGAGTTTTCTGGATATGTACTTTGGCTGCAGCTTCTTCTTGTTTGCTCTGCTAGGGATGCTGCAGCAGAAATGCAAGGCTTGTGTAAAAGGAGTCACCCACAGTGACATGAACATAGGTTTCCTCTACACTTTTCTTTAAAAGTGTTAGCACAGCAGAAGGAATGGGAGGGAAAAGGCAAGCCAAGGCATGGCAAGGCATGGCAAGGCCTTAGGGGGAGTCTGCATAGTCTTCCATGGTTGTTGTAAACTGAGTGGTATCAGGGCTTGATGTGGTTATAGCAACAGGAAGCGTCACAAAATGAATATAAGTAATACAGCTCTGTCATTACAATGCCAGACTCACTCTTCTGTCCCCACCAACTCATTCTGAATGCAAATTTATTCATACTGAGCTCTTGTGAAGCAAGAATGTGATTTATTTTTGAATATGCATGTGCCAAACTTGAGAGATGGAAGAGATATTTCAAAAAATATGGTCAGAGGATATAGTTATAATTAGTGAGAGAAAATAAGAAACAAAAATAATTTTTTTATTGGTGAAATCTTCCTATCTATCAGTAGGAACCCTGTACTTCCATAAGATACATCCATAGGACTAGGTATGGAAAATATTGCTATTTCTGGAGCTGTTGGCTAATGAAACTGGTGCATACACTGAGCTGAAGTTACTTAAATCCTTTCAAGCCTGGTTTTAATTGAACAGGACATAGAACCAGTTTGGATCTAGGGCAAATAATTTCTCACTCTAGACATATCCTTCCAGGTCAGAGGGCAATTTGTTGACATGAAAGAAATAGGAGGTCTGGTAGCAACTTGCTGCCTACGCTGCTGCCAGATGTGACACGTAATTTGCAGTGACTTTTTAGCCCTTCCTACCAGCATTTGGAAGGAAGGCATGCTGTGATGTGCAAGCATGCATGGCTAACTCAGCCACCTAGGGGGTGTGCATATCTTGTCAGGTGCACAGGGAAAGAGGTAGGGCTCCACAAGGGCCGTTCTTGCTTGCCCTGTGACACTTGTTCCTATAATTTATTAAGCTGGTGGCCTGTCTCCCCCATTTTAAAAACTGTTATTGGATAAATTCACTAATGTGTTCACACACAAACAAACAACATTTTGTGAACACATTGGAAAAAGTCCAAGCTTGCAAATCCTCCTTTGTTTCAAATACTAATTGAGGTTGCTAAGAGACAATAGTGTTGATATCTATTGCATCATTTCCAAATCCAGACACTTTAAGAAATTAGTAGCTGAAGGTACTACACATCTCATATGCACACATAATGAAATCTGAGCATACAATTCCTATCAAATAGAGACAAATACACTGCAACTCCTACCCTACTTTGACCCTGAAATAATATTATCAGCCTGATTTTTCAGGAGTACTTAGTTCTTGCAGCTCTGTAATATTTCAAAATTAATTCATAACCAGTGCTTCAAAAAAATCCCTAGCTTTGTTTTCTACCAGAAGTCTAAATGAATGCCCTTCTTTGAAAAAGAATGTGAGAATGATTTATGTGCACATTAATGTAATGTATTGATCAACCACCTAGTCACATTTAATTTTACTATTATTTGATATTGTGGTTGCTCATTAAGGTATATGATTCCACAGAAATTTCACTTATCAAATTTTAGCAAAATAACAGATAGCAAATTGACTATGATATTTCTTAGTTAAATGCATCCCTTAAAAAAAGATATATGGGAGGGATTCCTTTTGCCTAATTTTTAGCCATCTGAAAGTTGGGTGCTTAGCCTAAAGTAGTCACTTGCACTACTCTAGAGCAATGGAGAGAGACTGCAGTAGAGAGCAATTCATCCAGTCTATCTCAGACACCTATCTTAAAATGGGATGAATTGCCATTTGGAGGAACTTATCTTTCTCCATTTACTATAAGGGTAACCTGGACAAATAGCTTAGATGAAACCCTTAACTTTAAATGACTAAATGTAGCGAAGATGAATTCTACTCTAAATCAATATAATACAAATAATACATAAAAGGCACAATGCACAGGTCAAAGTTAAGGCCATTGTGATGAAATATGCATTTTCTTGTTCTTGGTAAGAAGAATGTAGGAGTTTCGCATGCCAGGAAACTTTGAGATTTGCAAGGACCCTAAACTAATAATTTATTTTCTTTCTATTCTGCTATTTCTAAGTGAGTAGCTATGCTGTTTTTCACTGAAATCTTTAAACATAATTTTTTCAAAAGGGTCAGTTGGTTTTTATGTATATGGGAGCAGTTATAACTCCTAAAGCAAGAATAACAGCACCTTTTGGATTCCATGTCACATATGCTAAATCCAGTTGCAAATCTGAAGGCATGGTAGTGATTGTGCTATCCACATTCCCTTCCAAAACAGTCATTTTAAAAAAAAGAAGTATTATTCTTCTATTGTAAGTAGACTAGAATGACACTTTTCCCTCAGCTTCAATTTTTTTTGTGTAAAAGAGGACATCTCCAACATTTGCTTGATGTTCTCTGGCTCACATGTTGAGAGTCCTTCCCTGTTCTGACAGCCTCTTCATGGGACTCCCCACAGATTTGTCTTTCTGGGCCCCATAGCCCTGCTGGTCACCTCCTCCTCTTCCACACCTTTATGGTTAACAATGAAGAAAGGACACAGCTTTTCAAATACCAAGGAAGAAATGGAGCAGTAACTGGAGGACCATAAGTTACTTATTGTTGCTTCCAGTGGATATAAGAGTCAAACTGGTCAGAGAAGCAGATCCTGCAGGACCATGAAGAAGTGCCACTTATTTTACTGGTTCCAAAAGTTTAAATTACAGAATCTGTAAATCTTCAATAAATTTAATAAATTTCCTTTAATTTTTTAACATTTGATGAGTATTTATTTTTAATGTGTCCTGGCTTTGCCTAGGATAGAGCTAATTTCTTTTCAGTAGCTGGTACAGTGCTGTGTTTTGGATTCAGTATGAGAATAATGTTGATAAACCGAACTGATGTTTTGGTTGTTCCCAAGAAGTGTCTATCCTAAGTCAAGGACATTTTTGTGCCTCATGCTCAGCCAGTGAGGAGGAACACCAAAAACCTGGGAGGGAGCGTAGCTTAGACAGGTGACCTGAGCTGGCCAAAGGGGGATTCCACACCACAGAACAGCATGCCCAGTGTATAAACTGGGGGAATTACCTGGAAGGGGAGCTGTTTGGGTTTCAGAGACAGGTGTATGGCATTAGTCAGCAGATGGTGGGCAACTGTATTGTGCATCACTGTTTTTCCTTGGGTTTTATATTATTATTGTTATTGTTGCTGTTGTTGTTTACTATTATTATTATTATATTTTACTTTTTTTCAATTCTTAAACTGTTCTTATCTCAGCCCGGAAGTTTTACTTTTGATTCTCCTCCCTGTTCCCCCACAGTGAGGGTGTGGGTAGGGGTGAGTGAGTGGCTGCATGGTGCTTAATTGCCAGCTGGGCTTAAACGATGACATGTTGCCATATTAGCTGTTCAGAGGTAAAACAACAGGCCTGAAGTTTTAGTATTTTTAATTTATTACTTTATTTTTTTTTAAATAAGCTTTGAGTGGGGCAGAGTTTTAAATCATTATCACCAGTTTTAGTGTCTCCTATGTAGTAGTTCTCTCCAAGTACTACCAACCTTAAAAGTTTTACTCTGCTCACTGTAAATGTAACTTTGGGATAGAAGCTACTGTTTGTTCAGCAAATACATCTGCGTGTGTGTTTTAAATAGACTAAATATACATAGACTGTAGGTAAATATAAATAGACAGTATACATAATAAACTGGAATGGCCTTGACTACACCCTCTTCCGAAGGAGATCTGTTGTTAATTGAAATTCTGACCATCAAGTAAGTTCACAAAAGCTGCTTGAAGATGAACTTCTTCAAGGAAGATCCAGAGAAGACAGCAGCAAGAGCAATAATGCTCAGAGTGGAAAACTGAAGGACAATGATGCTAAAAAGGCAAATATAAACCACTGAACGTAAGTATTTTTCTAAAGCTTTGCTTTTTTTCTGGTAGATTTCCCAAAATCAGTTGATAGAAAGCTTGGTTAAGGCATACTAAAATCACATTCACTCTTAATAGAAAACATGTCTTGGATGTTTTCCTTGGATGTACTCCTGTTCTGTCATTGCAGATGTTCAGAGAGGGTTCCAGCCCTTCGTGTATAAATTACTTTTGCCTGATGCAAAGGCAGAGGAGCAGGCATGGAACTGGGAGGCACTTTGCAGTCTCAGACAGGCTGAGCAATACCTCTTGCATAACTTAATGCCTTCAAAGGGAGACTCTTTGGCTTGAACATGGATCAGGGCAAGCATCACTATATTGTCCCAGTGATGTTAGAGTACAAAAATTTTAGTTTTACATTCTCACCACTAATATCATCACATGTTTATGGAAATACCTAACAAATAATTAATAACACATATATGGGCTAATGAAGATGAAAGGAATGAGAATCTCTGTGAATTTTTAATCTGAAATCTAAGAAAATTTCATCAATTAAATTTAATGACATTGAATATTTAAAGTTGCTTTCTGTTTGACATTTTTTATTTTTAGCATTTTTAAAAACATCATTTTTGTACTATATTTATTTCCTTCTTCAAATTATCAGCAAATGTTATAATAAAAAAATATTGAATTGAATTGGCAAAACTCCTTCCTGCTGGAGACACCACAGATTAATTTGTCCCAGTATCCAATTCATCATATTGATTAAAAAATCTTGTTTAGGTCATCACTGGAAATATTTCTACTGTTCACATTTATAGCACATTAAATCCCAGCATCTCAGAGTCTTCAGAAACATTAATGAATCTTCACAGCTTAGGTATGAAATAGAAGGTAATATTGCTCATTTAAAAAAAACAGAAGGCAAGGATGAGGATAAGGATGAGCTTTGGTTACATATCTGTTGCTCCACTCAATACAGGAGATAACTAGATGAAATTCTCTGACCTGTTTTATGCAGAAAGATCAGACAGGATGATCTAATGGTCCCTGATGGCTTAAAAATCTATGGAACTGCCAAATGACTGCTGCAGGGCCACAGGGTGACTGACTGAGAGCTGCTGAATTGGACATATCAATAGGAAACAATTAAACAATTACTATGTTCCTCTCTATCAGAATAAATATCAAAAATACAGCAGGAAATGGTTTACCAGGAAAGGGCTCTTGGCTTATTATACTACTTTTATGATTTACTGTTTCCAGGGAAATTGTTCTTAACAAGCAAGTCTGCTGGTTAATTGTTAATATTAAAATATTGTTAAACCCATTCCCTGATGGATTAAAACCTTTTCAATTTTACTGAAAGAACACTATGCTCATGACAATAAATAATGAAGGAAATACCTGGATGCATAATCCCACAGTTCTATTTGCAAATGGAAATGAAAAAAAAGCTCTGTAGAACTCTCTGAGAGCAAAGTATCTTACATAATGTAATGGGAAAGCATGGTTCCTAATGACCGGTCAGACTTCTAACAAGGTCACCATGAGGAAGAAAAGCACTGTATAGTAAAAGAATGAAATAATTAAGAAAATTTAACATTTAGATTTCTATTTTACTTTTGATGTCTCTTTCTGAGGACATGGCATTGATTGTTAAATGTATAGTGTATTTTACAATAAAGTGCTAACACAACTCAACTACGTTGATGGACTATATCAAGCCAAAGTGTTTAACTGTACAATCAACTTGAAATTATTCTTACTGTATTTCATCCCAGCCTCTTAAGAACTCACGAGCAAATTCACTTTATAATATATATATTTAAAGCAGTTTGCCTTAGACAAACCTTTACAAATACTTTCCCCCGGTGTCAAAACTTTCATCAAAGAGAACAACAATAGAAGATATCATTACCTAGTGCTCTGATGTACAATTGCATCAATTCTCCTTTCAGATGGAGTTTTGCATGTGCCAGTATAACTTCTTGTTTTCCCTGTGACGTATAGCTATATGTCTGTGACCCTCTGTTTGCTGTTTTCCACTATTTAGCTGT
This sequence comes from Aleadryas rufinucha, assembly GCA_013397815.1. Classification (NCBI taxonomy): domain Eukaryota; kingdom Metazoa; phylum Chordata; class Aves; order Passeriformes; genus Aleadryas; species Aleadryas rufinucha. The sequence continues at coordinate 14,529 of VZTH01018438.1, read as the reverse complement.
AGTATTTTGATATGCACTTGCTGAAAACTTTGGGTGACAAAAATATCACCTCACCATTGGAAAACCAGTTTCTTGAAGAAAAAGTAACACTCCAACCACCTTGCAAACAGCTCACTCAAGCCCAGCAGTGTTTGAAACCTATTCCTCTCTGAGGATGACATCATACAATCCTTTCCAAAGGGCACAGATGTCATCTTGGTGTTGAAAAAGAGCTGCTGCAAGGAGACTGTAGCCTCTCTTTGTCTGTTAAGTGATGGATTGCTATTCAAAACTGTCAGAACCCACTGCACCTGAGATTCCCAGCCTGCACTGAGACGACATGGTCTATTGTCCTCTCTCCCCACACATTAAGGCTAGATTAGCTTTAGAAATAAAATATAGCTTCTGAAGTCATAGAAGGCAAAGTATTTTATTAGGTCTGGGGATCAGTTTTAGATCATGATTAGTTTTCTACAGTGTGCAGCGAGAGATACCATAATGAAGTAGCCATCATTTTTTACAGACAGCTGTCACAGAAATGGCAGAATTGTTCCGAAGCACAAAACAACTTTCCATGGAGAGGTGAAAGCCAGTGAGGCAAGCAAGGTTCACGTATTTAGGACTGAGGCTCAGTAAATGATGCTAACATTTTGTAAGGGTTTCACTGGAGCACAATCTGACCAGTACCAGAAGAAAAGCCCCATTCTCAAGCCTGCCCTGATCTCACACCTCTGCAGCTGCTGTGCAGGACCTCTGTCAGCAGCACCACCAACCTTCCTGTTGCTCAAATCACAGAAAAGATTAGTTAGAGGGGGTTTATCAATATATTATTAATAAATTTTAGCATATGACAACTATTAATAATTTTTTATTTAAAAACCTGTGAAATTTGATCTGTAAGTAAAATGCTTTCCCATCTCCCATTGTCAAGACTGTGACCAGGCCAAACCTGATTTCAGATGATTGGTTGCCAGATCCATTTAAAGTTTCTGGGTGAAAGTGAGGGTAAACCAGTGAAGATGGATGCCACTCCTTGTTATTTGCAATTGAGCAGAAGACAGGATGCCACCAGGGAAGCTAATGGTCTGTTAGCTACTCTGTGAGGGCCAAGCAGGGGACAAGGGAATATGGACATGCCAGATGCAGTGGGATCAGTGGGGAGGGAAAAGGCATTTGGAAACGGGACAGCAAATTGAGTGAGACTAATGTAGGGATCAGGAGGGATGCAGAGGAGTGGCAGAGAAGCGTGAAGATGAGGACACAGAGTCAGAGTGCAGGCAAATGTGCTGCAACAGAACAGAGGAAAATGCCAAATAGGAATTTGTGAGAAGGAAGTATGGAGGTCAATCAAATGCTGCTGCATCAGAGCTATGTGAAACCATACAAAGAAAATTCAAGCAGGTAGTTGCTCCTGCAGCAGGGACAGGGAAATCTGAGCCTTGTAGAGGCTCCTGGAAGTTCCTGATAGATAGAGTCTCTCACATAAGCAAGTTGAGAGGCTGCATTTCTGGAAAGGTTTTTAAGAATAAACTTTTTAAACCTGCAAAATTACTAACAAGAAGATAAAAAGGAACATTTTACATTGTTGTTAAAACTATTGACTATTTTGGTAGCTTATGTTTTACAGATAAGCCATTGTTCTGAGAACTGGAATTGCCAGACTTTGTTTCACAGCTATCATTACAGTGTATAAACCAATATAAACCAACTAAATAATTGTCACTGTTGCCTTTCTAGAAAAAGCTCACTAAAGATATATGCACTTACATAGGATAGTTGTGAATGAACTTAAGCCAGGTGGATTTTTGAGGTAACGGAGTCTTCTTCATTCTGTTACATGAGAAAAACCACCTCTAGGATCCTTCTCTGGAGTTTCAGACATCCAATGATATCAGTGTGTGTTAATGTTGTACAGTCCAGTGGCTGCCAAGATTTATCTTTTAAAGGTTTGCCAGTGTTACAGTGTACAGCTATTTTACAGTCCAGCAACTTCCAAGGTTTATCTTTTTGCAGAAACCCATATAAAAGTTACAGCATCTTGGACAGTTTTGATAGGAAGCATCCATAATCACTGAAAGATTGAAAACTATTTGAAGTTGGGCACACTAATAATTTTCATTGCTTTCATGGCAGGTGTCACCTTTTACTTTGGAAATGCACCGTGTTAGTGTCCCCCAAGAAGGAAGACAAAACTTCTAGACTGATGAAGAGCATTGAATAGAGTTGTGGGCAGATGGTTTGGAAAAGACTTTCTTTTTCTGTGACTTTTTCAGTTGTGGCTCTCACATTAAAAAGTTTATGCTGAGATTCTGTCTAACTAGCCAGACCTTTTATGCCAGGGAGGAAAGCCTTAAACACTCTGAACTCTTGCTCCATGGCACCATGAGTCAAATCTGGTGCCAAGTAGAAACCTGGCTGAATGCCACTACATGTTACTCTGCGAAGGAGGGGAGAGAACAAGCATGAAGAGCTGGTTAAGCTTTGGTTCTAGTTTTTTCTCTCTTCAGGCAGACCTGTTCCTACATAAAAGGGGAAATACTCTCAACTAAAAACTGGTCTGGTGTAGCGTGATTATTAAGCACTGAGAAATCAAAATCAAATGCTCTTACAGTCTCAAAAATACTTTCCAGTCCTTGGGACAGAATTGTTACGTTGTAGCAAAGACAAAATCGAATTGCTTTACTAATATTTATTTTCAAAGCCTCAGAAAAATGGGTTTTCAGGTAATTTCCTTTTTAGTATGTACAGCACAGTCATTCTAAGATAGTCATTGTGATAGTTTTGAGTTTCCAGAATGCCTGTTTCCTAAATGTCTGCAGAAAATGAAAATTACACAAGATATACTTCATCTTACTGTATTTATGTAGTCATTCATAAATGACTGGTTTTATTCGAGTTTAGGAATGACTGGACTTTATTAAGGACTTCTCACAGCCCATTAGTGGGAATGTTATCCAATAGCTTCTGAGATGGCAAAACTTGAATTGGACAACTTTATTTACACGGCTGAGTAGAGTCATTTCATATACTGTAACGTTCATAGAAATATTTTTTACAAGATTTTTATAAAAGTGGATATAGGATGCCACATTCTGTGGTTTTATTCATACATCACGCACCAAATTGCTTTCAGTAATTTACCAGCAGTCCTGGTCCACCAGGCAGGACCTAAGTGACCAGAAGATGGCAAACATGATCCCATCTCATTTCCAGGGAAGGTCACGGAGCAGGTCATCTTGAGTACCATCAAGCAACATGTATGGGACATCCAGAGGATCAGGCCCAGCCAAGATGTGTTTAGGAAAGGCAGGTCCTGCTGGACCAGCGTGATCTCCTTTCAGTACCAGGTGACCTGCCTAGTGGATAAGGGAAAGGCTGTGGATATTGTCTATTTGGACTTCAGTAAAGCTTCTGTTACTGTCTCCCACAGCATTCTCCCGGAGAAGCTGGCAGCCCATGGCTTAGGCAGGTGCACCCTTTGCTGGATTAAAACTGGCTGGATGGCCAGGCCCAGAGAGTGCTGGTGAATGGTGCCACACCCAGGTGGTGGTCGGTCACTAGTGAGGTTCCCCAAGGCTCAGTATTGGCCAGTCCTGTTTAATATTTTTATCAATGATCTGGATGAGGGGATCAAGGGCACCCTCAGTCAGTTTGCTGACAACACCAAGTTGGGTGGGAATGTTGCTCTGCTGGAGGGCAGGAAGGCTCTGCAGAGGGATCTGGGCAGGCTGGATTGATGGGCTGAGACCATTTGTAAGAGGTGCAACAAGGCCAAGTGCTGGGTCCTGCACTTGGATCACAACAACCCCCTGCAGTGCTACAGGCTGGGGGCAGACAAGAGAGACCTGGGGGTGCTGCTGGACAGCTGGCTCAACATGAGCCAGAGTGTGCCCAGGTAACCAAGAAGGCCAATGGTATCCTGCCCTGTATTACAAATAATGTGGTTGGCAGGACTAGAATAGAGGTCATCCCCCTGTACTCAGCACTGCTGAGGCCACACCTTGACTGCTGTTTTCAGTTCTGGGCCCCTCACTACAAGAAAGGCACTGAGGTCCTGGGATGAGCCCAGAGAAGGTCAGTGGAGATGGTGAAGGGGCTGTAGCACAAATCCTATTAGGAGCAGCTGAGGGAACTGAGATTGTTTAATCTGGAGAAAAGGAGGCTCGAGGGGGATGGTCTTGTCACTGTCTACAGTTACCTGAAAGGAAGTTGCAGTGAGGTGGGTGTCAATCTCTTCTTGTGGTAACAACAGACAGGACAAGAGGAAATGGAGGTCTAGATTAGATATTAGGAATTTTTTTTCATTGAAAGTGTTGTAAAGCATTGGAATGTGCTGTCCAGGGTAGTGGTGGAGTCACCATTCCTGGAAGTGTTCCAGACCTGTATGGATGTGGCTCATGGTTGAGGACGTTTTAATGGTGAACATGGTGGGGGTGCTGGGTTGATGGCTGGACTTGATGATTTTAAAAGTCTTTTCCAACCCTTAGGTTAGATTTTATGATTCTATGATCTGCTAGTGCTGCTCTTACTAACTGATGTTTGTTAGCTTTTTTCTGCAGTCTTAACTTCCACGGTAAGTTAGAAACAGAAGCTTCACAAATACTAACTGAGATGTGAAGAAGGAGGAGCTTTTGAACAATGTTCTAATGAACTATAGATAGATTTTAAAGAAGTGATGAGGCATGTAATCAGAATCCAAATCACCATATTAATTTCAAATTCAAAGATGCTAGGCCCAAGCCTCCAAAAACCTGATTTTTCTATATATGAGTATCCTCATGAAAAAGTCAGGCCACATCAGACTCTCTCTCAAAGAACAGAGAAATAAAAACAGCTTACAGCAATGAGGTATTGTATTACAGCAATAAGAGTAGTAGAAGTTTCTCGGTTAGGTGCAAGACATGACACTGATTATGTGGGGGTGTGAGACTGCATGGGAGGATGAGCCCATGCAAAGACCTGACTACCTTTTATCACTCTTACAAGTTTACAGTGTCGTCCTTTATGTGACTCCCTGTTTCAAGCAACTAAAGACACAAGTGAGGAAAATGAACTGTTCAAGATAATTTTCAACAAGGCAAGATATGTATTATTGTTTGAAATTCATGCCTCAAACTATATCTGGAAGTCATCATCATTGTAGAAGACAGACATCCTTGACCATGAAGGAAAGATTTAATCTACAAAATATATGGGTTAGTTTGTCCTAAATCCCCAAGACTTCAGCTGCAGTCCTTCTTATTTATCCATTGTCCTTTAGTTTCTAGTAATTCAGTCTGTATGAAATCCTTTTCTTTGAAGTCTGTTGCCAACTCATTAAATTTTCCAAACTTTCCAGTACATAGATTTATGGGCAATTAAGAATTTCTCAGACTCAGTAGACAGGAAATATAGCTTATTATCTGTTGCAAAGGCATTTGGCCAATTTAAGGAAATTCTTCAATAGAAAGATTGTTTCCTAACAGTGTTGCCTAGTCTCTTCCTTTTCAGATATTTTATCCCAAACATTTTTTTTCATACCTACAATGGCTCTAATATGAACAGCTCTTTCATTGAAAGAAATGGCTATATTTTACCCAGTTGTTTTCAAACGGTAAATTTACTGAGCTCATCTAATGGCTCTGATATAATTGACGAAAAAACTCCATTGTCTGAGTGCAGGTCTTGAGACATATATTCAGACAAATGTTTTATTTTATTGCCTTTTTCTCCTTATTTCTGGTAATATGTATACAGTATGTTTGTGTTAACGTATTTCCTCCAAAATCCAAGGTCCTGTGGTTCTTTCTGCCAACTCTGCCATTTGTTCAAAATCTTTATTCTTAAATGGCAATTTTCATTTTAGACCTATAGGAAATGTATCTGAGTTTGTCACTTTATAATGTTAGATTTTCTGAACCTTTCATCACTACCCCTCGGATAATTTTCCCACTTGTGTTAAAGCAACATCATTTCTATCAAAAGACTACTCTTTTGAAATTTGTCACCAGGTGGTTCTCTAAACTTTATTAGCAGTTTCTAACAGTACCTTTTACTTACTGGACAATTCTTCAGTGCTTTAAGTAGCTGGTGCTGTAGCAAAAGCAATCACACAAGCAGTTTTGAAGGATTTATTGTCTGGGTGCAATTTTTTGTGAATGGACTCACTGCTCAGACTGTGTTCAATGTAGTTTGTAAAAGCATCACAAAAAAAGGGGGCCTCTGAATTAAGACCTGCATGAAACCACTTTGAGTAATGCTGGGTTCCATCCAGGGCCAGCTCTTAGCACACAGATACATGCAAAAGATCAAGTCATGGTGCAAGGCAAATCATATACACCTACTTGGTCAAGCACAAATCTCACTAATGTCATTCAAGTACCTAAGTGTTTGCAGTTTCAAACCCTATTCTTGGTGAAAGTATTTTCCATGCTCATCCACATTTCTAAGTAAAAGTCTCAGAGATCTTTAGGAAGAAAAACAAAAAAAAAAACCCCAACTTCTCTTTGGATTAAAAAAAATCAGCATTAACCAATTTATGAAACTATTTTCTTTGGTGTTTCCTGAACAAAATTTCTGGTTCTCAGTAACCTTTAACTACTGCCTGAATCTTCCTTGGAAACCTGGTGAATAATGTCTTTGTATGTATTTCCAGAATGTGTTTTAAACTATCGACTAGTACCTACACTTTAACTTCTTCCAAGACACTGCAAGACCACCTTAGGTTTCCCCAGAGCTACTGGTATCTGTATGCAAGATGTAGCTATAATCTCTTAATAAAAGCAATCAAATTTTTAATTTCATCAGAGTTGCTTTGTGCACAGGCAACTAATCACTACTGAATTAATAAATAAATACAAAGAGAGAGGAAAAGAGAATCTGTCTATTTATAGACAGATTAAATGACCGTAAGAAAACAAAAGAAGACTACTCAGTTTTGAAGTGCTTTTTCAAAGATAATAAGGATTTCACAGTTTGTTTTTCTTCTCTATATGTGACAAAGAGCCCTCCCTCCATCAGAAACAGCTTCTACCTCTAAAAGCCGTTTATAGGCAGTGCTAATAGCATTTTACTACTGTTATTGATGGTGCTGTAATATATATACATATATGTATATATCACATATACATACTTACATATCATCTAGATGTATATGTGTATAGATAAATATGTGGATATGAAATATGTACATATACATCTTCATATATGTGCATATATATACAGAAATTCAGGAATATCACATGATCATGAGTGCTTGTTCAGCCCTCTGCAGTGTGCATGGTATAGAGTACAACCACCAGCTTTTAAGTATTTCAATTCTAGAGAAAATAACAATCTGTATATAAAACAGTCTCCTTCAAGGTAGATTTTCTTAACAGCCCTTTTCACTCAAAACTGCTTGCCTCGCAGTAAGATCTTTCAGTTTCAGTTCAGTTCCAGTTCAGATTAAAGAAATGAACCAGTGAAAGAAGAAAAAAAATGCATCTTTACACAGCCCATCTCTTCATGTAAAACATATACAGCACATAAACACTGTCAACAGCCTGGCATCCTGTCCCACACATTTCTATCACGCCACATGCATTAATAAAAAGCCCCTGTATCCAATGACAGCGCCTTGTGAAAGCTCCAACATCAATCATGTTTTTAAACAAATTTTGTTTTGTGTGTCCCTAACTGAATCCTTTGAAAATATGCCAGAAAGGTGAGATACTTTTTTTCCTTCTTTTCTCTTCTGGCTCTTTAATAACCCATCCCTGAAACGAACAGGCATCAAGTAATAGACTGTTACGGGAAAGTTTCAATAGCAAACCCAAATCTCTCATTACTGAGATTTTTATGGGACAACATTTTACTTAAAGTATCTTGGATAGACAGCTTTGGAGAGCAAAAAGGTAAAACCGCTGGCAGAGCAGCTGCTTGTTTGATATCAGGTGCAAACTCAAGACACACAAATGGCCCTGCCTGCAGAGGGAAATGTGCTCTGACAAGTGGAGATCAACTAAAACATTTCCTCTTCTCAACGCACTGTTGGGCCTCTCCTTTTGCAATTTTCTCTTACACCATGACAGTTTTAAATGTGACACTTTTGATGCACATGAAGAAAATCGGCTCAGATTGGCTCTAACTGCTGTACTCCAAAGGGGTCAGTGTACTGGAATCTCATTTTTGCAGAGAAAGTTTCAGCACAAAGCAAAATTTAGTTAAGACATTTAGGGCTTTCATTTCAGTCAAGCAAAAATGCAGCACTCCAAAAATCATGTTCACTGCAATATCAGCACATAAGTAACATAATTACGTCAATGCTTTCCAAAGAATTTTATGCATCACTGTCACGCTATTCTGTACCTTTGGTGATCTCTGCCTAACTTTTGGCTTTATCTCATTTGCCTGCTAAGCCCTCTTGAATAATTACACAGTACAGCTATTTTAAGTAAATAGATTTGTCACAATTCTCTCACTCTTTTCTGTTGCCTAAAAATGGCAGGGGTGCAAAGGCAAGAAACTGCTACAAACCCTACTTTGCTTCCACACAGAACACATGGAATGAAAATTGAGAGATGGAGCCAGATGCCACAGAGGTAACATCCTCTTTCCTTTATCGTCTCATCTCATTCCTCAAGGCAGCCAATCTCCTATCCCCTCCATGCCAGTGACAGTAATCCTATGCGAAGCAGTGTCACCATATAACCATTAAAGAGAAGCAGCAGTAGCAATAATACTCAAGGTGCCTTTCCTATCTTACTTTTTAAAAAGATCAAACTTCGGTACATTCTGGGAAACAAGAACGGTTAGATCCGCTCTGTGAAATTGTACCTTCATTGAAAAAGAAAACAGGCAGAGATAGAGCTTCTGGCAACTGTTCTGATTTTTAAAAAATCATGCTGGCAATATTACAGAGAAAGATTACAGATAGTTATGTACATGTGTACAATCACACAAATAGATAATTGAGAGACCAGAACTACATTGGCTTTTTTTGAGAAAGAACCATATGAAAAGATAATGAGTAAAAACTCCAGACAAGTAGCCCCTATAAATCTCCACACCTGGTAAGATGCAGCTCCCATCTGCCATCCTCCTTGCATTTCTCGGCGCAGTTCTCTTTGTACAGAAATAGTGTATATTCATGTCATCATCGGATCCAAGCACACTGTTGGGATTTAGATAATAATGCAACTGATCCCTCTTTGGGCTGTGTCAGTGTGAACATGAGGCACACTGATGTGCCGACGTGCAGAGAAAACTCAGAGCAGGGCCAAAATGTGTGCCTGAACACCAGCCTCCCTCAACCTGAGCCTTCCATGGGCTCATCAATAGCCATAACCTGACAAATAACGCATAGGGCTTTCCACACTCAGACAGTGGAACTGCCATGGGTATAAATGCTTTAAATGCTGTGTGAAGGAGCGTACCACCAACTCCCACCTCAACTCACTAGACAGTGGTTCACAGACTTTGCAGGTCCCACTTGCACCACCAGTACAAGTTTTAAACTCACCACCTTAACTTCCAGAAACAGAGCACAGTGCCCCAACACTCACCCACAGCTGGGAGCAGGGCACTGCTGCCCGTTCCATCTGCATCAGGCTGCTCCTTCCTTGCTCCTACAGCCACCTTCAGGACCTCCAGTGTCCTTTCCCCCATCTTCCTTTCTTCCCTCCTCCTAAAAACATTTACTGCTCCACATTGGTCCTTACAGCCTGCTAAGCTGAGCCTAACTAGCTTCTTCCCATTATCTTCTCTCTGCTCCTGGAAATATCTACAGGCTGTATGTTAAGCAGTGCCCCATAAAGAAATAATACTGAGGAGACTAGTCATCAAGATCAGCCTCTGTGATGACAAGTCTTTTAAAATCGATTTGGATTTGCTCCAGAGGTAAATTCCGACCCTTGGGACAACTTACCAATATCACCTTTCGATAAATAAAATACTAGGATTCAACATAGCTCTCTATAAATATAGACCTCAGCTGCCCATGTATCTGCTTTGACAAGAATGACTATTAAGGTGATAAGAACTTAAAGCTTAAACAACCAGACAGCTTATCCGAACATGCTAAAAAACATATTTCCTGTCAAATATGTTCCACCCCTGTAGAACATAGCTATGAAAATCATAATTCCTATGAAAATATTGGTGTATGCTTTTGTGAATCAGTTCAGAAATGCATCTGAGATAAATGTTTCCACTAAACATTTTCCCCAGAAAGACCCATTGGTTCTGGGCCCCTCAGTTCAAGAGAGAGAAAACCGCAAAGCCCAGAGCTCCAGGGACACTGCAGCTGCGAAAGGCGTGCCAAGGCCAGCGCGGTGCTGCCCCAACATTGCTCCCTCCACTCTTTTCTCCTTGGCACCAGCCTCACCCCCATGTGGCATTTACTGCTCCACCTAGGGTTAGGGTTAGGGTTAGGCTTAGATTAAGGTTAGGGTTAGGGTTTTAGATTAGGTTTAGGGTATGATTTAGGGTTTTAGTTAGGGTTAGGGTTAGGTTTAGGGGAAATGGGTAGGGTTATGGTTAGGATTTGGGTTAGGGTTAGGGTTTAGGGTTAAGATTAGGTTAAGTGTTACATTTAGCCTTTGGGTTACGATTGGGGTTAGGGTTTGGGTTATGTTTAGGATTGGTTAAGGGTTAGGTTTAGGTTTAGGCTTAGGCTGAGGTTTAGGGTTAGTCTGAACATTAGGGTTTCGTTAGGCTTAGGGTTGGTTTTAGGATTAGGTTTAGGCTTAGGTTTAGGCTTAGTTTTAGGCTTAAGGTTAGTGTTCAAGTTATGCTTAGTTTTAAGGTTCAGGTTATTGTTAGGGTTGGGTTAGGTTTAGCGTTAGGGTTAGGGTTAGGCTTAGGGTTAGGGTTAAGGTTAGGGCTAGTGTTGGATTAGGTTTAGGGTTAGGGTTTGGGTTAGGGTCAATATTAGCATTAGGATTAGGTATTAGGGTTATGATTAGGGTTGGGTTAGGTTTAGTTTTAGGGTTAGTGTTAGGGTTAGGGTTAGGTTTTGCATTTGGGTTAGTGTTAGGGTCAGGCTTAGCGTTAGGGTTAGGGTTAACCTTAGGGTTAGGGTGAGGGTTAGGGTAAGGGACATGCTTAGGGTTACATTTAGAGTTAGGATTAAGATTAGAGTCAAGTTTAGGGTTAGGGTTAGGGTTAGCCTTTGGGCTGGGTTTCGGTTTAGTGTTAGGTTTAGGGTTGGGTTTGGGTTAGGGTTAGTGTTAGGGTCAGGGTTAGGTTTAGGCTTAGGTTTAGATTTAGGTTTAGTCTTAGGGTTAGGGTTAGGTTTTAGAGAACCACAAAGCCCAGAGTTCCAGGGACACTTCAGCTTCAAATGTTGTGCCAGGGCCTGTGCCGCACTGCCCCAACATTACTCCCTCTACTCGTTTCTTTTGGAGCTGTCTCATCTCCAGACACCTTTTACTGTTAAACCCTATGGTTTGGGTTTTGCTTGGGTTTAGTTTCGCGAAAACGATAAATCTCAGAGCTCCAGGGACACTGCAGTTTCAAAAGTCATGCCAATGCATCACCTGCTGCCGCAACATTGCTCCCTCCACATTTTTCTCCTTGGCATCAGCCTCACCCGCTCGTGTTATTTACTTCTCTGCCTAAGGTTAGGGTTAGGGTTCGGGTTATGTTTATGATTAGTGTCAGGGTTAGAGTAAGGGTAATGTTTAGGATTAGGGTTAGGCTTAGAGTTGGGTTTAGGTTTAGGGTAAGGTTTAGGTTTTGGTTTAGGTTTAGGGTTAGGGTTAGGGTTTGTGGTAGTGTTGGGTTTAGGGTTAGGGTTTTGGGTTAGGGTTTTGGGTTAGGTAGCTTAAACCTAAGCTTAGGTTTAGGCTTAGGCTTAGTTTTAGGCTTAGGGTTAGGCTTAGGGTAGAGTTAGGGTTAGGGTTAGGATTATGCTTAGGGTTCAGTTTAGGCTTCGTTTTAGGCTTAGACTTAGGCTTAGGGTTGTGTTAGGTGTAGCGTTATGTTTCAGTGTACCACAAAGCCCAGAGCTCCAGAGACACTTCAGCTGCCAATGGCATGCCAAGGCCTGTGCAGCACTTTCTCAACGTTGCTGCCTTCACCCTTTTCTCCTTAGCACCAGCCTTACCCCCAGGAGGCTTTTTCTGTTCAGCCCTAGGGTTAAGGTTACGCTTACGGTTAGTGTTGCGAAAAATACAAATCCCAGAGCNTTTTCTCCTTAGCACCAGCCTTACCCCCAGGAGGCTTTTTCTGTTCAGCCCTAGGGTTAAGGTTATGCTTACGGTTAGTGTTGCGAAAACTACAAATCCCAGAGCTCCTGGGACACTGCAGCTGCAAAAGTCCTGCCAATAGCAGCACGGTGCTGCCGCAACATTGCTCCCTCCACATTTTTCTCCTTGGCACCAGCTTCACTCTCTCACGTCTTTTCCTTCTGTGCCTAGGGTTACAGTCATGGTTACGGTTAGGGTTAGTGTTGTGTTTAAGGTTATCGTTGGTTTTGTGAAAACAACAAACCCAGAGCTGCAGGGACACTGTAACTGTAAAAGGCATGCCAAGCCTTTCGCGACATTGCCCCAACATTCCTCCC
>VZTH01018437.1:42291-71108 GCA_013397815.1 Aleadryas rufinucha | reverse complement strand
TGACACGGTCACCCCAAGACATTTATTTAAAGTGTGGGTCTGAATTCTTGATTTAGAGCATTATCTAGATTCATTAGCCAATATTTTCAGTACATTATCAAACAATTGTCAGAAGACAATTCTCAGAAGACTTCTTCATTGATAGTTCTTTCTTCTTATGGCTTTGTTTTCAACCACCCTGAGAATTCATATGGTAGTTGAATTCAACATGTAACTGTATGTATGAAGCTGGAAAACATTAAAAACTTGTTTTGGAGTCTGGCACATCTTTACGCTCATTCACATAAATAGTCTAAATGAAGTATATTAAGTATTTTTCTATAGATTTTGTCTAATTTACAAAATTACAGTTATTGGACACAATCTACTTTTTAATCACTGAAATTAAACTGTATTATGGTCAAGAGGAAAAAGACATTAACAATCTTGGAGAAGTGAATACAAATTCAGTTATACTAATTAATTGGAAATATTCTTTAAAACATTTGAAACAACATAGAATTACAGCTATGCTTTTCAGTCATGTGTCAGTTGTAGTTGCCTAAATGGATAACATTAACTTTTTCCAAAGCTCAGAGAGTTTTAGCTCTTTGTGTCGGTAGCATTAGATGAGCATGCTAACCTGGTAACTAGAGAGCCCATTTGCTCACCTGGAAGTGTGTGGATGTTGGAAGCCCTGAGCACTTGCAACACTACATGTTGCAGGTGAGGCTGTGTGTGTTGTACTTGCAAATGCAGATGCTGCTTCTGCAAGGGGACTGAGGATACAGGGGAAGAGATACTGACTTTCTCTCAAGGCAGATACAATGATCTGCTCATTGAAGCTCCAAAGTTTTGTGCTCATCTGGCATTTCTGAGAACTACTCCTGCAGAGGACTTCATGTAACTGTCAGTGTTTTAATAAAATGAGTAACTACCAATGGCACCTGATAACAGCTAATACTGTACTATCTCTTGTACAAAATTATTTAATATTATCTAGAGATCTGATTTTGGTTTAATTTGTTACATATGTGCAATTAAATATACAATACTTTGTCTTTACTTTCATACTGAACAAGATACCAAATCTGAACTTTAAGATGTTACTGTACTGTATTATTAATTTAGAAATAATCAGGTTTACAGTCCTGATAATAATAATAATCAGTCCATTATGCTACTCCCAAGAGTATCATCAGAGACATAAAAATTCATTGTAATTGTCTGATAGAATTGATTCAATAGCAAATTTGAAATGGAAATTTATGATTATTCTCATGTTTACCTATATCTATATCTATCTCTCTAGCTATCTATCTATAAACGAGATTTCTGAAGGTTTGATTTAAACGTATATTTTTTTTAAGAAATAGGTCTTGGATTTAAATATGCTATTGAGTCATCTTAAACACTTCAAGTCACTGCCAGAGATGTAGGAGAAAAACTTTTAGGGTCCAGTGCCAATTTTTTTCAGTGCTTTAATCACATTTCCTTACTTATATATAACATGCTCTTTACACATGCTTTTCAAACAAAATTGTTATAGAGTGTTGTTTGCTGAATAGCATATGCCTAAATGTTCTTTAGTATTGTGACTTGTCCTTTCACAAAGAAAATGAAGAGTAGATTGAAATTATTTTACTCTGTATGCAACACAACCTTAGTAATCTGTAACATTAATTTTAAATTTGGAGGATACCATCCCATCAAAAGTTTAGTTTTATACCCTGGTAACCCATATTTTCTTTCTCCTTTCTCAACACAGCTGTTTGCAACTTCTCTGTTTTTCTTCTTTCTCCTTTTCCACCCATCTTCTGCTCAGTTTTGTGCCTAGAGCAAGGCTATACAAAAATCACCACCCTGTCACCATCACAGTCAGCAATGGGGAGCAGAAATAGCTTATTCCCATTGAGTCTATCCCAGACTTTTTTCTTGCTTGGTTATAGAGGTTAGATTTGAATTCTGTCCAAATGAATTTTTGTGATGATGGCACAGATCAGATTCTTTGCATTTTAACTGGTGTGTGGGTGTGTGTGGGTGTGTATGTGGAGCAGAGAGGGAGACAGCTCCTGGCAATCTTACCACTTTCATTCCTATTGCTATTCTAGGATGTCACTTTATGGTGATAGTTTTCTGCTTCTGATTCATGTGATCTTGTTGTGCCATCCTTCTTTATTGTATGCTGTCTCTGCACTTACTGAGCAGTACTGCCAAACAGGACAGCTACTGGTTCGGTTGCTGTAGCATTGCCATGAATAAAAAAAAAGAAAAAAGTCTGGATGTATTAATTACAGCATATTTCCTCTATGAAAAATATCTATTCTGCATTTAATTAAAAGTACATGAAAAATAGATCTGATCCATGAAAGCACCATGACCATAGCTAAATATCTATTTTTCCATTACAGGATATTTGTGAAGATATATCTGATCATGTTGAACAAATTCATGCTCTGCTAGAGACTGAGTTTTCCCTGAAGCTTCTGTCTTACTCTGTCAATGTGATAGTTGATATCCATACAGTGCAACTACTCTGGCACCAGCTACGTGTTTCTGTCCTGGTTCTGAGAGAGCGTATTCTCCAGGGACTACAAGATGCCAATGGAAACTACACCAGGCAGACTGATATTCTGCAAGCATTTTCTGAAGAGACTAAGGAGGTACAGTAACTAAATCCAATTAAAAGAATTTAATCTGTGCTCGAAGCAGCTCATCCCTCTTGCACATTTGAAATTGCTAGGATGACAATTTTAAGGGTGACTTCTAGATATTTTTCTAAATTTGTTTTAAATTATTATTTTTTTTATCTTCAGCTGGTACCTATTCTTGTTGAACCAAATTAGTGCAAATCAGGATCAACTTTCAGAAATGTCATGCTAGTGGCTAGCAATGTTTTCTCTTGATTGAAATATTTTTCAGAAAGGATTTGAAAGACTTACAGAGGTGCATCTGTTCCAAAGTTGTTCATCTGGTCGCTCGGGTATTCAAGGTTTATAGCCAATTCATAAGTTAATTTCAGTGTGCAGTCATTTCTTCGGTGAAAGTTTAGACACTTCCTGCCTGCATACATAAATCTGAAGCTTACAAAATTTTTCCAAAACTTTCCAGCCTAGGTCAACACTCCTTTATAGCAAGAGGATGGTCTTTAATTTGAGTGGCAATTCTGCACTATGCCTTTAAACAGTCACACATTTTGTCTGAGAAACGATGATGAAAGAATCGTACATTGTTTACTCTGACAGTATGCCAAATTCACACACATGTAAATGGTTTGTAAACCTGGGTTCATTTAACTAAAATGCCTTTTCCTTTGAATTTATCATTACTAAATTAACTTAGAAGGACACTACTGGCCTAATTTTTTAAGCCTAAAGAAGAACATTTTTAATATTGATGGTTAATAGATAGCATGTAGAGGATTTTTCATTTGATGGTCCTAAGATTAAGATAAAATGCTTTTATGATTACATGCATTAACAGAAAGAGACCTCTAGATCAATGCAGTGAATTCTGTAACCTGTGTTACAGAGGAAGCCAGAAGTCCCCTAGACATGTCCTGAATTTCATATCACTCAATTTCAAAGAGAATGTGAATATTTCTCTGCTCCATGTTGGGTTTTATATTTGTCTTTGGCACAACAAAGTGGGTGGTCCAGAAATCAGTGCCCAGAGATGCCTAGGCCCACCTTCCACACCCCCTCTTCCTGATGTGTACATACCTGCCTGCTTCAGATTCAGTTTCTGCTTTGCTGTTGCTGGTAAACTGCTGGCAGGTCTGAAGGAAATCAACTCTTGTCTTAATAATCAGATTTGTGAATTAGTGGGGAGTCCTTATTTTATGACAAGGACATGGTAATTTCAAGACATAAAGAAGGTGCATATTCAGATACTAAGAAACAGGAAATGTTCCATCTGGATCTGATTACAACTGCTGTAAAAACATCCTTCCTATAGAGAGAGGGACTGACTGGGGAAGGAAAGATTATTTTTCAGTGGGGAAAACACATGTTGCCAGATAGGCTTACATGGTGATATAAAAGACAAAATATAATGACATCATTCTTTTTATCCACCTGAATTAAAACACAAATAATATTTGATAAATTTAATGGCTAGCAATAGCAGGGACACAAAGTTGATATCAAGTTTCTGCCCTATTGCTTGACTAGGTTCATGGAAATTGCTCTGCAGTTTCCAACCTTCAGGTATTCAAGCTTTTTATGAGGTATAATGATAGTGACTTAGTTGATGAACATAAAAAATAAATAAAATAGAATGTAGGGACAATCGTATCTACTCCTACAATAGTATCTTTTTGGTGTTTCCCCCCATCCTTTCC
The DNA here is from genome assembly GCA_013397815.1 of Aleadryas rufinucha. Taxonomy (NCBI): domain Eukaryota; kingdom Metazoa; phylum Chordata; class Aves; order Passeriformes; genus Aleadryas; species Aleadryas rufinucha. The sequence goes on along the minus strand of VZTH01018437.1, from coordinate 66,787 downwards.
CAGACATGACTACATTGTAGGACTAGTAAGTACCTCATGTTACAAATATTTTCTTTTAGGGATTTTCATGCATAGGCGAATAGTGAGTCCATTTGAGAAAATCTAGAAACCTTTGCCCACACAGATAACTATTCCCTGGAGAAATATCCTCCTAATTTTTAGTACCCCTATGGGATTATGAACCCGGAATGCTAGTTCATTGTATCTCCTAAGACTGAGAACTCATCTGGTTTGAAATGAAAAGAAGGAAGATTTCACACACAGTAATGACATCTATTTTGGAATTCACTAGTGTAAGACACTTAGAAGTGCAAAGAAGTTTAAAAAAAAGTGAAAACTAAGCAAAGATTAGAGGAATTGTAACCTCCAGATGAGGAAATCCCTATGCTGCTCCCTATGGTTGGTAGAATCTGGGAGTGAGGGTAGAAATGTGTGTAGAAGGCCCACGTATATATATCCATGTCTTAGAGCTCATCTAGCAGAAAATGTTTTGAACTGGTGCAGAAACAAGATACTGGGCCAGACAGAAATTTGATCTGAACAAATTTCAAATGCTATGCTTTTCTGTAGTTCATGAACCCATAAGTTCACAAAATACTTGCCTCATACCTTAAGTCCGCTGTGTTCTGCATGATGCTGAAGAGCAGCTTTGGCAGCCAACATTAACCAAGGAATTCCCTAGAAGAAGTGAAGTGCCAAGGTTTCTTTGGTGTTCAGTGAGATTGTTTGATCATGTTAATATTCACTGTCATTTCATAGCCTGCACAGTCAATCACAGCCCCCTCTGGGCTGTGTTTACACTGTAACTGTAACACCCATAAATATGCACAAGCTGTCTCCAGCATAATGAACAGGGATAACCCTGGCAGAGTAGCTACCAAAACCCACCAGTGTACAGCACAGGCTGCACAGGCCTGGTTAGGAACCCAGCTCATCAGTGGGCAGGCAGTAAGTATGCTTTAGGCTATCCCAGCAGTGCCACACTCAACAGGATGCAGCAGGAAACGGCACACAAACTTTTATGGCTTGGAGGAAATAGAGGCAACAGTGATGCAAGCTGTTTGCCATGACAGAGATGCAAAATTAAGAAAGTAATTGTTTTAATAAAAAAAACTTTGAAGAGTTAAGATTTTGAAGGACCACTTCTCCTTCAGAAATTAACCAGAGATAGTTAAGAAGGAAAGAAAATAAGTTCTGTGCAGCATGAGTTTTATGTCAGAATTGAGAAACCAGGAAACAAGAAAAAGATCAGGTTTTGGTAATCAGGTAACAATAAATCCTGATGTTCTCAAACAGAAATATCTTACACATTAAATAAGTTCATCTGAAAAAGTAAAAAAAAGAGCAGAATTTTACTGCTCTAAATATAAATACAAGAAGTATTGGAAACAGCCTAGAGACCTTTAATGGAAGTGTTACTACATGAAAAGGGGAAAAAAAAAATAACTAGGGCATTCCTATTGGTCGCCATATAAATAATTAAATTAAATATTTTTCTGAAATAAAACCAATAAAAACATGGTAATACTGGCATTAAATAAAACTCATCTGAAGCACACATTTCAGAGGCTGCTTGAAAAATGACAAAGCAAGATGGTTTAATGCATATGACTGTAAATTTTATTAATGTTAATAAACACATTTTTAAGAGACGAAGGAATGGAGCTCATTAGTCAGAAAAAATAAAGGCCTTTAGGGCCTTGGAAAGGGTTTTGATTTATATATGGCTTTACAGTTTCTAATAATTTCCTGAGACTAGAAGGACAATGCAGCTGTAATACTGATCGTTGTTTAGTCACCCTTTTCCTTAACAAATGCAGCTCCAACATATAAATTTGACAGATTTATAGAAAATTTCCCTTTTAATTCTGAGCTGTTGACTATGCCAAATTTGTGGCATGGGATCTACATCTGGATAGAATGTGCTAAATAAGAGATACATTCAGTAACCAAGACTATGGCTGATAAATACCCTTCTAGTAAATTTTTTCTATAAATATTTTTAGCTGGAGGATTTTTTTTTTATTTTTACTTTGAGTAATGCAAGGTGGGTGTGTGGATGGAGTACAGGGCTTGGATGTTGTATGTCCTTATGTTTATGAGTGTTGGCAAACAATAGCCTTCTTTATTGAGATTATTCCTGTTCAGACCAAATCCAAGCAGTTTATTCCAAGATGGAGAGATTACTTGGTTATTGCACCTTCTTCAGGCATGATGCTAAAGGTCTTTAAACCATGGATTTCGGCAATGTAGTGAGACAAGTTGTTCTAGAGAATAATTCAGACATAAACCTATTGTAGATACTCAGGAGCTTGCTTGAAAAAACTAATATGAGAACAAACCTGGAAAGAAAAACCAGTATACTGATTTAGGCATGTAAAGTTAGAATCCTAGAACATGAATTTGTCCCCTTCGTGATTTTTTTTGAAGTAGTCTCTATAAGCAAAAGTCCTGTATATGTATTAGAAGATCTACTGAAAATATGCTTAGACTGTATAATAAATATAATTTTGCCATGATTGTTACTTATCAAGCAGTTTTTGGATCTTAATCTCATCAGATTTTTTTACTGTCCTTCACATAAGACCAAAATATTTATAAGCACTAATTTGACTTTGATCTTAAAACCTCATTTGCCACCTGAGATGGTCTCCTCTGGCTATGTCCGTGTTTCTGAGATTGAAGGACTTCCACTGAGAAAATATTGACAAGGGGAGGCTGGAGGCTTAGCATTCCTGGCTATAGTTTCTTTTCCTTGTGCAGTTCTTCATTTGTGCTCTAATAACTGGTAAATAAATTTTCAGGTGATAATGCTACAAAAAAAGTGAAATGTAATTAGCAATCTCTATTGAGATGAGAACAAATGTCCATCACTGCTACATGATACTTGGAAAAAACATTCTGCCAATCAACTGAAAGACTATAGAGCAGCATGGATTTTTGAGAAAACAAGATTAACAAGGAGACTGGTACAGTCAGAAGCCCCCAAGGTACCATCCCTCCTACTTGAGGTAGTTAACACAGGAAATACTTCAAGTCTGCTGTATGGAATTTCTGAGTCCCCACCTACATTTAATTCTGCTTTCAGTTTTACTTACCTTTACAGTAAGTAAAACTGAAAGCAGAATTAAATGAGGAAGGTACCAACACAAAAGTGAATTGCTGGTTTTAGGTAACTTGCTGCACCAGACCGAAATGAAGCATTTTTCAGCTTATTGTCATTTTTAATTCCCAAATACTTCAGAATGGTTAGCTTATCTACAGGGTACTGCAAAAAAAGGCAGGTCAGTGATGAATCCTTTTCTAGATGTTAGGCAGCAAAACACAGGAGTTCTTTTTTGCTTCATTACTTTGTGTGTTCGGTATATAAAAATTAATTTTCTAATAAAGTACCATTTCTTTGTGTATTTCAGGATCGTCTTGACTCTTTAACTGAAGTTGATGATTCTGGACAGTTAACCATCAAATGTTCTCAAAATTACTTGTCCCTGGATTGTGGTATTACTGCATTTGAACTATCTGACTACAGTCCTAGTGAGGATTTGCTTGGTGCTCTGGATGATATGACCTCCAGTCAAGGGAAAGCAAAATCATTTGAATCCTGGAACTACAGTGAGATGGATAAGGAATTTCCAGGACTTATCAGAAGTGTGGGTTTACTTGCAGTAGCAACAGATTCCATTGCTTCCCAGTGTAATGAAGCATTGAAGGAGAAAGAAAATCATGTACCTCTTTCAGCAGAAGATGGAGAAGAAAGTAAAGATGAGAAAGCATCACGTGACCTCTCACTAGCATCTCCTTCTGCAAATTCCTCTCTTTTTAAAGGACCTTGCTCTGAAAATGGTGTTTTACCTACTGACAGAAAAGCAGTTTCCATATCAAAGAATCCAGAATGCAATCTTCCACAGCACACTGGTGAAAAAATCAAACACTCTCACTGTGAAAATTCAACACCTAAGAGGTCCATAAGAGACTGCTTTAACTATAATGAAGACTCTCCTACGCAGCCTACATTGCCAAAAAGAGGTCTATTTCTGAAAGATGATGTGTTTAAAGATTACATGGAAGCCAACGATTTAAAAAGGCAAATCTCTCATATAGTTAAAAATGAAATGAGTAGAAGTACACCCTCATTGTTAGATCCACCAGACCGGTCCAAGCTTTGCCTAGCTTTACAGTCGCCTTATAGTAACAGTCCCTCTGCAGTTAGTCAGTCATATGATTGCTTAAATACAATAAGTGATAAAAATCTTGAGTACACAATAAATAATCACTTTGAAGACAGTGTCATAATTCTAGGAAAGTCTCCTTTCTACACCTGTAAAGAAAAATCAAAGCATAAGAAGTCTCAGGATTCTCCAGAGAAAGTGAAAACTGACAGAACACCTGGAAGTGCATGTAAAACAGCTCAGTCAACACAAGTCAAAAAAAGAGGATGTTCTTCTCTACAGAATGGGATTACTTCTCATAACTCTAAGTCTCTGGAGGAGACAGAAACAGATTCTTCTGCATCATCAGATTCTTGTAACCAGAGAGATCCAAATGGGCAATCACAAGGTAAAACTGAGCCCTTCAGTTCACCAACGCGTAGCCAAAAGAGTGCTTCTTCAGCGGGTTCTGAGCTTTCCAACTCATCCCCTCTTCCACTGAGAAGAAAGAAAAATAAAAGCTTATCCTCAACACAACACTATACTCAAAAAACCAGTAAGGACAGTGAGGTGTGGTATGGATCTGATGAATATTTAGCACTTCCTTCACATCTCAAACAGACTGAAGTATTAGCTTTAAAACTAGAAAATTTGACCAAGTTGCTGCCCCAAAAGCCCAGAAGGGAAACAATTCAAAACATTGATGACTGGGAGCTGTCAGAAATGAACTCAGATTCAGAAATGTATCCAATATACCAGACAAAAAAGCACAAAAAAAGAGGTAGAATTTCACCAAGTTCTTCAAGTGATATAGTATCCTCCTTAGGGGATAGTATTGAATCTGGGCCTCTCAGTGATATTCTCTCTGATGAAGATCTTTGTATGCCTGTATCTTGCATGAAAAAATACATTGAAGAAAAGCCAGAAAGAATTGCTGCCACTCAGCTCACTGGGAATGAGACTTCTCCTTCAAATAAATCAGCTTTAATTCATCAACTGATGCAAGATATACAGCATCAAGAGAATTATGAAACCATATGGGAAAAAATTGAGGTAAGTCAATATTCCTATATTTTTTTGCTGCGTTCTTGAGAAGCCTGTGTGTGGAAATGGAGCTGCTGGCAGGGATGGGGTTACTTTCTTGTTTTCTTTTAATGCTGAAAATAGTCTCATCCAGTGGCTGCTGGAAGTAGAGAACAGCAGCAATTATTGCAATTATAATGGACTGAAGTTAACTTTAACTAACTATACAGAATTTCCCTATAGTATTTTACTTACATCAATGCCTTTAAACTTGGTAAAACGTTATTTTACCAACAGCACTTCTCTTTCCCAAGATTGGGTACATGGCAAGTTATTTTTTGTAGGAAGGGAAAAATAAACATTAGAGAATCAGGGATCATCATTGTATTTGAATGAAGCTATACTTAATATCGTCTGCCTATTTTCTTCATTAAAAAGATTTGCTTTAGTCCAAGAATAGGAATTCCTGTCAAATTAAGTGCAATAAAAACATTTCTTTTTAATTACTTCTTTCCCTTATAGTGATTATTTTCCCTCCTGTGTTGGTGGAACTAAGCATAACTTTTTTTTAGTAACTTAAATAATCATTCTTAAATAATAGCAATGTATTAGTGCAATATGCTAGAGCAATAATTATATACTATTCCATTAAGCTACAGATGAGATGGAATTTCATTGAGAAGTTTTTGAGAAAAAAGATAAACTTTGGAAAGGGAAGTGAATTTGAATGAATAATCAGATAAAGACCTAGCCATCTCACTAATATAATTCTTAGATTACATTCACAGTAAATGTTCGTTTCAGTTTTCTGATGCATTTGTCTTCCAGGCCATTGTAGAGAGCTCTTCAACTCAGAACATTTCATGTCCATCCTCAACAGGATTTAAGTTTTCAAAAAATAAAGCTCCATCTCTATTAGATTTCAAAATGTTTTAAAATTCATAACACATGCATTAGATTGTGATGTTTAGCATCTAAGTGCTAAATCTGATACCTGCAATATCTTCTGTGTTATCAGGTTGTGTATGAGCTGAGAGAAGGACTTTTTTTATATGGCCAGAAAGTCCTTCTTACCAAGCCTGATTTCTGTAACTTTTGAAGGCATGGGAAGTATTATGACTAGTAGAGAAATAGTTGAGCTAGAGATATTTGAGTATAAAGTCAGGGTAGAAAATACAGAAAGAGAAATTTTTTCTTAAACAAATGAGGGTGCAGCAGCTGTCAGCTCTAAAGAGCAGTGCTTAATGGTGCTAGTCGTTCCCTCCATCTTCATTGGTGGAGCTCATCTTACAGATTTTGATGAAAGAACTGTCTTCGTAAGTGCAAATTGTTTCTGTCCTTAAGTTTGTGCAGCGTTGAAAATGAGTCCAGCCGAAGCTGACAGATATAGAGCCCTTCATTCTGTGAAAGCAACAAAGCCCATCAAAGCTGCTTGTGAATACATAAGATGCTGTCTTTCAAATGACACTACAAGAGCCTGTTTAAGAATGGAATTGTTGAGTGTCTAGTGACCAGCTCCTTCCACTAGATGCTGACTTTCTTTCGGCCAGAAACAGGTGGTAGAGAAACTTTTTGTATCACACTCTCAAATAATCATATTTATTTTTACCAAACTTTTGAAAAGGTAATTCTCTTTTGAGGGGCCATCTGTCTTTGTGTGATTCCTTGCAGCTGCAGTTCAGTCCTACCAGAATGGAGGAGTAAGAATCAGCTGTAACAACTGGTTGCAGCTGTAAACACCCTCTTCATCTTCATACCCATCCTTTCCTCACCTCCTCTGCAGAGTGGATTGAGCTTCTGACAGCAATTAAAAGTAGTTAGCTGTTCTGTGGCCAGAGTAAACCCTTCTAGCTAGTGACTCCAGCTGCTGCTCTTGTCCTTGAGGAACTTTACTGCTGCTGACACTGCTCTTTCTACGATTTCTCAGTGTTTCTGGTTGTGATAAATCTTTAGAAAATGTTAATGTGGAGTTTGAAAATAATCTTATGAAGTATGTTTGGCTCATAGTAAAAGAAGGGCTTTAAACAGAAAGAAGAGCAGATGCAAAGAGGACTGCTAGGAAGAGAGAGAGAGCTCAGTATTCCATGCACTTAAAAGCAGCACATAAGTAAGCTTCATATTTCACTAAATGTGCTTCCTGAATAGTGAATAAAAATAATCAGGAGAAAATTTTTGAAATACTTAAGAAAAATTATACTATTTTAAAGAAATATAAGTTTTTCCCAAGCTGCTTATTTACCCAAGTTTTTCTATTGTTGGCAGTTATTAAATCTTCTGCTTGTAAGACTAGTTAAAAACCAATTTTTCACTTTTTCAAAAGCTCTAACCAAGGTAAATCCTGCCTCAGTGACAATATGATGCCTTGCTGAGATACTTTAATTTGACATAAGTAATAAGGAAAGAGAAAATTCCTCCCTTATGTGATGCTATGAAATATTGTGAACAAAAAAGAATCTAAGTAAAAATACTATACCTGTGCCACAATTAAGTTCTTTCTTTTGCTAGATCTCCTGTTTCATAATTCCCTAAGACAAGAATCAGAAATGTGCCATTGCTTTTTTCAATTATTGTAAATTGGCTCTTGCGTTTATTCTGTTATCTAAGAAGATGTATCCCACTCAAAAAGGAGTGGGATACATCTTAATTTCACGAATACATGTTTTAGCAATAATTCAATACTGCCATTGTTAGCAGCGGTTTTGTGATGAAGAAGTCAGATCTGAAAGGTGAACTTCATTTTAAGGACAGAAGAAGCATGCTTATTCCCATTAGTAATCCAGTTACACTGCTGCAGATGTCTAGCATGCTGTATTTTATTTATTGAGATTGTAAACAAAACTAAAATAACTTCATTTTGGGATTACGACACCTTAGAAACAACTGGCAGCCTCAAAATCATTGAAAGTCTTATATTAGCTAGGTAATAGGAAAACCAAGGAAATGTTGGTATTTTGTTATGATTATTGTGGGAATAATTTTGAATTAGTATAAATCTGGTAATATCTTGATAGAAAGGAATTTGTTGAACATATGCTAAAGTATTTATTGGAAATTTTATTAATATCTTAGTTATAGGAATGACAGTCATGGGCAGAAACTGATAAATTGTTATTTTTCATACTTGCAAATTATGCAGAAGTCCTTGCCATGGGCATTATCATCCTGTTAATCTCCCTGTCTGTCAACAGATAGAATTCTGCTCAACTGCCCCATTTGCTGTTACATAGGGCCACTTTTTTGCTTTGCAATAAATATTGCATAATCTTGTCCTGTTTTGTCTTGCACTGAAGGTAACCCTTTGGCACATGCTTCTTGTACCCTTAGTAATGGGCACCTTCATTCTGGGATGCAAAACAATTTATGTGGCTGTTTCTTTTATGTTTCAGATATTACTTTTTGGAGTTAAATGTGAAAACAAGTGATACTGAATTCTGAAAGTTCCTCTCACTGTTTTAGTTCAGCTTTTAGGAGCTACCCCAAGTGAATTTTTAGAATGCTGGTTAAGCTCTATAATTTCTGTTACACTAGCTGAAAAGGGAACAGATAGGACAGCAGCGTTCTCACAGATAACGCCAATAGAGTTCTTTGCTATAAGAATTTGGCTGATTGCCACTTCTCATATGTAACACTAGGATTTAGAGAGTCAGAGCATCAGTTTCAGAATGCTTCAAGGTTTGCTTTCTGTGAGAAAGCTAAGTTTTCCTTAAAATCATATTAATAATTGGGGTTTTCCCCGCATTTTTATGTGCAAACTGAAAAATTGGGAGCAAAAAATGGTCTCGGACTGATCTAATGGCAATGTATTTTCAGTCATTTTATGAGAATAAAATATAATAACAATAAAGTAACCTTGTTCAGGCAGTTGTCTCTCTTTCTCTAGAAACTGATACTAGATTGACTGTACTGATATCCTTGTGCTGTAATCTGTGGTCATTGATAATTCCATCTACTTGTTTTTTTGAGGGCACTATTACAAAGGTTAGAAATGTAACCATTTGCAAGAGACTTTAAGTGAAGATGTGTTTGCTTTGTAGGCCTCAGGGTTAATTGTATGGAGCAAATTGCTGATTTTTTTTTTTGTTGTTGTATAGATTTATAGCTTATTTTATCACAGGCTCCATTTCTGCAAGAGGCAGCTGAAATTTCCTCTGCAAGAAGCAATTTGATATCTATTGATCCCATGTTTTCAGTTTGTCACATTTCATAAATTTGCCTTGAACTCCATTGGCTCTATATTTTGTTTGAGTAGCCCAGTCAGTCTTGGTTACCAACCTTCTTGATGTGATAAAGAGATAAAATAATGCTGCTCTACAAGTTTTTCAGCTGTCAGTTACAGCATGCCCCAGGGATCCTACAGCAAAGAGATGGATAAAAATTTTACTGCTTTCCAGGATGCTGGCAGGGAACCCCTCACCCTTCTGCAACCATTTATCCCAGCTGAACCTAGGATGCCCCAGTAGGGCAGAGATCTAAGACCCTTGTTTTAAATTGGAGTCATGGGAATAACTTTCCTGTTAAGGAGGAACTAAGGATCAGTGCAGCCTTCAGAGGAGACTGCAATATCATATCTAAACTTTTTACTGTGACAAATAGCTGGTCTGTTGGGGTGGGAAAGATTTTCATTTTTAGAGAATAGTCACAAAAAGTAACTAAATGGTAGACTTCTGCAAGGGCTTAATGGACTTGGCAGAGCAAGTTTGTGTTGGAGATGTGGCTGGAAGTCCATTTGAGTAGTGGAGAGCCAGTTTGATAGAAAATAGTTGGAGAGCTGACACAAAGGGGAAATAATTTGTTTAGATTGAAAGGGGACAGAGTTGCTTCTGGACAGAGAATGGACTGAAAACACACCAGTACAGCTAAGGTAGAAGCTGAATTGCTTTAGAAGAATTTCACTTGTGTTTGGAGGTGATTTTCATCATTTAGGGGAAAAACTTGCACAGAGGTCAAGTGCAGTTTGAGCTGTGGGGCTAAGGTAGTGAAAACTAATAGGAACTGATAACTCTGATGAAGCTTGGTAACAAAGAAAAACATGGAACTGAAATCAGTGATGTCAGAACAGGTGGAAAAATCAAACGTAATCAACAGGGTACAAACCAGACTTTTTTGATGCCAGATAAAGGATTTTTAAAGTGTTGTAGCGCTCCCCTTATCCCTCTTGCTTTCAATAACTTAGTGCTTCTAATATTTGCTCTCTTAAAAGAAATGGATTTCATAATTTTCCTAACAGTGTGCTTGCCAAAATCTGTTCATTTCTGAATCATACTAATACTGCTTCATACAATTTAGATTGAAATACTGCTTTTGGTTGTTGACCAGTTTATAAAAAACAGTAAGTGAAAGAGGTATCAGATCCAGAAATTCCTTGGCAGCTCTGCAGTTTTCTCAGCAGTCTTGCTGACTGACATTAATTGAAAATATCACTTCACATTTTGTACTCAGAGACAAGTTAGTGCTTTGCTGTTTTGAGTCTGATGATACTTCCCTGCTTCAAAAGCCCATCCCTCAGCTTTCAAGCTGGTCAAACCATTACTAAGCAATAATGTAGCATACATACAGAACTCTCACTTTTAGGCAGACAAATAGAGCTTCACTAGAAGATTATATTGAAATACAGTGAGCCCTCTGTTGCTCCAAAACACTTAGTTCCTAACAGTTTGCTCGAATTTTAAACAGCTCCTCCAAGTACATTCACTTTTCTTTGACATTTGCTTTACCAGAAATAGTTTGAGCCAGTTTGTAATCAGCAATTTTTTCAGAAAATGGCAACTCCTATCTAAGCTGTGCAAATTTTGAATTTTTACATCTACAACTGACTGCAGGAATTACGCTTCCTTAATGAAACACATCTACTATGAAGCATATGCTTGTTCAGCAGGGTTTGAGTTTCCAATGTAAAGACCTCAGAATGATTTGGCAGTGATTAGTTTTAGATCAGGGATTTTTTATATTCAGGATTTGGCAAGTCATTCCAAATAATTTGTGGTGGGGTGAAGGGAAGGGAGGGGAAGGGAGAGGGAGAGGGAGAGAAAGAAATAAATCTGCTCCCAAATCATTTTAGTAGCATTGATTTGAGGGCATGTCTTTACTAGTACTTAGAACTGGTGGTAGGGGATATACCTACATCCAATGTTTGGTGCACATTTGATGCGAGACCTTTGGCTGCAAAAAGCCTCATAATTCTGTCCTTTTGTGTACGTAGTTAGATACCACAGGGATAGCTACAAATAGCTTAGATGAACTAAGGAGCAGCTGCTTTTGCATAATTGTATCTGTGATCCATCCACTTCCATTCTTATGCAGTCACTCAGATCGGCTTTACGTGACTATTGTCTTTATGACCTGGAGTCATGTCTTGTTTATCTGTACCACAGCCTAGCCATGAGCTGGAACCAGAGCCATCCATGTTATTTTTTTTGTGAACTGGAAACTTTCAGGAGTCGAGGATCTCTGGATCTCTGCTAATAGGCTAGAGGGTGTAAAAGAGTTGAAGGTGGAGAGAGGGAGCAGTAAGACCACAAGAAGTGGACTTCTTGCTCTCACTGTAGCCAAGGATAGGCAGGAAGGTGTGCAGTGGGTGCCAGCTGACTTTCCTGGATAGCCAACAGAGGCTCCAGGTTCAACAGGGACACAGCTGTTTTTGGACAATGAATCACTGGTGACTTCAAGGTGATCTTATGAAATACTTGTTTGTATCAGTGCAGAGATGCTCTATTGTCTGTAATTGTTTGATGCATTCAGTTTTCTCACGAAGGTAGAGAAATACACTCAGGAACAACTGAAGTAGGTTTGGAAGCTTTCAGAACACAGTTATAATCAAATTAATATTGGGAATTTACCTCAGTGTGAGTGTGGTGGGTTAAGAAGAATCTTCTGTTATTTAGGACTGAATCATCTGTAACTGCTGTCTTATAGGTGCAGGTGCTGGGGAGAAGTTTTGTTCATTGTGAAGAGTTTGAGATAACTTCAGCTCTGTCCTGTTAATTACTTACTGTATTGATTTTATGGCTCCTTGAAGTGCCTCCATTATTAAACAGAAAACTATTACATTGGAAATTATGGTTACTAATATTCCTTTAAATATGGTAAATACAAAGAGGTGAGAGAGAATGCTCACTGCTTTTTACATGCATAGGCATATGCCTTTCATAATGTTTTAAGGTCTAGCTGTCCTGTTACATAATACACTTAGTCTCTGGGCTACTCATGTTTTATGTATCTTCTGTGAGGAAGTACAGGATATTCCAGAAAGATACAGTATACCAAAATCATAATGCTCTATTCTAAATATTTAATTTTTTAAATAATACATTGCTACTAATTTCCACGTAAATCAAATTCCAGTCTATCTACTGGTAAGACATCATTGCCTTAAAATGTGTACATGCTAGAGATGAGTCAGACCAAGACAAATCAGCAAGGGTCTTGAGAGGATTAACCTGAGAGGAAAGATCAAATCCACTTATATAAGATTATTGCATAACTTCTCAAAATCTCTTAATATCTTTTTCTTCTTGTGTGTCTTTATATATTTTGACAGCAACTAGTTTTCTTTCCTTCATCCTTTCCAGTATCTTATGATCAGGAATGAACCATTAAATCATGGTGACTCTCAGACCATAGTTGTCATCATTAGGCATCAGAGTGAATATAATCTGTGGTAAATATGGTCAGGAAACTGTCTCTCAGAGTCTTGTTTCAGACTGTCTGTCTGCTTATGCAGGTTTTCTTTATTTATTTTGAAAGTAACCAAAAGGGCAAAAAATTGTTTTCTTGTCCTTGCTTCAGGTTTTGGAGCAGAGATGATAAACCTCACAAACAGATGAGATGTATCGAACTGGAGTTGTATCTGAATTTTCCTAAATTTTTAGTAATGACTTATTTTGATCACTGACTCACATTCAGGTCAAGTAAGGTTTTCCCAAGCGACAGCCAAATTTGCTTCTGGTTTCCTTTGGCCAGTGTTTGGAGTCTCTCCAGGCTAACACTGGGAGAACCACCAAGCAGACAGATTTTTGGTAGTAGACAGTGTTGATGTTCAAGTCACGGTAACTTAGTATTACTTAAGTGCTTTTTCTCTGCTGATGCCATCATGTGACTACATGAATGTTTCCTCAGTGAGCTAAGTAAGACTAAAGACACCCAGGGTAATTTAAAATCATCTGCTGCACAATTAGCTGCAAAAGAACTACAGCAGCTAACCTAAAAATGTCTCAGGTAAGTCCAAACTAGGGTCTTGTATTGTAGTGCAAATCTCTTACAGCTTTTTTGAGGTGGAGAAAACCAGGAAAAAATATAGTGAATGTGTTAAAAACAGCAAAGCTTCTGCAGTTGAAAAGAAAGAAGACTAAAGGAAACAAGACCCAAGATTGTTTTTTAATTTTGTTCTGTAAATATATCAAAATCTGGGGATAAAAAATGATCAGAATTAGGGTCTAAAGAGGGTGCAAAGGAAGGCCCCCTAGAGACCACTAAAAAAAGAAGCTATCTAAAATGGAAAGTTGATGAATTAGGAAGCAAATGAAAAGCAGTTAATGGAGGAACTAATAGTGACAGGATTTCTTTGGAGACTGCAGGTGAACAGGAACCAAGTGCATAACAGGAGGCTAAATGAGGAAACTAGAGGAATAATAATGGAGTAAAGAGAAGAGGTGGTGAATCTTAATCTCTCCTCACTGTTGCCATATTTAGCAAAGAGTGGCGATCACCATTTCCCTATTTTTAAATTCAGAAATCTTAACTGCAAAACAAGTTCATGGGTCAAAGAATTACAATATCTCTTGTGAGGTGACAGACTTAACCTCTTCTAACCAATTAGCCTTGAAAATTAGGAAATGCTGAATTAAACGTTCTGATTTTGAGGGGTAATGGTGGTCATTATATCTTAAGTCATGTCAGTGATACAGCAGAGGTCAATATATTTAGCACTTGCCCACAAGAAAACAGCATCTGTTCTATTTTAGTAAAAAGTGATCTTTTTCTTTTTTCGAAAACTTTCAGACATGGTGATATATTGCCCTCTTGAGGCCACAAATGGTTACTGCATTTATTTTACAGCTATTTTATTTCTTTCTCAAACGAATGAGCCCCGCACAACTTTACAAACGTGGTTAGAAATTCGGAGAATAAATAAATCATAAGCTAGAAAATTTCCTCCTCGTTAGTGTAATTTTTTCTCTAGTGTAGTCTCCAAGAAATTTTTTGCAATGTAACAAATTTAATGTTGAAATAGAGAACTAGTAATAGATTATTTAAATAAACAGTGTTTGCCCTTTGTGACCATCAGGTCAAGAATATAGTGGCTTTCTTTCTTTATCACTTACTGGCTAACTTACTGAAAAATTTATGTAAAAATAATGAACATAACTTTTATTCAAAAGGCACTGAAAATCCCATGGAATTAATTTTGTGCTATGGTGTAAGGGTATAAAATGTGGCTCATTTCATTCTTTTAATGTGATTTATCCTTTATTTGGGAAAACTAAGCATTTCTGGAACTTCGCAAAGCATTGTTTAATTGACATCATTCCACTCAGACTTCAGGCTACAGGAGCAACCATGGTGTGCGTATAGCATGTGTACCTTTCAAGGAATTAAATGCTTGGGGAATGAGGTTCATTTCTAGCAACTATGAGATCAAAGAGTAAAGAAATGTTGGGACCAGTTAGGGGAGGTGCCAGCATGGCTCAAATTGAGTGTCCTCCAGTGCCCGGTGCTCGTTCAAGGTAGCAGCTGACCATCAGCTGGAAATAGCAGCTGCACAAGGGCGTTCAACCCCCAGTCCACCCTCTGAAGCCCAAACACTCAGGGTATGCAAACCAAGGAATGATGGTCATCCATAACTGCCTATTCTTCAGAGAAAAATAAAGCTTTATATTAATCTATTACAAAGGCCATAATACGGAAAAAGTTGTAAATGGAGATTTGTTTGTCTTTTGGATGCAGTTCATCTCATAATCAATACATACATTAGCTGTAAAAAAATCTGAAAATAAATTATGTTGTCAACACAACATTTAAAATAATTACATGAAGAGGAAATGCAGTACTTCCAAGTACCCTTACATCACTGTAAGTTGCTTCAACATCCATGGTTATATTGGCAGCACTTTTAGACAAAGTGCATCAGACTAAGTCCTAAATTTGCTGAAAATTAGGATCCTAATTAGAGACTTCCATTATCCTTAGAGTTTGGTTTAAGGTTGCTGAATAATAAACATTTCAAATTGAAAGAAAGGGAACAGTGCTTATCAGGAGACTTGATTTTCGGTTTACCTGTAGAATAAGTAATAAATTTTTACTTATGAACAAGAGGTCCTGAACTAACCCTATATTTTGTATTCCAGTTTAGAGTGCACAAAAAAAAGAAAAAAAAAGAAAAAAAAAGGAATTTGGGACTGTTGATGTGAATTTACTGCAGCTTTGTGCCATTATCCTTTATACAGTACATAACAGCTCATTTTGGTGTCTGGCATTTTTACCAAAGACAGGCCCCTCTCCTGTGCTGTGCTCATGGTCCCTTCAGAATCCAGATACTCCCTCCAGCTGCTACTGCAGAGAAGTCCCCCTTTTCTGGAAATTACTGGCATCATCTTTCTTGGCTTAGGCAGATTTATTTGCTGTTCTTGTCCTTTTCTTGATACATCCTTGGCTACAAATTTCTGGAGACATTCTTGCTCACTGGTTTACTGAGTGAAACAAGAATACATGACCTAAAAACATTTACACATCTTTGCTGAACTCTAGATATGGTAAGTCTTTGACTTAGACAGGGTCACATGAAAGTATAAGCTAAAAAGGCTTTAGTTTAGTGTATTTGATGCTGTGATACATAAGAGAAGACTTATTCCGTATTAGAAGATGTTTTGGGCATCTTTGTTTCCTAGCTGCTGCTTAGACCTCCTGAATTTTATATAGAAAAGAAATGACTCAGAAAAAAGTTATTTTAAGAGCAGTGAGAGTTTCTGTAAGACATGACCAATAAAACACATTGCTTTTTGTAAATAAATATATTTTCAGAAACTATATGTCAATCCTAGTAGTATGGTGAACTTCGAAGACCAGACCTGTATGATCCCTCAGAAGTTTGTACATTACTCAGATCACTCAATATCACAGCTTCTGACTATTCCACCTTTAACTCTAAGAGCTTCTGCCTGCCTGTTTTATTGCCAAAGGCCCAAAGAATGTCACGCTTTTTTTTTTAAACTAACTATAAATAGCTATCTTTTCTTTTTATTTCCTCCTCCTCCATTTTCCTCCTTGCATATGCCCCATTTCCTTATATTCTGTTCATTCTTGTTTCTGTCTCATTTTCAGGGCTCTTGGTATCCTTTGACTCATGTGTTTCTCCTTTCTGCTGCTTATACTATTCACTCCATAGTTTCAATATTGTTTCCTCAGGAGCCTTTTTCCAGTCAACCCCAACAATTTCACCCAGACTCAGAATGCTGAATGAGTTGAGTGCTAGAAATATTTTAATACAGATTCACAGTGTAGAGGTTTTCTGATAAAAGCCAGGACTGATTAGAACAGTGGAAAGCAATTGCTTCTTTAGCCGATACCTGTGTGCCTGCATAAGCCAGTGAAGCTTGTCTGTGTACAGGGATGGGTTTTGGTCAGTGTCCTTCCCACTCTTCCTGGTGGCTCAGCAGCGCTGGCGGGAGGCACGCGCTGCCTCCACCAGAGGGCTCATGCCCACTGCCCCATCTTGAAAATAGCTGGGAGTCAAAGTAGTGGGCATGATAACTTAGGAGGCAGATAAGCAGAATTACTGTCTGTCATCCAGGATGTGAATGCATATGTAAGGTTTTCCCATACCAAGGAGGACGTGCCCATTTACTTACTCCATCCCTGACAGTGCTTTTGAACCTCACACTGCTTTTGAGGTATGGAACCCATATTTTCTCAGCCTGTCCTCAATCCTCATCTTAATGAATGCAGGAGGCCTAAAACTTTGTTTGGCTCTGTTCCAGAGCATTACATCTCAGGTGGGATGCATGACCACGTCAGCATAAGGAGAGGCCAGCAGCCATTGCCATCAGAGCAGATGGCATCTCTGGAGGTTTACAACCAGCCCATACTGCTGTTCATTTCATACCAGAGGATTCTTTAAATGACGGAAGAATCAGATATTCTTGTCTTTCAGCTTCCTTCTCTCTGCCAGTCCCCCCTGCTCTTCAACCCATTCAAAGTCACAATGACACTGGCTTTTCCTCTGCTGCTGTATTGCATTCCTATGCACAGCTGTCTTGGCCTCAGGGCTGCATGGTTCTCCCCAGCACTGTCTTTCCAGCCCATGGATTTTGTTTCTGTGGTTCTGGGTGTTCATCGATCCTTCAAAAGGCTGGGGAAATGTTACCAGTGGTGTTGGAAGCTTCTCTGCTAATCTAAGAATATACCTCTCAGGAACAGGGTTCAGGAAGCCATTTAGCTTAGTTTTCCCATATCTTTCTTTGCTCTACAGCAAATCTGCTGGTACATAGAATATCCATTTTTTAGATCTTGCAAGTTTCAAACAGCAGTAAAGGCCTTGTGATAGTACTTTTAAAGGGAAAGTAGATCTTCACCTTGAGCCAAAGGTAATACAAAGTATAGGGTAAAGAAAGAATTATATTTGTAGCATCATGGAAAAGTTTAAGTATCTACAGAGATAAATTAAGGAATGATTTTTAATAGTCAGGTTAGCATAACCTGCTCTTTGTCTAGAAGTAGAAACAAAGTTAACAGTCCCATTGGGGCAGTGAACTTTCTATTGCACAACTGGATGCACTGTCTTCAAATATAGCTGTTTATAATGTATTAGAAAGTAACACTTTGCATGTTTCTCTTCACTTTTCAGGCTTTTAAAGCAAATCCTACCTTTATGGTTCAGGCTCTTTTACCTAGAAGGCTTTGGGAAATTGAGAAATTAAAAATATTTTTTCTATCCCTGCTCTAGTAAGAATACAGTGTGGAAAAATAGCTTGGACTCTAAAACAAGGAAAAGTAATGAGCCAGTGACCATGCTGTAGTTAGGAACAGAAAATTCCATAACCATGTAATTCATGGCCAATTCAATAGATGCCCATTAGGGAAAATGCATTTAATGTTAATTTCTGTGTGTGATAGTTGGGCACAAAGCCTAGAGGGGGCACTCATGAAAGATTTATATAATTCAACAGTCTTTAAAATGCTTAACTAGACAGTACATAGTAGAATTAGTTATGTCTTTACATGGATGTCCACTAAGAGACTTATTTGATCTTTATCTTTTCCCAGTTTAGAGGGAGCATTTAAGGCACACATTCTAATAAACTGGGGTTATTGAGTAAATGCAGCACTTCTTTAGGAGAAAGCCACCAAGTTCTATTTTTGAATTGTGAATATATCCTGAAACGCATGTCAAGTACTTCCTACTGATGTGTTTGGTCAGTTGTATGTTTCTGTGAGGTCACTGCCTGTCACAGAATCTTGACAATATCACACAAAGAATATTTTCCATTGTGGCATCTTGATTCCTTGGGGATCCCTAACATCTGTATTGCTAATGGTTTTATTGTTGCCTCTGGCTCTACCTCCAATTAAATTGACCGTGGCAGTTTGTTGCAGCCTCATCCTCTTGAGTACCTGGATTTCTTTGACTTACCTTTGCCTATGAAGAAAGCGCACTTTTATCCTTTTGAAAATAAAGTCCATGGGCAGGAATGTGTTCCTCCTGAGACTAATATGCAAGTCCTTTTGTGGTTAGACAAAGGGTTTTCTTAATGTATTCTGTGATAGAAGTGCCCTAAGAGCCAGCCCATCCTTGTACACAGACACCTCTGTGAGCTCAGTCTTTTTGTAAATTGGGAACAAACTTTACAACACTGTCTGCTTGCAACAAAATTGGGCATTCATTTTTAAGCACACAGCCTCATAACCAATTCTTTTAAGAAGAGAACTCCCTTTGTGCAATAAAAGGGAAGGTAGAGAGAAAAAAGGTCTAGGGTAGTGATTTAACAAGCACTGCTGTCTGGTGCTTCCACACTGAGGTTTGTGGAACAGAGCAGACCTTCCACCATCACACTTAGCTATCATGGCAGATAATTTTAGTATGTTTGCATGTAATGGTTTGGCATGTTGCTTTTATTCTTTTAGGTCATTAAAAGGGCTTTGCACTTTTACAAATGCAATGACCAGAAGTGTCTTAAGTATAAGCCAGCATACATGTAAAATGCAGATGTAAGACTAATAAATTGAGTGGTGTTAAAATGGTATAGCTTAAAATTACAAGCCAAAAAGTATTGAAATAAATTTGCTACCTGTGCCATGTATGCACAATAAATATGGGAT
Organism: Aleadryas rufinucha; assembly: GCA_013397815.1. Lineage (NCBI taxonomy): Eukaryota > Metazoa > Chordata > Aves > Passeriformes > Aleadryas > Aleadryas rufinucha. Next base: position 47,306 of record VZTH01018437.1, on the reverse strand, counting down.
TTTTTTTTCTTAAAACAGAAACCCAAAATTTGATCTAGGATTAACACCATAACACTTTTCACAATGGTGCTAGTTGGCTGCAGTTGCTTCTTCTCTTTTATGGCATAATTTTGGCAATATTAATTTCAGTATATGCACTTCCTTAAGTGTGTATATCCAAATTCCCCATCTAAAGGAATCTGATATCAAAAATCTACTAAAAGCATCTAAGATACTGCTGCTTTTAGTGTAACAACAACGATTTTTAAAAAATTGTATGTTTCTAAACTCTATTTTTTGGTAACCCTAAATGTGCTTTTGGACTAAAACTCAAAGCTACCGAACTGGGCTTTGGTTTACTTCCATTCTAAATGTGGTCTAATAAAAGCTGGACTTGTAAAGTGATAGCTGCAGTTGAGATAGAAACTTCCTCTTTTCCCATTCCATTCAATTAATGAAAGCTGAACTTCAAAGTCTAAATGATATCATTTGAAGTGCTAAAATTATTGAACTCCAGAACTGTTTACTTTCCTATCTGACCAAAAAAAGAAGAGCACTTGTAATGTAAAAGTAAAATTAAACCACTGAAATGAAGTTAGAAACTTTAAAAGTTCTAGCGCAAGAAGTGGTGTTAACCTGGCTGAGAGGCATTTGTGCCTAGTTTTATGTGACTCAATAGCCAACACACTTTTTTCATGACTACTATAGTAAAAGCTTTTCTGGGAGGTCTTCGTTGTGTGCTGCTCAGAAAATTGCAACCCAATGAGAAAATGTCTGAGCAACACCCCTGACAAGCATGAGAATATGCAAAGATATCATCAGGGGCTGGAGCCTTCCTATAGTCTCATAAGCACTTATGTTATCACTAGCTTTCTAGTAGTTATCTGAAGCTTTTTAGTTGGTCAACTTGCTGTTATTTTGCTGGCAGCCCATAATATTTCTCCTGGGCTCTACTTTGTTTTTTTAAACCATGAGCATTGGCTGTGCAACCAACTCCAGGAGCATAGCTATGACCAGCAGATACCAAAATCTATTTGATTGACTAATTTGATGGCAGTAGCATCATTGTCAGGTCTGTTACTGCAAACTACGAAGTGGAAAGTTAATGGAGATATATTTCTAAAAGAGGATGGATGGTCTTTGGCCAGAGATGGGGTGAGCTTCCGAAATTCAGTGGGAAAGCATAGGAGGGGGCTGTGGAAGCTGGAGAAATATAGGGAGTGAGGAAATCCTGGTCCATGCCAAGAGGCAGTAGTGGGGTCCAGGTAGTGAGCATTGAGCTGTTCATTGTGCTGAACAGCTATCATGATTAGGGAGGAATATCTAAACAGTCCATCAAACAGGAAAAAGAGAGGAAGTCAGGCACAAACTGCTTGGTTGCCAAAGACTACCTATTTCTGTTCATTAAAAGTATTCAATTTTTATGACGTACACTTGAGATAGACAGAACACACACAGTCCTATCAAAGGTAATGAATTGCACGTGAGACTTGTTCATCTGTCCACCTCTGCAGGCCTCACCCCCGTGCTCCAGGGTTTCTCGTACCAGCAGCATGGCACCACAGCTGCTCTGCTCCATCATCCCACATGCCAGACAAACCCAGGCTGCCTAAGATCATTTGTGCAGCTGTACTGGGTGTAGAGAGCCCTGCAGCCCTGTGCAGCAGGTGGGGGATCTGTATCTTTTGTATGCTCTTATATTTAACAGAACAAGGGTAGGAGGCACAATTCCAGGCACATCCTTCCTCAGCCCAATGTCCATGCATGCCTCTGAGCTGATCCCATTCCTGCCCTCTTTGCATGACTCAGCAAGTGAATTCTCATTCTTATGATTAAAAAAATTTGAGAGTTCTGGTCATTAATAAGGAAGTCTCAAGATATTTTGTTAAATCCCATCAGATTTATTTTTAATACTTCAGTTAATTAATTCCTTAGTTGTACAGAACAATTGAATTAAGTACATTTTCATTCTGTAAGATAATTAAGCAGACACACTGAGTTAAACTTCACCCTCTCCAAAACTCAGAATTGTCTTTTTCATTCTTATCTATCCAGAGAAAATAGAATTAGACCACAAAATCCTCCAACTTTGTATGTGCCAAATTTCAAATGAAGCCATTTTTGCTCTAGCTTTTTTTCTGGGTTGTGTGATCAGGACTTTCTTCTTCCCCCTTGGAGAATCTGTAAAATTGTCATGAAACAAAATGGAAAGCTGAAGGTTTTAAAGGTCAACGTTTAAGAACTTCCCATGTGGGGTATAGCTTTATCATTATCTGCAAACTTCACTACAGAAGCAGCTACAAATCATCCAATAACAACCAGAAACATTTGTTTCTGTACTAAGCACCGAAGACTAAGAATAACTTCATGCTGTAGGAGCTCAAGTTTTCTTGTCTAGCTTGCTAGCACAGTGCAAAACTATTATATTTGCAAAACTGAACCAGCTGGTCTAAAAGCAGAGACTGGATTATACTGGTGCATCTTTTTTACTGTTCTGTTCCTTTCTATTCTCTCTGAGAAATTCTTGTAGAGTAATTTTTAGCTTCAATGTAGCCAGCTATGAGTTTTCAACTTCCAAGAAGTTTTGATGGAAAATACAGTATTTTAATTTCCTGTTAATTCTACCAAAGTACAAGTTGGGTACATTTCACAGTATTTTTATTGTAGTGCGATCCTGTATTGTCGCTTTTTGGGGTGCCCAAGGGCAATCCGGGGTTGCGACCTTCCTAGAGAAAGCGTCCCACAAGGGAAGAGCCTTTCCAGGGACCTTTGCAACATCTCTGGAGCGACGGGTGGTCTCAGAAAGTGTAGCTGCCTTGGCTACAAGTGGTTTCAGCTCGTAGTGATTTAGCTCCTTGTGAGATCCGCTCGTATGGGACCACCCGGGCAGGCCCAGGGACAGAGACAGATGAGGGAGCCTTGCGTGGTGAATTCCACAGGTAAGCTTTATTCGGCCATCCCTGTGAAGGGAACCAGCAGCCAGGCTCTTCTGGCTCAGGGGTGCACCCAGGGGGCTTATATAGGGAAGGCAGGGGGGGGGCGGACACCAGTTAGCCAACAGGGTACAGACTATTACCATAAAAAGAAGCAAGGCATGTCGGGGCAACTTTTGGTCACTGTGAGCTTGAGGAAGGTTCTTATCTCTGGGGAGATTTGGCCCTCAGGCATCTCTCCTCTAAGGGAGTGCAGGGGGCTCCAGTGCCAGAGGCTGGCAGCCCTCCACGCTGTATAGATTAGGCCCTTAAACAGGAAAAATCAGCATACCTTCACTGAAGTTTATACCTTTGAAACTTTTTCCCATCTTGAAAATGATGAAGAAAAAATATCTAGAGAAAGAAAAACAGTCTCGGTTAGAAAAAGCAGAAAGGTAAGAAGTGTCTAGAAAGGGATGTAAAGTGTTTTAATGGGTATTCTATTAAATGAAGAGAAAAAAAATCTCCTGTATTGGTTAGAATTTGTCATCCTATAAATTTATTTCTTTCACTGAGTATTCCTGAATTTGGATTTAGAATTGCCTATTAAGCCTAATCCTTTGTTTTAATATAATTTATCTTGTAATCTGGTTTTATAGCATAGTTTCATGCTCTGTGAGAGTCTCACAATAGATTTTCTGTATTGTAAGACAATGTTTTCCGCATTATTTTTTAGAACTGGTTTTGTCTTAACCTTTTATTTAAAATGTATATCCTAGGAAGCATTTGAGATGACAAAAAGAGGAACTGGTCTAATGCTGTTTGCGTCCCTGACGACACGTATGTCATTAATTGTACTCTAGTTAACTAGGCCATCTTGATTACACAGAAATGGCTCCATGTTGGTCAGTCTGCGGAGGGGCAGTGGCCCGTCACACAGGGATAAGTTATGTTTTGGACTTCCTCTGTGTTATGAGCCTGGAGGGGATTAAAGACCCGGATCTATAGTTGTGACAGGGCTACGTGGACCACTGATACCGCTTCTTCTCTAAGTGTGGGAGAGCAGGCGGCGTTGTTCGTGCCTTTGGCTGCCCGGCTCAGCCAGGCCCGCCAGGCAGGCTCGCTCGTGCCAGAGCTCGGCTAAAGCTGGCGGCGAGCACTGGCCTCAGCCTCAGAGCCTGTGGGCAACTGCGCCGTGGCAACGAGTCAGAGATGAGCTAAGGCCGCTCAGCATCCCGCCAGGCTCGTAACTCCCGAGCCGCTGCGCTCGGGGATCCTCGCCCGGGGTTCAGTTTCCGAGCCGGAGCTGCTCCCTCCCGGGCAGGCGGAGCCGCGGAGCTGGCGGCTGGGTGATAACGGCGGCTCCTTCCTTTCCCACTGGCATCAGGCTATTCAAATAAATAGGAGGGAATGCTGGGCACTGCTGTGGAAAAGAAAACCCCGGGGCATTGTTTTGATCACTAATTCAGGGCGAATGAAGCAGGACCTGTATCGCTGAGATTTAATCTCACGTAGAATTTGACATACAAGTAATTTTCTATTTCGAACGCTCTCTAGCAGTTTAAACCGGACCGTTTGTAATTTGTGCCCGGGTGTGCGCAGTGGGGTGTCCTCTCGTTGGTGTCCCAGCGCTGGTGTCACGGAGGTGTTCGGTGCCCTCCCCGCGGTGCCGTCCCCGCGCCGGGAGGTGGCGCTGTGGGCCCAGGCACGGCGCGCGGGCGGGCGCGCAGCGCTCCCTCAGCCGGCGGCCCGCGCGGCCCGTCCCGCCCTGCCCTTCCCGCGGTCCGCGCTCTGCTGCGCTCGGCTGCTACAGATGTGCGCCTGTGAATGGTTTCAATAAAATTTTATAGCCGTCATTTGAAAAATGGTAGGATTATTGTGATTTGTGCAGCCTGGCAGAAGAGAACCCGCCGGGGCCGGCCGCGGCCGCTGCTCCCCCTGCCGCGGGCTCCCCTCGGGCACCATGTCCCCTGCCGCGGTCCCAACGTGCCAGGTGGCACTGAAGCTTCCAGCCTTTCTTTTTTTCTCTTTTTCTTTTTTTCTTTTTCTTTTTCTTTTTCTTTTTCTTTTTCTTTTTCTTTTTCTTTTTCTTTTTCTTTTTCTTTTTCTTTTTCTTTTTCTTTT
>VZTH01018437.1:0-42283 GCA_013397815.1 Aleadryas rufinucha | reverse complement strand
GCTGAGATTTAATCTCACGTAGAATTTGACATACAAGTAATTTTCTATTTCGAACGCTCTCTAGCAGTTTAAACCGGACCGTTTGTAATTTGTGCCCGGGTGTGCGCAGTGGGGTGTCCTCTCGTTGGTGTCCCAGCGCTGGTGTCACGGAGGTGTTCGGTGCCCTCCCCGCGGTGCCGTCCCCGCGCCGGGAGGTGGCGCTGTGGGCCCAGGCACGGCGCGCGGGCGGGCGCGCAGCGCTCCCTCAGCCGGCGGCCCGCGCGGCCCGTCCCGCCCTGCCCTTCCCGCGGTCCGCGCTCTGCTGCGCTCGGCTGCTACAGATGTGCGCCTGTGAATGGTTTCAATAAAATTTTATAGCCGTCATTTGAAAAATGGTAGGATTATTGTGATTTGTGCAGCCTGGCAGAAGAGAACCCGCCGGGGCCGGCCGCGGCCGCTGCTCCCCCTGCCGCGGGCTCCCCTCGGGCACCATGTCCCCTGCCGCGGTCCCAACGTGCCAGGTGGCACTGAAGCTTCCAGCCTTTCTTTTTTTCTCTTTTTCTCTTTTTCTTTTTCTTTTTCTTTTTCTTTTTCTTTTTCTTTTTCTTTTTCTTTTTCTTTTTCTTTTTCTTTTTCTTTTCTTTTTGTATTTTTCTTTTTTTTTCTTTTTTCTTTTTCTTGCTCAGGTAACGTGTCTCGTCGTGATTGTGTAGGAGACGGTCTCTATGTTTTTTGTCCAGGCCCCCAGACGAGCCCCCAGGCATTCCCTGCTCTGCGCTGGAGCCCACCTGGCCTGGGCAGCGAGGGGGAGACACGAGGCTGCTGGAGCTGGATGCTTCCAAGTGTCTGAGCACCAGCGCGAAGTAGCAGACATTACAACACAGGCACGTTTTGTAAGAGGACAGAAGTAACTCCGTGGCTAATAGTTGCTTTTCATACTGCTGCAAGCCTTCAGTGTTTCCAAGTACCCTTTTGAAGGCATACAGACATTGAGTACTGCAGGCAGATGTTATACGTGTCTGTCTCCGTAAAATACATGATTCATATACAAGCAAGAGCCTTTTTTCTTTTTCTTTTTTTTTTTTTCTTTTTGCTTACCATATCACCTTGTCTCTCAAGGACAGCACATTGCTAAAATGCAGGCAGAGATTTATTGGAGGGACAAGAAGGATTTTACTCCTCCTCCTCCTCTCCTCCTCAGCTCATGTCTCCCACTTCTTTGCCAATCTGGCATCTCTTATGCTGCACTGTGAGCTGGAAGAAAGCAAGCAATGGAGCAAGGAGAACATCTTGCCCCTGCCCCTGTCCGTAGCTTGACATGGGGAACATAGCCCTTGTTGTATGATAGCCCACTGTTGGGAGACAGGAGATGTAGTTGCCTTTGTTACTTGCCCCAGAATAAAGGCACATTATCTCAGTCACTATAGCCACTGGGTTGCTTTCCCTGTCTTTCTTCCCCCTTTCTGGAATGTCCTGAAAAGTAGACTATGATGAAACCTGCACAATAACAGTTTTCTTCCTTATAATGGTTTGATACACAGTGGATTCTATGAATAGAGATAGCAATAGTCTCCTTATCCTGAGGTCTTGTAGGCACTCACATAAAAAAATGAAAGTCCTCAGAGTGCTGTCATGCCTGCAGTATGCACTGCAGCTTCCTGCCAGACTCCAGCTTTGGTTAAGAAGCACTGCTGCTTCACCTGAGAGCCAAGAGTTGGTTGCTGGACCCTGATTCTTGGCAGTGCTGGGCCAAAATGACTGTTCTGCCATGAATTTTGAAGAAAGTGTGGTTCTGCTTGGTCTGGGTTATTACCACCGCACTTTACATACCACAGCTGCTCAGACTCCTGTTTCTGTCTTGTTTAGAATTCCAGTTTCATGTGCAACTTTGGAGAAGAGGATTTGAGGTCCTGAGACACTCAGGAATCTTTAAAAGTTCTATGCTTAGTTTGTTTTAGCTATCTGAATGGACTAATAATTAGCAGAAATCATTTAATAAATAGAGTGGTGAGAGTGAGGTATTGAATGTGTATACTGGGTTGTTATCCAACCTGAAATTAAAATTCTCACTATGCTGGAAATCTATAGCTAATTACTAATGATATAACCAGTGTTAGACCTAACTTAATCTAGTCTTACAATGCTTGTAATAGATGCACATTCCTCTTCAGAGTTAATTTTCGGGGTGCTTATAAACATCACGGTCAGTTTATTCCATTTACTCTCTTGCTTTGTGGTGGATAAGACTTTGGTAAAATTATCTGTACTCAGTATGTGCCTATAGAATCATCCAATCATGTAAATTCAGGGGCACTGTTTTTAATCAGACAATATAATTGGTACTAATCTTGAAATAAATGGTGCTCCTGAGAAGCAGGAGCTCCTGTCTTCTCCGGAGCACCATCTGTGTGGCTCATATGCAATCAGCAATATTTATATTAAATGCTATATATTCTGCCTCATCTACTATTTGATTTCCTCTCTCTGAGTCTCATGCTATGAACCAAAACAGGAATCACAACACCCAAGTTCTGACAAGTAATTTTTTCTCTCGATCTGCTATGTATACCTTGTTAATGCAGCTCTGTTCAGTCCTTTTGTCAACATTCAGTGCTCATAGTACACCCAGTCTGCCCAGTGCAAGGTCTTTAGCTCAATTTTCTTTATAATTTCTATGAAGCTTTTTATATATCTCCTTCATATCTTCTAAAACTTTGCTGTTTTCTCTATTTCATCACAGTCTTATGGATCCCACATTGTCTTGTCCCAAAATACTGCATTAGATTATCCCCAGAAACACTGTTCTGCTGCTCAGTTACCAGAAGACTACTCTAATTGTTTTCTTTGGTTGGTTGGTTGTTTTAGGTTGTAAGAGGCAAAATTTTACTATTTTGGCTAAAAAAAAAATAAAATTGAGCATACATTTTTCACATTGCCGTTTTGCTAACAAATGTGCTTTTCTTGTTTTTTCTTTTTTCTTACATGGTAAGGGGTTTGTAAGCAAGCTGGATGAATTCATTCACTGGTTAAATGAAGCCATGGAAACAACAGAGAATTGGACTCCTCCTAAAGCAGAGACAGACAGCCTTAAACTGTACCTGGAGACACACTTGGTAGGACAAGATTATACTGTGACTGCTATCAGTAATTGAAGTGTTCTGCTGTGCTTTTTATTTGGTTATTATTTTTTAATTACTAGTGTGCATCTATATTTTAAAGTAAGATTTGCAGCATTGCAGTTTATTTTAATGAAAATACCAACAAATTATTTTCTGTACTTGAAATATGTACTGATAACTTTGTAAAAATTAAATTAAAAGGCAGAATTGCATTACAATTGAGAATTTTTGTCCAAACTGAAAGAAAAGACAATAGCAAGAGAAGAAAAGATTTTTTTTTCTGCTGATCTTTCTAGGATTTTTACTACAGTGTAACATTAATGAAAGTCTTATTAGTGAGGAACTCTTATTCTATCTCCCACAGTTTTAACATAGCACAGTGTCATTTAAACAAAATATATGGAATAGTTATTTCAATCATTTTATTTGATGTGCATTTATGTCATTTAATTAATACAGTTTTTATAGTGCAGGTAGAAAATAGAGCTCAATGTATGTTGTTCAGTGCATAGATATCTTAACAGGTAAACTGCTCTAGCTGATGAAAGGAAAATTAAAAAAAGTACCGAAAACTAGACTAAGAAAATTCCTCTCTTTCTTGCCAATATGAAATGGAATAAAACATGGTGATAGCACTACTCTGAGCCAATGACCTAGACACCTCAGCTATAGGAAACAGTACTTTAGCTGAGCACACATCAGATCATCAACCCCCAAAGCTCAGTCTCATTTCCAGTCTCTGATAATCTTATGGTAGAAAATTATTTGACAGTCCCAGGAAGTCACGTGATGCATTACAGGAAAAAATGTCATCTTCATCCCTTCTGTAATAGCACAGTGACCATTATTAAATTAATTAAGTATACATCAACCACATATGCAATTAGAACCAAACTGAAAACTGTCTTCAGGATTTCAGCTATACAGAAAGTTCTTGTGTCTTTTGTTCTTAAACATTTCTGTGTTAGTAGTGCCTACAGACAGTCCCTGTATTAAGTGCACATTGTGATAGACTATCAAATGCAGTATGAAGACACTTCATTTTTCTGTTGCAGATTTTGGGTTTTGTGGCAGAGTTCAGATTTTTGCCTTGCCTTCTGCACACACTCAGTCCCATGATTCCCATTGTATTTACAGGTGCTCTGAAGACGCAGAGCACATTGTGAACTCGGACCTCAGAAAAGGCATTGGTCACTTCAATTTGTTTTCCTTGTACTCTGCAACATGAGACTTTTGATGAGAAATTTTTATGAGTAGAATTGCAATTTTCACTCTTGACTGGATAAAAAGAAACATATTCCAGGTAACAGGGCAATCACCAGGCTGAGAAACTCTCATGGTCAGTTTCTTTTTCCCTTTCTTCCATGGGAAGGAGCACAGTAGCTCATTTGCAGGCAAATTACTTCCAACTTTGCCATGTAGTTCTTGGGGAGGTGAGGCCAAACCCATCTATATCAGACTGGAATGTGGAACAGTAGCTCAGAGGCAACTCCACAATTGCTAGAAGTAGTCCAAATAAATGCGTATGTGGGCACCTGCATAATCTCACTTTCCCCTGTCAGTACTTAGGCCCCAGCTGCACTCTGTGTATCTGGAGTAAGGAAATCCTCATATACTTCAGGATCACTGTGTTATGAAACAAGTTGGGGATTTTTTTACTTCACTGCCGAAGTAAAATATCTAAAGAATGGTTCAGTTTCCATTTGATAATATTATAATATTTTATGGCATCTATGGCCAGTGAAAAACCCACTGAATAACCTGAAAAAACATAACTGAGTTTTGTTTTTTGGATTTCAGAAAATGTATGCTATCATACTAGTTTCTACACAGCAGAAAATACAGAGCATTTTTGTAGCATGGAGGATAGTTATTTGTATTAACTAGATTGAGAGCTTTTCAGTGGCTTTTATCTGTCAGACATCCTAATCTGTGTTTAAACAGAAGTATATGAACTTCAATTCATCTTAAGCTCACTGTTGAAATTTCCCTTAGTTGAGCATTTTAAGGCATTGGTGATCATGGTTTGTGTGAGGGACTTATACTTCTCATTTTCTTCTTTTGCCTGTCAGGTTATACATGTCAGACTCACCTAAGATATGCTGAAGTACAGGATTTAGAACTTTCCAAGATTAGGTTCCAGACTTAGGGGTTTATAATACAGATACTGGTAGTAAACTAGCTAGGAAAACAAAGAAAATGTCTTGGTTCTTTCCCATGTACTGCATCTATACCAGCATATCTCATAACTATTTCCTCACTGATGGAAGTTTTTTCATCATAGATTGAGTGAAAACTTGGTGTAGAAAGTATTTTTATTAGTAGAGACATGTCCTTAGCCTTTGGCACAAGTTAACAATTCCATGAATTGTGATACTGTTTTCATTGAAATACATTTGTTGTGATAACAGAATTAGTGCCATAAAGAGAATATTTTGCATTTATGAATGAAATATCTTCTATCAAAATTTAAGAAAAGAAAATACCAGGAGCAAGAAAACACAAAGAATGTACTTGTTCCCTTTGTCATTGGTTGGGAAAAGTTCGGCAGAGGCGACAAGGACAAGGTTGTGAACATCCTCCAGATTTTTCAGTAGGTGAAACTGTAGGCTGCCACTTTAGGATTCCAATGTAAAATGTTGATAAAGGTTTGAATTTTAAAATCTCTTGGCACTCAGCCTTGCTTCTCTTCATCTTTGACATTTCAAGAAATGGTGTGGCACGGACACATAAAGAGTGTGTTTAAAAAAAAAAAGGCATCACAAGAAACCAACAGCATCAACTTATGAAAATCTTTGCATAAAGTAATGCTCACATGAAGAGTCAAATCTCTTGAACAGGATGGCAATACAAATCTCTATTACAAGTGTCATAGCATGACATCATCTTAAATTGGTACAATTCCCCAAACAATTGTTCTTGTTAATTCTTATACCTGGCCTGGCAGTACTGTCCACAAGGATGTTAATGAACACTTTGAAGCACGCGAATAGTGTTTGTCTATTGCTCTTGGCTCAGCAAGAGCTGCCTGCAGAGACATCTCTGTTAGCCTCCTTAGGTCCCACCTGGACAGCTCCTGAAACAGTGAAGCATGCTGTGGTGAAGGTGGAAGGCAGCCTCTCCTCAATTTGGTCTGGTTTTCCCAATTACCTCATCTGCACAGAGACTAGCTGGGGAGTTCCTGGGCCACCAAGGGAATTCACAAATAAATGCACTGTGTGTGCACACAGGCATAGGCCAGATACCCACATACACTGCAATTATAATTATCAACTGTAAGACATATCAGAATTTCTTTCTTAAATCACAGTTACAACTTAAAGCTCCATAGATTTTGCCACAATGAGAAACCATAGTTTGCTAAATAGTGTGAATTTTTTCTACAAATTGAAAGGTAGTCTACATCTTGAATGTGTGCTGAAATAGACAATCTTCATCTTAGAGAACAGTTTTCTTGCAAATTTTAAAACTCAGTTCCCTGATGTTCTGCAGAACAAAAGTTGCTATGTGCTTCATTTTAGATAACACCAAAGCACAAATCTATAAATGAAAATGCTCTCAGAGATCCCTGGAATAGTGACTGAAATTATTCTTTCAATTTTACAGGTCTTCACAACTCAGTAATGTTGGTTAAACTGATTTGGGAGCTGTGTGCTTCCCATTCATATGGAAGAGCTGACATGGAGCAGCCACCCCTTGAACATCTGGCACTCTGCAGGCAGCCACCCAAGCCAGCAGATGTCGAAAACACTAATATGTTTTCATAAAACAGGCGTGCTTTTCTGCAGAAACCTGCTTTTCCACAAAGGCTTCAGTCAGTCCAACTAGAGAAGAAGTGAAGCAGGTTTTGAATTTTTTTAACAATTAGGTTAAAATCAGTTCCCAATGAAAAGGTAGCTTCATTTACCTTACCAAAAAGGAACTTCTGAAAATGGTTTCTGATTCACTTTATCTTTTGTATCTCTCCTTTTCTGTTCTGCTGATTCTTGCCCATTGGCACCCTGATCAAAATCAGCTACTAGCAGACTCTAAGCATAGACTTGGTGGTATGCAAATCAGTTTTCATCAAAACCAGTATCCTGAAGGCAGCTTATGAGCTAAAAAGCATCTGTCTAGGTGGTACTGCTGTGCTTGTGAAACCAAGCAGACTTTCTAACCAGCTTGACAAATAAGAATTCACCACGTATCTCTTGACCATTTTAGTTTGCTAAAAAAGACATTTAACTTTATCCATGGCCTGATAAGATACATTGTTGTAGCACAGTAAAGAAGTAAGGTAGCTACTGTGAAGAACTGCTGAGGAAAAGGTTTAGACTAAAGGCGCTATATATATTTGCTGAGGCCTGGAACTTTTAATTCTGTGGTCTTAACTTTTTCCTTTGTTGTTAACACAGTACTTTGTTTTCTTGCTGCACAACTCCTACTTGTGCACTGTAGTGTGGTGTGCTGTTAGGTCATTTGTACTAAGCCATTTTTGTGTCTAGAGTCATACTTAGGGCTAGGGAACACAAGAATTTTAAATGGGATCCTGCAAATGAAAAACATATTTTACACTTATTTAGGTGCAAATTTTTCAATACTTCTTGCATTATTAGTAGATGTTGGCAAACAATATTTTTTCAGTAGAGATAAAACTAATTAAGGTGAAGTCTTCTTAGAAGTTTTGAATTAGTAGTCAAACATTTTTGTCCATTTTTGTCCAGTAAGACTGTCCTAACAGTCTCCTCCTTGAAAAAAATTAATTGTTCACACCAGGGTTATTTGCTTCTTGGTTTTTTTAGGCAAAAATATATGTTCTGTTTAGTTGAAACTAGAATAGCAAATATTGTTCTGTAAAAACTACAGGTGGTGAGGATTGTATGTGGTTATTGCAGGACAGAGGGTGGTTTGGATATGCCAACTGACAATTTCCATGAATGGTAATTTCTTAGTTTTCTTTTCAGTTCCCTGTCAGTAATATTTACTCCAATTTAGTCACAAGCTTTGTGCGGCATTAAAATCCTTTTTAGCCCAGAATTGGTTTATTATATTAACCTTCTCAGTCACCGTATTTACTTTAGTTGTTAGAGTCTTAAAAATATCATAGAGCAAGCATCATTAGTATTTCAAAACAAATTAGACAAGTTGATTCACATTAGCATTTACTTTCCTTCTGTATATAAAGTTTAGATGTCATCTCCATTCTGAACCAAATTCTTCTTAAGATAGAGGGGGCTTGAGTTTTATTATCTAAAGAGAAATGAAATAAGAATTTTTCTGTCTCCATTATAAATGTTTTTGGCCACATCATGGCTTAGCACTTTCTGAGCTAGAAACAGCAAATGCTTTCATACAGAAAATAGATTGTATTTTCACATTTAAGAAATTGTGTTGGTGAAGTAATGATGCCTCAGTGATATTTCATGATACCTGATTGTCTGTTTGTAACAAGGCTGCTATGTCTGAAAAAAAGATCATTCTCATCTCCCTGGAAAATCTCATTTTCTGAAAAATGTCCGTTTATAGAAGTATTAAATATCTATTCTTATTGAAAGTAAGGTTAAATACACATGCCTTGGGCTAATCTACTGACTGTCTTTGCGGTAGTAGTGGCAACAGTAATTTTATTAAAGGTATTAAAGCCTCAGAAATGGCTAAGTCATGTATTACACTTTTGCTATATGGGAATTTCCAATGACCATGGCAGCTAATTTAGATAATTTTCTCAAAATATAGAATACTTTCTCCAGGATGATGGTGCTAAAGAGTGAGGACCACGAGTGGCATAATCTTTTGTTTCTCTAAGGACTTTGATTTGAATTTGTTTAGACTATTGCTAGTTTGAATTTTTAAATTTTATGGTTTTTTTTAATCTTGAAAGGCATTTTGGGTATGCATGGGTTCCTGAATATATGTCCTTTTATATAGGAAGCAGTCTGCCGAACATACTAATCAGGGACGTAGACTAAACTCAGCTGATTTCACAGGCAAATAAAATGATTTAATAGGAAGTAAGAGAGCAAACTTAAACAGAATACATGTATATTGTCAGTTTTGACTACTATTCAGCTTTTAAAATCTGTAAACCAAATAACCTCTATGTAAACTTTTCTGTTTCTTGAGTTAAAGCATAGGAAATGTTGCTGTCATTGTAATGCACTTGGCTCTACCTGTATTATAGTCTGAATCTAGAGAATGTACAGTTGCTGGCTGTGGGAAAAATAGAGGTTTCTGAACTGTTTCGACTGTTCTTCAAATCTAAACAATATTTTTGACTAAGGAAAAGTAAAAGCAGGCATATAAGAAAGAAAATCCAGGTATATTACCCTGCTAATAACAGCACTGCTGTCTTGACCAGTACGAAAATACTGCACTTGATCTAAAGATGTTTCCCATAAGGTCATGCAATGAAGAAAAGCTGACACAAATCTTTTCTCCTAGTAGCACAGATGTAGATCTACTGTGATTGAAATCTGTTATTACTATATGTGTTTTTAATGAAGGAAGGGAATGTCCACTTACTGTCTTCCTGTACACATAGTCCCCCTCCAGAGGTTTATTTTATGCAAACCTGTAGAATAAGAAATAGTTTCTTTGTCATTTTCCCAGAGACTTAATACTTTTAAGAGTACTAATTTTTTTCCAACCTGTCTTTCAAATCTGTAGATACCTATCCTTGTGTAGGTACTTTGTACAGCTACAAGTTAAAAAAAAAATTAAATTGCATTTATTTTGGCTTTTGATTGGTTCAAACCTTCCCAGGACAGTCTTTACAGTCGTTACTCCCCACCCCCCCCCCTTCCAGAGTTACATAGTTTTGCATAGGAAGGGGATGGGACCCCATAATAAAATGTAGCTCTGCTGGGCCTACCTGTAACATATTGGTTGTTAACTAGCTTCATGGAGAGCTGTCCCAGCTTTTCTAGTTCTGAGAGCCACAGTCATCTCTGGACAGAGGAGGCATTAAACCAGAGGCAGAGCATATTGGGATGTCATCCTAAAATAGCTTTGCTTCTTCTACTGAAGTAAAAGTGAAATTGTAATGTCCCAAATCTGAACTCTCTCACTTGTGAGGATTTTGAAGTCTTGTATTCTACATGTATGAAAGTATAACGTATGGTCTGTGCCTCAAGAACAAATGTATTGCTCTGTTGTTTTGGGTTTTTTAATTCATGATGTTTGAGGTTTAAAAAGTTAAAATTTTGTTTTCACCAATATCCAGGATGATTTTAAGCTAATGTTTATTTCTTTGGAAGAGGAAGCGATGAAATCCTTAAAACACAAGGTTCTTTTAAGTGCAAGAATATAGTGAGTGGTATATTCCTCTGAGTATGTATTAAATACCTGATGTGATTTTCTTAGAAAACAAGGCCAAATGCTGTCAGAGCACATTAAAACCCAGATTATTCAGACTTTGGGAAATGTTTTAATTCATTTGCACTTGTTGGTAAAGCTGAACAAGGCAGGGTAACTTGATTTGGTAGGGCTGCAAGTGTTCACTTCCTCTCAAGTCTCACCACCCAAAACTGTAAAACTCTTAGGTCCCAAGGCATCCCAAAATGCAGATACTGTAAGTCTGAGTGGTGAAGGGGATTCCACTGGGTCTATTGTGTGTTTGACCTGCAGAAGACATTATTTGCCTGCAGGGAATTCATTGACTATAATAATATAATGAAATCTAATCACCATTATAAAATACTATGTACTAACCTAATCAGAAAATTTCAGTGAAAAGTATTTTACATAAGTTCTGACTTAGAAGCTCTGCATCTTTATATATGACAATCTGGTCATGCTCTTTACACAAATTTATCATGGTAACAACTTCTGAAGCACCTTTAAAAATTATTTGAAATTAATGTTTATTTTATAAATAAGCTGCATAATGCTTATGTAGGAACTCTGTTAATTGTAATTTTTTTGTCTATTAAAATGCATGCTATTGCCTGCAATTTTAGTATTATTATGCTGGTATTATCAATATAGGTGTAGTCAGAAATTTGTTTTCAGAAATGAAAGGAAATTTATTTGTATAAAATTTGGAGATTGTGAATCATTAAAAAATATAATGCCAGCATCTCAAAGGACAAACAAGCACACTTTCAGCAACATTTAAATTTGCTTTTACTTACCTGCCAAGAGCTATTGACCACTCCCATGGGTTCTATGCTATGTTACTCAGAGGCATAATATCATTCACATCTTAAGTACTTGAAGTAACACAATTGCTGAGTGTTTTGGTGTTTGCAATGCCAAAGCATTCAGGAGAAATATAGAAAATCCAAGAAATGAATGGAGGTTTTGATTGGTAAATATTTTTATTTGCATGTCCTATGATACTTATTTTTTTCTCTTTCTTAGTTCTACAAATGAATTGGGTTAATAATTCAGGATCTTAATTTATTAGCCATATTTTGCTAAGAAGGAATTTCAGTTCACCTTTAAATTGCATGAAACGTTTTGTCTGTACATATATAAAACAAATTACACCTCCTTCATATTCCCCTGGAAGTAAAATCTTTCAAGAATTGTTTTAAAACTACATTCTGTTATTTAATGCCAGAGATTTCATTTTGGTCTGATAGTTAGTAAATTTAAATAATATTTAAATAATACACATGTAAAAGTTATTTTCCCCTTGGTAACTCCATATTTGCCAAGGCTGCTATGCCCCATGAATTCATCTTTGGTTTGGAAAGCTGTTGTCTCTTGGTGGGCTTTTTTTCTGCATGTGGTAGGACAATACAGCTTGGACATATTTTGATTAAGTAGTTTTCAGGCATGGTGTGTGTCCGGGTGGAAGAAATGTGCCTAGAAATGTGTAAGATAAGACAGACCCAACAAGTCAGAAGACTGTGATTTCTGCAGATTATTTTCTGAATATCTCATGAAGGCAAGAAATGATTAAGGGCAATGGTATAAAGTGGGCTTATGCATATGCGAATCACCATGATTATGGCAACTTAGCAATTGTTTCACTGTATAGCAATTTTGCCCATGCCATTTCCTGCCTGTGTTCTTCCCTCATTGTCTCTTGATAATAAAACTGAGATTCAATTTAGGAAGCCTTGTGTGAACTTTTTTTTTGACAATGAAAAATGTTTGGACAGACAAAATCAAAGAAAAATTTACATAGTGAAACACAGAAAATAAATTAGAGTTGGCAGCAGCAGAATTTATGTGAATTTGAAATAAAAAATATCTGCAAAAATAGCCTCTATGTCTTCTAAATCTGCAAAATAGGCATCCTGGAGAGTAGGGCTAACTATCCTTTTTCTCCACATCTAAACTTATGCATTCAAAACTTGTCTAAATTACCTAGAAGATGACAAACTCAATGAGGAATGAGAAAGAGAAACTGAGGGACCTAAAGTATTTAATGTGAGGAAGATCGTGTTATTCATGTTTAAGATGTAATGAAGGGGAAAATCCCATTGATTGTTTAATACTGGAATGGCAGAAGCTGTGACAGAGAAGAAAGGGGTGAGGTGATTTTTACAGAAGTATGAATTACTATAGGACTGCTGGAGTAGAGCCTGACTTTGTATTTGGTTTTGCCTGCCCAACGCAAATTCTGTGGCCATGTGACCGAGCTAGGTTACTGCTCTGTCAGTGCATTTGGAGTCCTTACTCCCATACTTTTATCCAGTCTAAATTTAATGGTCTCAAGGATTTTGGGCTTTCACTGTTTCCCTTAGGAGGTTATTATACAATCTAATAGACCTGACTTTTATGGGAAATTTCATATTTATCTTAAATTTTCTACTTCTTACTTTAACTCTGTTAGTTCCATCTACTATATCCTCTGATACTGTACTAAGACTTCTTTCTGCTTGGTGTTCAGATTAATGAAATATAAACAGAGAAAACCAGACAGGACCTTTATCTTAATCAACACTTAGTCTTATTTCTGATTTGTTCCACTATTTCCATTTTTAAACAAATTTTGCTTGCTCTTCACTAAACTCCCAGCTGTTTGTCTCCTCAAAAATGCGGTTGATTCCTCCCAGACAAAAAGTACTTTCAGATCAAGTAAAAGGTGTAGAATGCATATGAATCATCAGAAGGTAAAATCATTCCCAGGGTTGCTATAGTTAGCTCATTACTAAGCATTTTGATCCCAGAATATTCAATTAATATTATGTTTAGGCAAATGATAAACTAACACAGAGAAATTGTCTGAGCAGTCAAACAATCTTACATCTGATGTGCATCTACAGTAGCACAATGCCTGTATGACATGATTATGGTATTCCAGTAGTGAGGTTCCCAGATCAGTTTTACGTCAATTTTAAGGGCATTTTAGATTATAATCTGGTATTGTGAATCAACATAAAAAGTGATATAGTTGTTTTGCCCATTCTTAGCTGCCTACAGAGGCCAGTGGAAGGAATTGCCCCAAGAAAAACTAAAAAAACTCCCTAAAAAAACTCCCTTAAAAAAAAAAAAATCTTTCAGTCTTCTCATTGTTGCAGGGGATAGAAGACCAAATCTTCGTTCCACTAACTATTCACTCTCAAAAAATATCTAACAGTTTCCACTGGCTACAGAAGAAAATATGTGATTCATCTAAGGAGAATGATGGTCATGTTGTGTTAGGCATTAAAGGTTTGCTTAGCTGACGCTGCTTGGGGTCTCCTACAGAGGCGCAGCGTCCTGCCTGCAGAAATCCCTGGGTGCAGTTCTGGTTACCTGGCTCTGCAGCGAGGGAGCAATCCCCAAGTGAGAGGTGGAGCGGTGTGTAGGCCGAGGCGAAGGAGGAGAGAGAGAGCACTTGCATAGTTTCCAAGAGTTTATTATCTCTTGAAGGTCCAGGGACAAGTGCCGAAAATCTGAGTGGGACAGGGTCCTTTGAAGACTAGGATTAGGGGCGGAGGATAGGGGTACAACCAATAACAAACAGAGACGTAAGTGTATTGACGGGTACAATGGCAAATGGGGGTAACTGAGAGGAGGGAACCAAGGGTACAAACCAATGGGGAACCGAGTAACTGGGAACTTTCCAGAACTAAGGGAGAAGAGTAGGGGGGGATCATAGGCGGAGACTTACACATCAGCGCCATCCTCCGATCCGCCTTCTGGGCTGTCCGAGGTGGGGAACTACAGCCATTGGATGGCCGCCACTTGATGAGCATTTGAGGGTTCCAGCCCATCCGAGGGCTGGGCAACCCCAACACTTAGCATTTAGTGATAATTGGGCCCTTGGTCGTCATTGCTATAGGGAGGGCATGTTCCTAGTTTCAGGAAGAGAAGAAAAAAGACACATAATGGGTGCTGCTGCTTCAGAGGAGGATTTATCATGCTCTTCTTAAAAAGCAAAGGTAGAATCCCTGCTACTGTAAGACTCAGCCTTGGCTATGGAACTGCAATAAGCATTTCCATAGTGCTTGTATTCTGTTTAGCAGGTGGAGTGTCAGTCAGATGAAAATACAGCTTAAAAGAAAAGAAGGAAATAAAAAATACTTTGTAGAAAGAAGGAAATAAAAAATACTTTGTAGACACCTAGATTTTATGGAAAACAGGAACAAAGGAGACATTGACTGAAACCATTTCACATGTAATATTTAGTTCCCAGGAAAACATATCCTGGTAGTGTTTATTTAATACTAAGTAAGCTTAATTAAAAAATGTGAGGCTTTACTAGAAGGCAAATGTATGACCATTTCCATGTTAATATAAGGACAACTTACATAGCAGTTCTTTTTTTGATTTACTGAATGTCATTGGTAGATAGTATTCAGGAGTCTGAAAATACCACTAGCTTATTACATGGCTTATTAGGTTATTAACTCAAATTATTAACTTAAATTATTAACTCAAATTCTCAACTTAAATAATAGGCACTGTCCAAACAGAGACTTTCTGTGTCATCAAAAATCCTCAAGGGAAACAAGAAAAACAAGAAGAAGAAGAAGAAGAAGGAGAAAATAGACAGCTGCCATTCCATGACCAAAAACTGAGTTCAGAACTTGATATCTTGGTATTTTGTAATAGCAAATTATTGGAAGGTAACTGTGCCAGAACCAATAGACTTGCAAAAGTAGCTGTATATTAAGCATATAAGAATAAATTTTCAGGAATTGTTTCAAGTCATATTTCCTTTAAGACAAATGAAATGGGAATCCCATATCTTTTCTACCAGCAACTGTTCCCATTACTCTAAATTTCATAATTGAATTACATCTGTCACAGTGGGTGTTATAATTAAGAGCGCTACATTCTTAGCCAAAATATACCTGCAACTATACCTAAATATAGAAGTCCATATTTCCATAATATTGTAGATTTATCAAAAAATGCAAAATGCTATTAGGAAATTTTAAATTAAGCTTTTTTTTTTTTCAAACTCTGAAATCACAGAATCCAAGACAGATAATTTTTGATTGTCTGTACAATTGCTCTAAAAAATAAACACCCTAGAAACAGTCGTATTTTTCTTAAAGGTATTTAAAAAGAAAAAGAAATGAACCTCGTGAAAATTCTCTTTCAGAGGTACCCCAGTGCACCACACATTCTAATAATATGCTGGACTGAGAAAATTAAGATATTTGTTTTAATACGGTGTTTTAATCTGACAATAGGTGTAAACTGCTGTGTCATCCAAACTAACCTATATTTATGTATACATTGTAGGTTCACATGATGCCTCGTTGCTGATTTGTGTTTCAGAGACAGTACACTGGAATCAACTGCTGCATTATGACTTAAAAAATATCATGCTTATAGTGTGTGTCATGCTCTGTGCCTCTGGAAACAAAAAAAATTACTAGTCGTCTGTCCTTACTGCAGATATGAATAGGTCAAGACCCAGGTGTTTTACCAAATTACAAAGCTTTTCTAAGAACAGAGGGTTACAAAGTGGTGAAATGTTCAGAGCTCAGTGTGTACATAGTGTAGGATACCTATGCAATAGAAGCTTCCTAAATTTGAGTAGCTACAACCATAAAATAAATCCAATGGGGAACTTAAAATATTTTTTTTTCACACAATTTTTTCTTGTCCACACTTGTACAGACAAATAAGATATAAGGGAGAGATTATTATATGGTGGGAAAGCGCTCTTTTATTTTTAGTGTGTTCAGAGTCCAGCATAGATCAGGAGGTGCTGCTTTTTTAACCCATGGATGTTCTGCACTATTGTCGTTTTGTGGATCGAAAAGTTTCTTAAAAGTCAGGGGACACCTTCATTTTGTGAAGGCTGGGCTCCTTTGCCCCATGCTGTCAGCAGAAGATAGCACTCCTGGGGCCTTGTATTTATACCCTTGGAGTTTTTATTCCATTTATTATAGTTCTGTAGCTTTTCTAAAACTGCATGATTCCTGCCTCACTTTTCCTTTCTTGCTAAATAAGAGCAGTTGATAGTTATATATAGGTACATGGGGATCACAAAAAGCAAAGAGAACTTCTTAAGGGAATTTTGCTTGTTGCAGCTTGTAAGCTACATTTTATACACTGTAGTTCTAGGGATGACATTAATGTGTTGTTTAAAAAGCTGCTGTCAGGCCAATGCACATGCATTTTCCATAATGTATACGTGCTCATGTGTGATATTTAGACTGCTCTATAGCTGCAAATGTGCCTGGAAAAATGGCTTTGATTAATTGACTTCCCTCCTCTTCTTTCTTCTCTTCAGATGCAAAGGCTTCATTCATTATCAGGAAAGATCAGAGGAGGAGGGGAGCAGAGTACCTGGGTCACACGCTGTTAGAGTTACAATTTTCCAAATGCCATAAGTAAACAGTAGGGAACAGGAAATATCCAGGATGGGAGAGGACCTTTGTGTTTGAAGGTCTTCCTCCATTCCAAATATTTAGTCTGATTTTATCTTTAGCTGTGCAAATTTGCATTTCTCCATTGTACATGTAATACTTGTTACATCTTCAACTCTTGTCTTTTTCATATGTCACATTTTCAGCCCCTGAGCATTGAGGGTTATTCCTTCCAGTCTTCCTTGTCCAGTTATTCTTTTTCTTTATGAAATTACTAGAAATTATATATACATATATAATTCTAAATTCAAAACTCATACTACACTATATCAACAATATTCACTTCTGTTTGTATTTATATGAATGGTTCTCTCCTTTTAATGTGTGCTGATTTTGGCTTGAATAGAGTTAATTTTCTTCATAGTAGGTAGTGTGGGGCCATGTTATAGATTTGTGGTGAAAATAGTGTTGATAATACATGGGTGTTTCAGTTACTGCTGAGCAGTGCTTGCACAGAGCTAAGGCTTTCTGCTCCTTGTACCACCCCACCAGCAGGTAGGCTGGGGGTGCACAAGGAGTTGGATACAGGCACAGCTGGGACAGATGACCCTGAGCGACCAAAGGGGCATTCCATACTGTATGACATCACACTCAGTACCTAAATTTAGGGGAAGAAGGAGCAATTGGGGGGGAATGTTTGGAGTTACTGCATTTGTCTTCTCAAGTCTCCATTACATGTGATGAAGTCCTGCTTTCTTGGGGATGGCTGAATACCTGCCTGCCCGTGAGAAGTGGTGAACGGATTTCTCATTTTGCTTTGCATATGTGCATGACTTTTGCTTTTCCTATGAAACTATCTTTATCTTAACCCACAAGTTTTCTTGCTTTTACCCTTCTGATTCTTTTCCCTATCCCACTGAGTGGGGAGTAAGTGAGAGGCTGTGTGTGGTGCGTAGTTTCTGGCTGGGGTTAAACCATGACATGCTGCCTCTCTGCTGGGAAAAGTTTATTTCTGCTAAATTTCATGTATGTTCATGGCATTTGTACCACTCATAATTTATCCATAAAATAAGAATTTTGCACAAGGAGGATATTGCTAGTCAGAACCCAAAAGTTTGGCCCCATCTTTATTCATCATATTTTGCTTCTTCAGTTTAACATTATTACTGGTTAATAGGTGCACCTGAAAATCAAGCTGCATTGTAGTATCTGGTGCGTTATGTTAAATGAATCTTTTCTAGGGCAGCAAGTCTCTTTTTTTTTTCCTAATGAAAGAGAATACCTCATCTTTTCCAATTTTCCTATCAAACACATCCACATCATCTCGAGACACTGCCACATCCAGCTGCATCTATACTCAACTTCAATTATATGAAATTACACAACCTACTCTCAGGTCCTTTAGGTTCTCTTTTGCTGTGTGAGGCACACGCATAGTGCATTTCCTGTGAAGTGCATGATTACAAACTATTCAGTACAGGCCTGTTTTAAGTAAACAGTAAATTAAATATTGTCAGTGCTTGTTCAGACACGCTCTTATGAAAGAAAAAGAACTTCTGGATTTGGGTTCATAAAACTCTAGATTTAAGAAAGGGACAGACATAAACTAGGCATCTTTTTTCCTTTTCAACTTCTCTTGGCTGGTCCAGTTGTTCAAGAACTGATACAAAACAGTGTATTCACATGTCCCTACAAGGAGACTTGGGCTAGTCAAAATGCTGAATGTAGCAAAATTCCTGTTTATTGCTCTTTATTCTAATGGAAAATTCTCAAAACATTCTGTCACTGTCAGGTACAATGCTACCTGAAAGACTGTTAAGACTCTGCCTGAGCAACATGCCTCTTTCAACCATGAAAAATACAGTAGAGATACAGGAGAGGTACAGTAGAAGTACCTCATTTTATTACTGTTCTGGCAATACTATTCTTTGCTACGCCAATCAACCTGACTGCAAGGGTTATGAAAGAAAGAAAATGGTTGCTTCCCTAAGAATTGAGGGCTTTTGAGTATTCTGTGGTGTCTATCACTCCACTACTAGCGTGGTCACTACCATTTGAAGAAATATAAAGTTTTATAAAAACCAGAAGCTATGAATGTGCACTTACAAAGTCTCCTTTCATCTCTGCCAGTTAACTTATTCCCAAGAGAAGGAAAAGCTCTTTTTTTCCAAGTGGTCAAATATTGTTTCCATTTATTCCATACACATTTCAAAGAGAAAATGTGTTGCCTGTATGTGTTTAGGTCTGCACATAATTTATGATTAAATACAGCAAGTATCCTTTTCTCTATTGTATTTTGTTTCTCTTTCTTACAGGCAAGCATTGTGAGAAGCTCTGGCAAATGATTAAAAAATTCATTCAAGTTATCATTGGTGTATTAAATGGCATAACATACAGTATATCATGTTTCCAGTTCCTTTATTACTAGATCTTAATGCAGTTTTTAAAAATAAAATAATAATTAAAAAAGAAATAAAATATTTTATTGACTGTTAAAGTAGAGATCCTTTGCAAACTACTAAAAATATTAGGGAAAAAAAGGTTGAAAAATACTTGCTTTACAAATTAAGAATGCAGAGACCTAAAGTAGACTGATTTGTTCTTTGAAAATGGATATGAGAGTTAAGTCAGGAACACAATATTAATAGATTTGTATAAGTGCACATAAGGCCAATATATTCAATGCTGTAATTTTTTTATGGTTTCATAAATAGTGCTATCACCAACATTTCAAAGAACTCTGAAAAAAACATAGCTCATATGTGGTGGCATAAATTTAGTGTATTTTATAGAACACTGTTACTCCAGATATAGCCTACGGGTTGTGACTTTTCATAAAACCTAATGAATGTCTAGATTTGTCAGCTGTTTCAACACAGATGCACTTTGCTGATCTAATGGAAACATTTTGAGCCCAGATCCAAAATATCAATAGCTTTTAGTATCACAAATTAATTTGACTATTGGGGGAATTGAGACGTGGTTCTTGATAAAAACCAGCAAGTAATTTTGTATATGTGTTTTATGATAACTGCCTCTCCAATGTCTGATGCTGAGGTTTTTTCCCCTCTCTCTTTTTTTTTCCTTTTCTTTTATTTTTGCAGAGTTTTAAGTTGAATGTAGATAGCCACTGTGCTTTAAAAGAAGCAGTGGTAGAGGAAGGACGCCAACTTCTTGAGCTTATTGTATCTCAAAAATCAGGTAAATCCTTCTGAAATATTGCAAGTCTTTATGTCTCCAGACTATTAAAGAATGAAGAAGCGTTGCTGTAAATTACTGCATATATTCACTTCCTTATGTATTATTAATATTTACATTATCAGATTGACCTTCAAGATTTATAAATGTTTCATATACTGCATACAATGCAGTGATACTTATAAAATGAAATACTGCCTGCAAATAGTCTGTTCATTTTATTTTGGTCTTGCTGTTCAGCTGAGTTTCAATTGAAATCACATCACTGAAAACTTCACACTGGCATATTCTTTGATGTAGGTGCTATGGAAATAACGCTAAGATAATGAACTAGGATTTCAAATATATATATATGTATTTACATACTCTGCATGCGTAATTGCATTGGTAAAGCTTTATTTTACCACTTAAACTAATTCTTACATTGATTTAAATATATTTATGAGGACTAGATTAAAATTAAAAAATGCCTTTTTCCTTTGGTTAGGCTTGTCTTTTTCTTCAGAGGCCTTAAATTGAGAGGAGGGAGAGAGATACACTGATTTCCCTTTATGCCGAACACCTCCTATATTTTTAGATGTTTGCGTGACTTGTCTACTAATAGGGTTTTAATCAGCATATACTGCTATGGAATGCCATCTTAATTTTGGCCTACTTAACATGCTTTTCATCCAGGTTGAAGTTATTCTTTGTTATACTGTTTTCTCATC
Organism: Aleadryas rufinucha; assembly: GCA_013397815.1. NCBI lineage: Eukaryota > Metazoa > Chordata > Aves > Passeriformes > Aleadryas > Aleadryas rufinucha. The sequence continues at coordinate 21,589 of VZTH01018437.1, read as the reverse complement.
ATGTTGTATGTGTGCCTCTATTGTTTCGCAGCATCAGCCAGATCTGTGTAACGTGAAAGCTATAGGAAATTACTGACTTCTCTGTATAGTTCCAAAAAGATAGAGACAGCAAAGGAGGGTCATGCATGTCATCTTAGATGTAGAAAACAGTAATGTGTAAACTACAGGAAATATTTAAAGGAGTTGGAGGTAAGGAAAATGTCTCTGGAGGATTACAAAATGTTTCAAGGCAAAGACTGGATATTAGAGGGGGAGATTACCAGTGTTCCCTACTGCAGAGAAATGACAGTTTATGTGGAATTTTTCTCTGGAAATTGTCAGCTGAAACTCAATCAAAATTTAACATGATGGCTAAAAGAAATGTTTGTCTCAATAGCATTGTTTTGTAGGATGAACAATAGTAAAGCTTGGATTTATTGATGAGAAAACACGTTAAAACTCTTGTTGCATTTATTATTTTAAATATCCTGCTAATTATTTGAATAAAGGATAATATTTAAAGATGCTGTTGAGTTTACAGCTTCCCCTTTTTCCCCCTTTATTTTGGAGAAGGACTGAAGGACATGCTGCAGATGATTGCAAGTCAATGGAAGGAACTACAGAGGCAAATCAAACGGCAACACAGCTGGATTCTTAGGGCTCTGGATATCATCAAAGCAGAGATACTGGCTACTGATGTGTCTGCAGAGAATGAGGAAGGGACTGGGAGCCCTAAGGTAAGTGGCTTGAAGTTTGCCTTATTTCCTCTTATTTCCGTCTTCTTTTGAACCAGGCACCACTGAAGTTTTCTTTCCACCCTAAGGCTTTTCATTTCTACTGGGTAAACTTTTTTTTTATAAACAAAATGAAATGCCTTACTCTGAAACAATAAAAAAATGTTAGAACTTTCAAGTTTTCCAGCAAGACCTGTCTCATTGTGTGTAGAGTGGCATGAGGGGGAACATAAAGCATTTAGTAAACAAAACATAAAGCATCTTTAACATGAATAATCAGAATGCTTTTAAATTGTTTTGTTGCAACTATAAATCACTATAATCAGTGCAATCACTCAGCTCTGACATCCATTAGCCGCTTGGTTACAGCAAATTAACAAAGAAGAGAGAAAGTGATTCATTATCTCATTCCTGTTAATGACTATCAGATGCATTGCTTAATTAGGGGATGGCCATTGTAGTAGGAAGAAGGTCATATGCCTTTCCACAAATCTTTTCGCTCCAAGTTTAAGTCGTCCATAATAGTGCTTGTGTTGAATACAAGTACTTTAATGGTAAGTTATTGACACCTGTCTTCATTTTGTGGATATTAATTATTAAAGAGGGCTATAGTAGTTGACAGTTGCCAAACTTAGTATTTGTAAGAGCATTTTAAATACAGACCATACTTATTCAAATTGGTGCAAGCAGTATAGAGATACTTCACACAATAGAAACTTCTGGCTTAGGGTCCATGACCTTTCATCACCATCGGTCGTAAGCAGAGTTGTTTCCTAAGCAAAGAATATACAGGAGAGCAATCCAGTAACTCAATATCTTGACACATATCCAGCTGAAATGTTTAGAAAAATTCATGGTTTCTGTTTCTGGAAACAACAGAGATGGTTGTGCTGAGTGTATTTTCTGGTTCTGATGCTAGACAATTCTTAGCATTGGTATTCAGTGCTTCCTAGAGTGTAGTTTGTAGACTGACTCTTGGCTACAATTGCATTAAAAGTTCTGGTGGTTTCTTACTATAATTCTACATAGCAAGAATGGTCTTAGAGATGGAGGAAGAACCAAGGAGAAAAATGAAACAAAAATACAGGAAAACACATATGCGCAGGAGACAGAATTTGAACTGATATCCCTCATCACTTGCATGATGGAAAGAGCTCCTGGGCCATATGGCTCTTTCTTCAGGAAGTAGGTGGTGGAGCAACACTTGATTTCATAATGGGGTCTCTTAAACTAAACAGACTAGCTCAAAGATAAGTTTTCATCCTGCCAGTAATATGATCCCACATCTCTGAACATCTTGACAAATCCATGCCCAAGAATTTAACTGCTTAATCAAAATTATCATGTAAAAAGTATTTTAAAATCCAGCCTGTTTTTGCTATGAAAACTGTGGAATCCCTAGCTTGGAATGATTATATTCAAATATTTGCTGGAAAAGGGAGAAATTGAGAAAGGGTTTATATTGCAGTAAATTTTTCATATAGATAGGTGATAGCTCTTTGCCCTGTGCTTTTCATCACAGAGATAGGAACCTGAAGCAATGTGGGTTTTTTGTTCGGGTTTTTGTTTGTTTGTGTCTACAGATAAATTTTAAAAAAGTGGGCCAAAAATAAGATGAAACTAAAAATATTTTCAAGTTAACTCAGTGATTAAATCACATTCCTTTAAGATTCTTGTAAGTATGTACAGTGGAGCAGTCGAATACTATCTACTTCTTCACACTCAAAGATTAACTAAAACTAAAATATAGCTGATAATATAGCTGCACATTTCAGTTTACATTTGTTTCAAAAACCAAAAGGAACTTGAGAAGTGTAATAGAAAATCTAAAGCTTATACCTAGAGGGTATTTTTGTTTTTGCCTTTTTTGAGAAACTACAGGAACAGTGTTGGTGTTAGAAATCTGTAAAGAAATAGGAAAAGAAGGAATTTCAAAGCCCCTAGGAAACTTTTCCCTTAGGATTTTTTAAAACATGTTTTCATAGCACTGTGGCATCTTTAATGAGAGCAGTGAAGAGTGGGAGGGGGAAAGGAATGTTCTGAATTCTAGAAATATATTGTCAACATTTGTAGTCAAGAATTCAGATTTTGCTTAGGAAATTTTTCATTTTATGGTAAGTTTCATAGTGGATTATAGTGATTGCTATAGAAGACTTAGGTTTGATTTTAAACATTTCTGATACCTAAGCTCTTCTAATATATTGCATTTTCTGTAAAATCTTAGGAAAACAGCGAGTTCTCTGAGTATTTGCTAAAACTATTATTCTGTCATTTTTATAAATGAAGAATTGATGACTGTATTCAGTTTAAATTGAAGGATATAAAGTTTTGCCTTCTTACTCCATTGAGAAGTACCATTCTAACAAGTACTGATCTAACATTATGAGTAGTACATGAGACATACAATACACGACTGTCCTGAATCTTGAGACACTTAGCTACCGGATATGTTTTCTTTTGATGGAAATAGTAAGTAATATTCTAAAATGTCTGGAAAATAGGACAAAATTTTTCATATATGTGTGTATTTTTAATTTTTTCACCTTCTGAAGATGTCTGAGACCACTTGTTTTGTAAGTGATGTCTTAAATCATGTCACTTCTGCATCATGAAAAGACTACTGGAACAGTATTGCTTTCAATAAACAGTAAAGAGTGGTATTGAAAAATGACATGATATACTTTCTTATCTAGTGGCTGTGCGTGTAAATGCCCAAATATTACCCTGATCTATTTAACTCATAGTTTGGTGGAAAAATTCATTGCTTTCTGAAGAGCCTGAAAATTAGTCTTGCAAATGATGTCCTTTAAAAGCATACAAATCTTAATAGCATTTGCCCATAGTACACATTCTCCTTCAGTGAATCATACTATTACTGTATTATTGCATGGAATAATATTCTTAGGGTGAGTTGCAAGTTCTTCTCCCAGCATGCATTTGTACAGTTAGTTCATTACTATAATTTTTGAGATCTGGATATTTTTGTTCTGCAAGTAAATGTTTGAATTAAGTTTTGTGGGTTGTTTTGGTAAAAGCTTAAGAGTATAACATTAGAACTTAAAGGCTGGTAGGTCAAAAGGATAATGGTGTACTCTGCAAATATATATATAGTTTTTACTTCTGGACATATTTATTTCCAGAATAATTGCTTTATTACTGAAAAACGTTTCTTATTTTTCATTCCAGCTTCAGAAAACTAAGCATGTCACTGGTTAAGACACTGGACTTAATACATAGAACATTGAAATCTGACTTAGTGGTTCCCGGTAAAAAACAGTCTTGGGAAGAATGTGTTGACTCTAAAATAGACTTGTCAGTGGGTTAATGATAGAAGCAGTCAGGATTTGAAGAGTATTGGAGGAAGACGTAAAACCACATTTAACAAAGTAAACCGAAAGTCACAGAAATAGTAGGTGGCTCAAGAACAGAATTTGAAGTGGTTAAACAAACCTTTGTATGAAGGGAGAAAGAAAACCAGTGTAATTTCCTCTTGATATGTAATTAAACATCACACACTTTTCCCACACAGTTGTATATAATTTTGCAGCTTTTACAATCATTCTAAACAAACAGTCATCAGTACACAGAAAAGTGATTTTCATTTAAAAATTGAAAACGTGGTGAAGCTGTTTAGTATCGATCACTATTTGGGTTTCTGGGAATACTGCTTGACAGGCAGTTTTATGGTGACACTGGTCTCAGACCTAGTGGGTGGACTAAACACCACAGTCCAGAACAATTATATCCTGCTCAGTCTTTTAATACGAAGATGGATTTGTGAAATGGGCAACAAGACCGAGCAAAGTTTAGAGAATGGTAACAGTCTTTTCTTTTTTACTTCAGACTTGTAACTTGTCCTGGCCATCCAATCAGGCTGCTATGACTACCACATTTAGATTAATACTTTGATATAAAAGGAATATACAAATGAAGTGTTTTGGCATCTTTGTGATTAGTGCAGAGAAATATCATATTTGTGAGTAGATAATTTTCTTTTCCTCAGTGTCTTTTATCCATTCTGTATTTCATGAGTATGGTGCATGGGCTGTAATATTAAAAGCAACATACCAGTATTTTTTTCTGATGTCTTTCATTATTTAAAAACAGGGGAAGTTTATTACTGGGCAGATTTAAATATTGTCGACAGATAACAGAGACCATTAATTGAGAATCTAGTATTTTACTTATGTGACCACTTTGAAAACTGTTTCTGGTATCCAATACATGCAATTGGAATATTGCATGTATTATTGTAGTGGGTCGTGCTTTGAAGTTGTCAAATGGCATATGTAACTGGCCTTCATTCTCTTCTTCACTTGCGTCTCGTGATAGGGCAGGGGTAACATATGATAGAAGGATCATTTTACTTAGCTTGCTAGAGTTACTTAAATCACAGCATAATTTTAAAACTTTATATCTCAAACTGAATTTGTTTATTTAACTTACAATCTCTCTTTCTCTATTTTTCCACATGCACAAACTCAGGATCAGACTTGTGGATTAAATTCTGTGTCTCGTATTCGTAATACTGTGGAATAAAATGTCAAATAAATAGCCATTATTTATTCAGTAACAATTTGAAAAAAATAATGAAATGGAAATAAGACTTTCATCTCTGATGTGCAGACATATGGAAAGGGCTTTTCATCTGGTGATACACGTGCCATTCTGGTCTATTGTTGTCTCATGGCTTAATCAAGTCTTTTTTTTTGGAAAAGAAATGTACGAGAAAAGTTGGTGTTTGTGCTTTAGAAGAAGTAATTTTTTCTTCTAATGTGACCATAATGAGCCACATTCCCATCTAAATATGGGAGAGTTTTATCTCATGAGTGCAACACCTCGTAGATGAGACATTAAACTGGAGTTCTAACCACCTTTACCCAGGCTTACTTTCAGTATCACTAATTACCATCTGCCACCTTAATTCTTTGCAGTTTCAGCTCAGTGTGTTAGTCTCTTCTGTTCAGAACAACTGGATAGTCTTGGGCACAGTTAAATAGTTGTTACCTTTTACTGGTGAAAACAATATCTTATAATATCCTGCAATGTATTTCTGTGCTGAAAAGTATTACAGCAATTCCACAGTTCACCATTCACTACTTCAAAGATGGTAATAGGGAAGTGCTTCTTGTAATTAGAACAGAAGGCTCTGATATGTTGCCATTAAGGCATAGTATTATATTTTTGAATATTTAAAATGCTATCTGTACATAAATACTATTATTGTGCCTAACAGCTGAACAGTTTCAAAGCATTCATGTGACATTTCAATTCTGAATCTTTGGAAACTTTGGAAGTCTAGACTAAAGATACTGTCATCTCAGTCTTAAGTACAAATGATGCCGTTAATTCTGCTGTACCAGAAAAAAAATTAATTACAGTTATTATTTTGCTTGGCTTTAGGTATTTCAGTATATGATATTACAGTAGTCTTGATCTGTCAGCTTCTATGGTGGGGATTTGAACCATGTATGAGTTGGACAACGGGATAAAAAGGGTAGTGGTATTTACAAAATCCTTCTGTAAATCAACAGACATAACTTTGGTTTTGCGAGGAATAGGCCTGTCTTTTAGTGCTTTTACTGGAGCATGTGAAACATGACTGAGTTCTTTTGATATTAATTGTTATCCAAATATAGGATTGAAAGCATCCGTTAAGAATTTCCAAGCTAATCAAAACAAGCTATGTTGATGTAACAATGAAAAGAACCTAAAAATGAAGCAAGAAGACGTTTGTGTCTTTTAGCATAGTTATACACTTCAAGTTCCTCAGTTTTCTAGTTTTTAATACATTGCTTTATAGGTTATGTAATTTTAATATTACAGACATCATCTAGGCTGTGCACAGACCTAGCTATCATTGTAACCAAAAGTATCTTCAGGAAGGATTTGAGAGATGACACCCTAATTCTACACACCATTTTAGAGTGGATGAATAAAAGGAAAGAGAAAGATGGTTTAAAATAAGTTTAGAAGCAGAAATTAGCATTGCTAAAAGGAGAGTCTGAATATGGATTATTGAATGGGACTGACATATAGTGAGTTTTTGTTGAAGAATACATAAGGGATCTACTGAAGAGTATGAAAGATGTGACTGTGGCAACTGAGCAGAAAAGCTTTGTTGACTATAGTACTCTGAGAGTTAGTTGAAATATTTTGTGTGATAATTTTAGTATCAATAGAAAGAAAACAGTTTTAGTACTGTTTAGTGCCTTTCTGGTACAGGGGTTTTATTGACAAAACCAGTGTCTTGACAAGAATGTGTCTCATCATACTTGGAAGCAAAATTTTCTTCAAATAAGCAGAAGCTTTCAAAAACGGCAAAGCCAAAGTAACCATGTAATCTTTCATGTACAGAATGTTTCCTTTAAGCTTCTAAGTGTATATAATCTTAAATTGACGTTTCATATAGAATAATATTCATAAAGCTGCCAAGATTCTTCTCTCTTGTGTTTTGTATCTATCCTTGAGTAAAGGAATTATGTACTTGAACCAGTTCTTGCTTTGTTAAAATACTTTAACTGAGCTAGTAATTTTTGACTTTAAGTCTCCAAGCGGATAAAGTATGAACTTTTGTGTCATTAGACCACGGCCTTTTTACCAAACAAACACAGACATATGCAAACTGAACCTTAAAATCTTCCCTTGGTCAGCTCTTTTACAAGGGCTTACACCTCAACACACCCTGAGAGAAGCAGGTGTCAGGACTATTGTTCTTTTTCCAGAGGGAGAATGTTGCATTTCATATGGCTATTTGTAAGGATTTACACAGCTGAGATCTTCCAAGGAAGGCTGTAAATCAAATTATGTCCTTGGTAGCCTCCTCTTGTGCCTCTGTGAGCCTGTTGTGGATTGTGGTGGTGGTTGGCTGCTTCATAGGTAAAGAGGATGCGTGGTTCTCCCCTACTGCCTTCCTCCCCACTGGCTGGAAATTCACAGCCTGTATTACTGAGGCTGTCTGGGACGAACCTAACCCAATGTTTTGAGGGTAAAATGTTGCAATAATAACTACATTTTTGTTGTGTGATAACTCCTGGCTAAGGTGCAGGATTATGCAGGTGGGTTTGTAAATGGATTGGTAACACTAGACCACTGCTTTTGGAAGTAACTTTCAGGTGATAGGAGATTTTAAGTGTTACATATCTGCAAGAGCTTTATTCTGAAAATGTTTTTGTTCAAATAGTCATAGTTTTTTCCAGAGTGATTGAAAGCAAAAGCATCAAAAGTGCACCAAAAAAAAAAAAAAAAAAAGAAAGGCTGTTAGATGTATTGTCAGGTTCCACATGGTAGAGTCACTGTTTGTTGGAAGCTGTTTCTCTTGAGTACTTAACTGAATGCTTTTTAGTTGGCAGGAGGAATGATTTTGTATTTAATTCAGAACCTCCCTTTACAGAAAAAGGAATAAATCTAAGCAGTCACTCTTTGGACTGCAATAAGAGAAGACGAATAATAGCTCCATCCTAAACCTTGTCTTTCAGGTTACATGAGCACTGGTAAAACTTCTCTATATCGCAGGTTAAATAAATATTTTTCTAGTTTTTCAAGAAATGATGTCCCTGAAGTCTTGGTCAAGCAAATCTGGGTCCCATTTTAGCTCAGAGAAATTGTTTTCTCATATATCCATCAATCTCCTGCAAATTCTATATGACACTATTGTTTTCATAGTATCTAAAATAATTTTAATAATTTTCAACAAGCCAAATTTCTAAAAGGTAGCAAAGATCTCAATTTTTTTTTCATTGAATCTGACAGTAACCTTATCCATGGTTTATTTGGCTCACTACCAAGTAAAAAATTGAGAGAGCTACACTTTAAAAATAATATTTTTTGCAGCTAAATGATATCTACTATTAAGCAAATATTCAATCCTGTTATGAAATATAGGTGCTTTTTAAACCAGCATATTTAAAATTTACAGAAAAAATATCAAAAGTCATTTGAATTGAAGATGTGAACAAGGACTCTGAGGTATCTGTGGTACTTAGAATATGCTTCTACAATTTTTACACCTTGGTGATTCTAAATATTTTATGTTGATTACCTTTGGCAACTATTGGCTCTTTAACAGCCACCTCTGTTAGTAGGAGCAGTTATGCTTACATAGTTAGCAAAGAAATTATGACTTTTTACTTCAGGAATAAGAAAGGCTACTTTCTATTGAAACATAGATCAAGTTCAGTTTGAAAGATATTTTAAATCTAAATCTCTCCACTGAGAACAAGTGCAGACTGAGAACTTGATGAGAACAGATATTTAAACCGACATACACCCAAGGGGCAAATTTTATCATAATGCTCTTTGAATCTGAACATTATTACCTGAAACTCTGAAAGTACATTAGGCTGTTGTTACTTCACCTCTGTAAGTGTCTGCTTCTCTGTGTGGGCTCAGAATCTCATGAGCTCATTCAATGTTTTAGACCACAGCAGAAACAGAGCTTTTTTAAAATTTATTGTTTGAGTTCGGAAGTTGATGGAACACACTAAAATAAATCAATAAGTAAACAAGTGAAAATAAGGTATTCTAGCTGACTGAAAATGCCTGGGTAAAACCAGTTTGTGGCTGGATTTAAAGATAGTGATCACTAACAAAGCAAATTAGTTGAAATTCAGATCTTTTCAATTAAGTTTCCTTTCTCATATCTTATTCCTGCTCCCTCTCCCTCCATGTCATCTGTTGCTTCTCAAAACAGTTCAGGATTTCAGCAGGATCACAAGGGAAATATAGTACAGGAGTGTGTGGGGAGACTCTTCTCCCGGGGTTCACTGCTGGGTCAGCCCCAGATGGCAGTGCAGGGGGACTGAAAGTCTGGCACACCACAGGCATCGTATCTGACTTATGACAAATGTGGTGCTGGTCAAATCAAATGGTAAAGTTTGAATGTGTTTTCTACCCATGTGTTGTTTACCAGTCATCACAATGATAAATATTTTGGCTTGTTCAGATGATGTGGCATAAGATCTAGGCTTTGGACTTGAAAGGTTATCGTCTTCTGTCTCCACTAGTCTATTTTTTCTCTAGCTCTGGTAATAGCAATGCAATATCAACTCATGCCTCACATCCTAATTACCTGTGGTAATGCAGGATTTAGTGGAGTAAACTAAGCTTACTTTCTGTACTGAGATGCCTTCTTCTTTTCTTTTTGTGGCAGACTGTTCCGCCATGTTTTGCTTTTGAAAAAAAATCGTGTTTGAAAATCTGATTTTTTGCTTTTGATGTAGTCTCATAAAAATCCTGTACTTTAAATAGGACAGCTGAATAGGGATGCTGTTGTCAATTGTCATCTCTAAAGATTGTTGCTTCTGTTAATAGCATTCTAACTTTGTCGTTTTATAAGACTTATATTACTGGTCTGAAAACAAAAATTACTGCTTTATTCCATTAAAGAGTGACTGGCATGACACTCCTCTGATCTTTAAAAAGAAATTTTACTTTCATTGTATTTGTGCATTAAATTAATGCTCCTATCTACAGAATAAACTAACTTCTTATAAATATTATTGTACTTAATTATCAGTTAGGTATTTGAGTTTTTGCTGTTATGGTTGATGTCCAAGAGTGATTAAATGTGTAATAGAGAACAAAAGAAACATTGATGTGAACAAAGATACTATAAGATAAAGGTAAATTTTATCTTCTTCATGCTTTTATTCTTTTAAAATTATTTTAATTACTTTTATATTCAGCATGATTTGGTAGCATTTCCCTTTTTTTTTTTCCCAATTCACTTTTTATTTTAGTCTTTCAGAACATCTTCTAGCAATAATTTAACTTGTAGTGTCTTTCAGTTCTGGTGTCAGCTGTGTACTTTAAGCATCTATTCCTCACTAGGGTGGTCACAAAAGAGAAATCAGGTAAAACAGTGTTTTAAGGAAAAATCTACTTGGACATCCTGCATTTTCAAACTGACTTATTCTTAAATGTCTTGTGGCATAGTATACTTGACTACACTTAAACTTTAAATGCAAAGTGATGTTACAGATTTTGCTAGTTTTTTAAGCCAATCTATTTGAAGGCAACAGAATACGGTGCTGTGTTGTGTGACCTGAGTTCTTTATGTGTATCTACATTGTGAAAAAAATAAACAACTTTTTCAGTAGAGCATTTGGTGAAATATAGACTAACATTAAAAGCCTGCAAGGTGCTTATGGTAGAAGCATTTGTATGTTTGTATGTCAGGTCTAGTAACTTTTGGGTAATACCTTCTTTTTTTTTTTCTTTTTTTAGTGTTTTGCCTGGATTTTTAATTAAGCCTTTCTTAAAGTTTCTCAGATGCATCTCATTTATTGATAATTATACTTACCCAGGGTAGTGTAACTAATGTGGGAGATAAAGTGGGGACCTCATCACATTTAGCAATTTAAACTTGTTCCTTAAACACCTGGAAGTAACCGCAACAAAAATGTGTGGTAGTAGTGTACTTTGCCATATCCCATGGGCAGCTGTAAATGTTAATGACAGTTAACCTAAGATGGCTTTAAATGCAAAATGGGTTTTCTGACCAGAAGACAGGTGGTATGCCATATTCTTTTATAATTGCCCCATAGCATGCTTTATGAACCATCATCACACCAGAGAGAAAGAATAGTTCATCTGGGCATGTACACTTCATTTCTTCATCCTATTTTTCCTCTTTGCAGTCATATTATAGAAAGGAGATAGGCATTTAGCAGAGAATGCCTTAATCCTTGAGTTTATGAGCCCTAAGAAAATCACAAGTATGGTTGATGCTGACAGTCTACATGATTCCTTACAAAATGAAGAAAAATTTTGAGAAAAGAGAAAGAAAATTGCAAAGGAAGAAGTTCAGATCTGATTAAGAGCTCAGCACCATGTGTTCTGAAATACTTAAAGCTATGATGCACAACAGAGGTTTAGAATGGTGCATTTATGATTGCTTACATTTGAGGATCATCATTTCAGTTTGGAGGAAGGGGGCAAGAAGGTGACTGAGGTCAGATCAGCTTATCTTTTCTGTCCTTGCTGTTGGTTTGGCTAATTTTCCTGGAGACTTACAAGGGTATTTAGTACTTGAATTACTTTGTACAGGCTGCCCTTCCTATCTTAGATGTGAGGTGCAAGCAGTTAAAGCGTTGTATAATCAAGTACTACTGGAACTGCAAAATATAAAGATAGATGCGAAAAATAGGGTAAATTTATCTTTTAAAAATTCTTTGTATAGTAAGATGAAACAGCTGTGAAACAAGGAACAGATGTATGTGCTCAGTTTTTTCTGAATATGACGATTAATGGGTTAGTTTGCAAATCTGTCATTTTTTGTTATTAATTAGTCAAGAACAATAACGTTTAAAAGTTCATACTTTTCTAATGTAATAAAATGTTCTTAGACATTGGACAGGAATATATTAAGGAAATAAACAGAATAAATTTAAGTTCATCTTTCTGCTAGTTCATTTATTTGGGCATTGATTCTTACTCTTCAGTATAGACACTGCATGAAGCATCCATATTTATCTCAGTAGACTTATTCCTGACGTATTGCTACAAAGGCTTTTGTTTGTAAAGTATCAGCTAATTAAAATAAATCTAAAACTAAACATGAAAAATGTTGATTTCTAATTCAGTGAATCCTAGCAATATTGTAATAAGTTTGGTTTTAATTCCCAAAAAACATATTAAAATTAACTTTTCTCCCATTTATATAATGCATATAACTAAACTTCCTTCCTACTGTGAGACAGTTTCATTTATTGTTATTTGTAAACAGCTTAGTAAAGATGCATAGTGGATTGGTCTAGAAACTCCTTGAACAGTTTCTTTTGAAATAACACTACATACGTTAAGCTCAATTACACATCCAAACAGCCACAACACACTTTTGGTAATTTATTCATTGATTTAACATAGTACCCAGAAGAGTCATGCCTGCTGTCAATTTTGTAATATATTATGTTTTAAATATACTCATGCTCACCCATGCACGCCATTAAGGTGTGCATAAACCTGTGTTTTTCTCTCTTGACAGCTATAAATGTTTGTTATTATTACACAAAACATATGTTCATGTTGTTTTTGTCTAAATTATTCTATCTGGGGCTATAAAGTTTTAATGTTATTAGTTGCCCTTAGAATTTTAATGTTTCACTGCTGTAACCTTCTTAGGATTTCTCTGCAATTAAATAGAAACTATTTCACTACAGCCTGGAAGAACAATATATTTGGTACAAATAAAAAATTCCTTCTTGCTCCATTTTCTTCTAGTGTAGTAAACTGTCTAGCTGACAAGGCTCTATACACTGCATCCTACCTGTAGTATTTTCCAGAATTGAATAGAATATTATAATTTCCTGCAGTATTCTCATTAATAAAAGAACCTAGCTCGAGCTATTTAAGATAGAAGGCAAGTCATAAGCAGTTTGCTTTGAAAGCCCTCTCCCTGTTGTTCTCTGTTGTCCCCTTATTCAGAAAATACAGAGGAACCTTAATCAATGTAACATTTATACTATGAAAAAAGCTGAGGCTTTAGGAGATGGAGTATTAATGTGAAAAAATAATTTGGAGATATTTCCCCTCTGTTTTCTTCCAAATAGCAGCTGTGTATAGGAAAATATAAGTGTATAGCAGCGGCAATAGGAAAATGCTTCCCCCCGCCTTTCAGTTTTCAAGGCCTTTTTTCTAAGGAAAGAGAGCAGATGGGAATTCTGCCAGGACATTAAAAGATATTTACTGCTTTTAAATGAGCAAAGGCCTCACTTAGGACTTTCTTTTCTGTATGCTGGATTAAGGCATTATATGGAGTTAATTTTTTCTTGTGTTTTGGGCCAAAATACCCTCTCACAGAGGAAATAAAGTACAATTGTGCCATGCAGACTTTAAACATGATATTTTTATCTTATCTCTAAGTACAGCGCACTGGCATTTCTGCTAGTTTCTTCAGGCTTTATTCCACGATCTGACCGTAACACTATTCAGAGGTACAAGAGTGGTCAGAATATTCAAAATAAACCATTTAGAAGATGCTCACTCTCTTAAATTGATTAGACAAGATTTCTTTTAGGAAAAAGGAATGAGGTATTTCTAAGTGAATTTGTGCACAATGCTTGAGATACTTCAATCTGAGAATTTGAACTGGGAGGTGTTTCATGAATCTTATATTAAAAGCTGAGGAAGAGGATATAAAAGCATTAGTAACTATTAATTCTTGGTATTTTTGAAGCACAGCATGTGTAAACATCATCATGCCTTTTGGAAAAAGGTAGTTTTCACAGGGAAAGGAACTGAAGCAGAGAGGGGGAAGAGCTTTCCCCACAGCCACAGGGTGAGTTGTTAGGCCAGCTGAAATTAGAATTCAGCAGTTTCGTCTTCCAGGCTTGTGTTGAGCTCACTGAACCCGTGATTCTCACACTTCTACAGTAACATCCTTTAACATTTAATGCTTCCAGGACTCTGCCAAAAAGATTTCTTTCTTCATGAAATTTAATTCTGTCCTCCCAAACTTAATTTGTCTTGCATGTTTTCCTTGCTCTTCTTTATTTGTTCTTTCATTCATTTTTTCCTTTGGCTTCCATTATGCTCCTGAATATTTCTGTCTTTTTATAATTAATTCTTCTTTTTCCTCCTTTTTCCACATGCTGTTAAAGAACTGTGTCTTTTCATCCCCAACAATATTTCTCTTTTTGTTCCTCGTTATTCCTAGGTATCTAAAACCTGCCTTCAGAACTGCTCTGTTTTACAGGGCCACAGTTGCAGCTCACAAACATTGTTTCATAGCACCCTAATTTTGAGGATTTTAATTATATCTGAAGTTTTGCCAATTATATGGTGAACTTCTGCATTGGAAAGAATAAGACCACAGCCTTCTATACTCAGAACTGAAAAGCTTACAATAGAAAAAAAATGTACCATTTGTTGAAGAACAGAGATAATGGGGAAAAAGCAGTGTGTCAAGGTACTTGGTTAAACAATAATCTCTTACAGAGCACTCATTACTGCTAAATAATTGCCTGTGTTGGGAGAAGGGTTTCTATGTGAAGAGAGGTTCAAGAAGGTCAGTTATCTAGTGGTAATGACCGTAGCGGTCATTAAAGGGTATTAATGCTATTAAGAACAGAACTTTAACTTTTTATTGAAGTTTTTATTTAAATTATATTAACTTTGATTCAACTTTTAATTGAGGTGCAACCATCCAAATTCTATAGTCAGGAACCAAGAAGTAATGAACATAAAATTACATGTTCTTCTGATAGGCTGATGGGTCTTTAATATATTATAATTTCAGGAGTCTCTACAGAGCAGTTATTAGTATAAAACTATTCAGAGGTATTCTATTAGAATTAGGGCTGGGTGATTGATTCAGGAAAAAATCCCATCTTGACCCATAGCAAATGCAGACAGTATATTTTCTGAATCAAAAAGAACTTCTTTTCATAAATATAGTTGCATGCAATCTCAAAACACTTGCTAAGTTAAAGCAGTCCTCTGGTGCCTAAAATGCTCTGACTTACAAACCTGATGCATGGTGGCAACAGCACTGATTTCATTCTGAATTGAATTTATAGTTCCATACTCAGTTCAGTGCTTGTTGTATGGAGAGTCTCATGCTGAAAGTACGTAGGGACAGTACTACTGCCATCCTTCCAGATCCTACAAGAACCAGAGTCAGGGTATGGCAGGGGCTCCCGGGAACTGCACATACAAGCTACTACACGGAAGGACTGAGCTAATACTGAGTAGCCCTCCTGGTCCAACTTTTTGTGTTGACTTTTTCTCTAGGACATTTCAGGAATAGGCTACTGAGTAAGTCTAAAGGGCTGAAGCACTGGAGAAGAGACGTGAGACTGGAAAATTAACTCTTAGGGATCCAGAGGAGTATCACTTGTCATGCCACCTTCTACTCTTGCAACAGAATATTTTGTCCTTGCCTTTCAAACCTGAGGATACAGTAACATGCTGTAAAATCAAAAATCAAACCCATTGTGCTACCAGAACAAAATACTAAACGCTGTTTCATTCACATGGAGGAATGGTGAGCAAAAAAATAGCTGATGTATGATAGGAGTTAATCACATTGCCAAGTGCGTGTCTGGGCGGGTGCTGAGACTTGGGTAAGAAAGGAGCAGCATAGCCTGCTGAGGATTGCAAGCTGAACAGAATCCTCCATGCTGTCATGGTAACTTTTCAAGGTACAACTTCAGAGCCAAAAGCTATACTGTATTTGTGAAAAACTATGACATTAAGAGAGATCTAGCAGTCTTATAAAATTGCAAGGAGGAAAGAATCTCAGGGTAAGGCATTTGTAACAAAGGAGAACATGCTATACAAAAGATTTTTTGCTGCTTTTACATTAATGCTTCAAATAAAGCATATGATGTCAAAGAGTAGTTATTTATTGCCTTATTATCTGAAAGGTTTTTTTGTGGTGAGGAAAAGTGCCAATTGACCTTACTACAGGGCAAAAGTTCTGGGTTTTGAAAATGTTCTGGGTGTTTCCAAAACTTCCAGGACAATATTAAACTTTCAGTTCCATAGTTTATTATATATTTCTGTAGTTTCATCATGTGGCATTATGTACCATTCTATGAAAGCATCTTCTGCTTCTAAAATACTTTGAACTTGTTTTCTAATAATTAAAGACTTGGAGAATACTTTGTATGAAATTGGTCTACTGCCATTTTCTTGCAGAGAAGTTTACTGTAAGAACTGATAATGGCTTTTTTCCTCTTTAAAAAAACCATAAAGTTCTTTAAGTTTTTGGTAGAAAGCCAGGTTTGTGTCATTTAGACATGTCACATCATTATGAAAACATCATTCATCATGACACAATATAACAATGTGATCTGCTGAGCTGCTGACTCCTCTTGAAAAATTGTAAAATGGTGTGTGCATATTTCCATGCAAAGAACTACTTCAGTATTATAGCACATTTTCCTGAGGCTGCCTGGTGGAATGGTCTAATGTATTGCCCTTGTAACTGGGAGAACATAGGTTCTAAAAAGTGATGTGCAAGTCTTTGTAGTTCTAATTCATTGGTACATAACATTTTCAAAAGAATCGTAGAAGAAAGTATTAATAGACATTACGTAAGGTCATTTAGTTCTCTGCCCTGCCCAATGCACAAAAAATTAAAAAGCATCTGAACTATTTCTGCTGTTTTTCTGTTTTCTTACAATCACCCAGTGGTGGGTATTCTGTGACATCCAAAACAATTTATTCCAGTGCTTAGCAAACTTGAAAGCTTTTTCCTGCTCTCTTGACTAAATTTACCTTACAGCAGTTTATACACAGTTGTTCTTGTCCTATCCCCAGAAGACACAGAGAATCATTACTTTATCCTGTGTGGCAAGCTCTGATGTATTTGAAGATCACCATCAATTTACTGTTCTATTTCACAGTGTATGGGCTTGCTCTGTCAAACCCTAATCAGAGTATAAAACTAATAATAAATGAAAGTCAAGATAAATAGCTTTCATGGTAAACACAAACAAAAGAAATGTTATCCTCTAAGGTCTAGGGTGTTTTAACACTTTGCTGTTCAAAACTCCTATTTTCTTTAGTAGACAAGACTTTCTGGCCAACCTCTTTATTAGGACAAAGTTTCCTTTTCCTTGACTATGTAGAAATATTCCTTGATTGTACAAGGATGAATTCCTGTATTTAACTTGCTAGTAAACAACTGTTTACTCAAGGCGATGTACGCATTCTCTCCTACTGCTTTTGTTGATGCTTTAAATTCTCCTCAGTGTGTAATGTACCTTCTTCTGGACCTTATGTGCCATAGTAATATGTATGTTTAAAAAATACAGGCTAAGTCAGTTGTTTGTAGTTTTTACTATGTCTTGACTAACCCCAATGTCACTAGCAGTTAATGTCTTTGGGATGTTTCATCCACAGGGTTCTCCTTTTAAGGAGACCTTAATAGAAGACAAATAGATGAGTAGTTGGGGAGGTGGACTACTGGCCAGATAATAGCGAAAATACTTTATAATACTCATCATTGAAGTATTAGCACATGCATTTATCTATGTAATGATCTTATTAAAGATAAAGATTAACATAAGTAGAGTTAAGAAAGTTCACAGAGGCTTCCAGAATTGTGATGTCTGTAGAAACATACCATGATTAATGATAACAAAAATTGCTGGTAGTAGGAGTTTGGAGAAATGGGGGAAAACAACAGTAGAAGGTGTACACATTCCATGTGTGCATTGTGGTAGGGATCAAACTCATGTTTTTTTGAATATTTACAGTCCTTTCTCATTTGCCTGTTGGAACTATGTAGTCTGGAGTAAAGAATTTGTGGAGAAGGAAGATGTCTGAAGCAGGCTGAATCTGACGAAAAATTGAAAAAGCAATGATTAAAATATAAGGAATTGAAGCAATATAAAGCAAAATAATGGGTCAAGAAATAAGGTTGCTATTATTTCCTGTTTAATGACTATCCTATCTAAGCAAGGAAGAGGGCTCTAATCTTGCTGGAATCAGAGCTACTCTGCATTACCTGTCATGAATGGGTATTCTTGTTTTGCAGAGGTGGTAAAGCAATGGGGAACATGCATGACACCACCAAATGTATCTGGAGAAGTTACAGTTACGAAAACACAGCAGGGGCGAATAGGCTAGGCAGACCTAAAACGTATTTCCCTGGTGCAAGCTGATGTTGAGATCAGAGCTGTCCTGGAAAAGTTAAGCTGCTCTCAGAAGCTTTTCACAGAGGAGTGGTAGGGATAGGGGCTGTATGAGCAGTCTGGGATGAGTAATAGCGTCCATCCTGTGGTAGTACCAGGGCATATGGTGCATTTCATGTTTCTCTGGGTTTAAAGTGTGCCATGCAGAACAAAATAAGGTGAATTTTCATGCTGTCTAGTTTATTTTGAGAATTTTGTGGAGGATCAGCTTGAGTAGAGTTCCTTCCTTATAAGAGCACTAATAATATTATATCCAAAAGAATGTAAAAAAACCCACCTTTAAAAATCATTGACTATACGAATGAATGAGTCATATTTTCACAGCTCTCATATGAATTGAACTGTTAGGCTCATGTTTTCTATGTGAACAGTATTGTCAGAAAAGTCAAATGACCACATGTATTGATTTTTAACTGTAATTGAAATAGCTTAGTGTCACATGGTATCTGGTTCCAATTTGTGACTTTGATTTGTAGAGATTGTGAACTAATCTTGCCATCACGTTACGTTTGTAAATGAAAGTTTTCAATTCTGCTGATCATACATATGTAGAAAATCACAGCTGCACTGCAGACTTGCACCTGTGCCTGGATTTCATCTTTTCTAGTCCCTATTCAGGGCACATGTATAAGCTATGAAACAATTTATGGTGTGGGAAACCTGTATTAGTAGTATGTGTACCAGAAACAAGTGAATAGGAAGTAAGATGTGGTTCTGCTTTATAGTTAGGGAATCAGAGGCAAAGAAATGGCAGCATGATTAAGAAGTTCACATAGCAGGTCAGAAACAAAGCAAAATCATATACATATGTCCTGAGTCTCTGTTCCTCTGCATGACTCTGCAAGTCCAGTCTGCTTCAATTTCTGGTCCAGTGGTTGCTACCTAGACATGGTAGAACATAATGCAATTTATCTTCAATTAGCAAATAATGGTGGAACAGTTCCCACATGGAGTGGTCGGCAGTGATAATATTTCTTTTGCATTTAAAACCTTGTCTGCATGGTGAGCACCTAGGAAATCTTACTAAATTTATGAAGTTATTGTGCAAAAGTTAAAAAGCATTAATTCCCATATGGATATGAAGTCACTGTAGCTTGCTCTAACTCCTTTGAGGAGGATTAAGCTACAGCAAATTAAGGCCACTTTAGTCCTGAATGAATGTCCACATGGGTGTAAATGCACTTTAACTTACACACATTGGTTTTGAAGCATTAGTTAATTAATCTTCCAAGTCTTGTGCCTGTTCTAGAAAGGGGTCAGAGAGCTTCCAGAGATGTTGATTCCCAAGGCACTAGTGAGTTAATTTTTTTTTTTTTTTTTTTTTTTTGCATCTCTCCTAATGCAACATTTTCTGAAGGGACATATTCTTAAATATTTCAAGTTCGGTATTTAAATACATAATTTCTAAATGTGCAGTTTTTAAATTTTTCTTATTTAAACTTCAAAAGCTCCGTCTCAAGTAGATGATGTATGTTGACATCATAATGGTGCCAGAGTAGAACTCAGTATAATTCAGTAAATGGCAATCATCTTTAAAGAGGGAAACTTCATATAAAAATAAACAGGGTTAGATATACATTTTCAATGAAATACTATGATTTCAGATCAGTATAAAAGCTATTAAAATTGTACTTGCCTAGTTAGGCAGTATCAATGAAAAGCAAAATAGTATGTGGAAATATCCCTGAAATTCAATACTTTCCCCTGGCATTGCAGTCAAATTTGATTAAAATATTTACTTTCCAAATAATTTTTATTTTTTTCTGAAAGAGTTTTAAATAGATCCTACACCAGGCATACCTGTATTTAGAACAGAAAACTGGTATTGCAAATAAAGAATGAATACTCATAGGTATTATGTTATTACCCATAATAAAAATAATTCCTCTAAAGGTGTTTGGAAGTTAGATGTTGAAAAGTAGCCAAATGTAAATCAATTTAAGTGGAGGCACTGTAAGAATGAAAGAATGACAATTTGGTCTGATGACACTCTGGTCTGACTTCATTTATCTGTGATTATTTTCTTGAATGTTCATCTTGAGTGCAGCTGTTTGAATAGGAAGCTGTCTAGCTATAAAGAGGGAACTTTGCAAATTCTCTAGATTTTTCACCTGTTGCCTAACCTAATACTGTGTAATTGATAAAAGTAACCCTCAGATAAAACTGCCTGAAAAGATATGCTTGTTTTCTTCTGTTCCAGACCAAGATACATCCAGAACATTACTTTACAAAGCTATTTATGTTGTTAAGCAGATATTAATTTATCCCCTTGTATACTTTGTTGCTTAGATTGTGGACCATGCAGAAAAAATCCCCAAAAATGAACAGAACAAAGCCCCAAAACAAAACCAAGATAAAGTCTGAAAGGGGAAAAGATAATTCTTTATTCATCATGCATGCAGAGTTGTCTGTTCATTAAAGTATACCTATAATTAAAAACTTAATTAAGTTTTTGGTTTTTTGTATTCTCATTATCATAAAAGAGAAAAAAAGTCTGGAGGGATCTTACTATCTCACAACTGTTGCTGGTTGGAAAACATCCCACCTTTTTTCTCTCCATGAAATACTCTCACTGAAAAAAATTGAGCATGGTTTTTCAAGATGAAAACTGAAATGCTGTAGGTCACAATTTATACTAAAAAATGGTTATAAAAAGTTGTTGTAAAGTACTTTTTACAAAACAATAAAATATATTGTTAAACAATACAAACAATCAGGAAAATGAATACGCAGTGTGACTTCTTGCTTTGCAGGTTGATCCTGCATATACGTTTGTGTTCTAACTGTTTTTTCCCAGTCCTAACATTGCTTTGTGCAAAGGAATAAATCAATTACTGCTGGTGACCATAGTTTGACATATGGAAGAAATGAATCTTTTCACCTCTAGGATTTAATCTCAATGATGAATGTAATATATTTGAGACTCTGTATGTTTTCCAAAATATATTGTTTAACAACACATTGAAAAAATGATAGTGCTGGGAAATTATCTACATGCTTTACTCAGCACGAAAAAAATTGCATTCAGTTAATTTTAAGAAGTAGGTCTAAATGGGATTGGCAATAACTGCTATTGACAGACTTGTACTTAACACTAGTAGCAGATTTTGCTGCCTTTTGCAGTACGCTTCTGCACCTGAAGTTTCATCAAAAGAATCTTTCTAATGAACTTACGAACTCAGAGAAACTTGTGAAGAAGGAAGGCAAGCTGTAATACTGTCCGGATCGCGG
>VZTH01018435.1:64242-90236 GCA_013397815.1 Aleadryas rufinucha | reverse complement strand
CCCCCCCACGTGTTGCCCCTTAAGTACAGGGTGTTCTCCCGGGTGCGGGCAGGGGGCGGTACCCAGGTAGGAGCTAGGGGCGGGGTCACGGGGTAGGAGCCAATGGCAGGGGTATGGTCCAACAGGACAGGTCCAAGGACGGAACATGCTGGGGGGGGTAGAGAACGGGGGCAGGTCCATTGGCCAGCCAGAGCTAGGGGGGTGCTGCAGGATTGGGGGTACTCTGCAGGATACAACAGCAATATTTTAATGAGATTTGATATGAGCTTTTTGCATGTTGCAGGTTTACAAATTTGAGGCTTGATTCCCTTATTACTTCTCTGTGATTCATTGAGCAGTTAATACCTTATAGACTTGAGATAACATAATAAGAGAAATGTAAGAACATGTGAGGAATTACTGACAAAAGAAGACTTGTATAACCTTACAAAATTATTAATCCAGAGAAGTACTGAAAGATTATGATGTCTGAAGTGGCTACCTGTAAACAGAGACCAGACAGGAGTAAGGGAATAAAGGTTAAATTTATTTGAAAGGCCTTCAAAGGTACAACCTGGGGAGTCCAGAGGCTACTTCCAAAAATGGACCCCAAGATGGACGACAAGTCACAAGTTCTTCACACTTTTTTAGGTTTGGTCTGTTAAAGATGAAATCACGAGCTGAAATTCTAGCAGCATAATATTGAATATTTATTAAGAGAGCAAAGGTAAACACAGCGCTGGATACTTGGCTCTTTAGCCATAGGCGCAATTACATTCATGTTACTGTTAACTTAAGTACCTTTCAAACTTTTACATATTCATTAAGTTCAGGAGTTAATTTACACCTCACTCAACTTCCCCCTCCCCCTCCCTGCCCCCTTCCGCCAGTGAGGCGCCGTTTCAAATCTTGGGGTCCGTCTTCCAATTTAATTTGTAGCTGACAGTTTCTTCTGGGAGGTGAGAGTTCTGAGGAGATAAGACACTTGTGAGTTCTGATTAGATAACAGGCTTCCTGGGATGCCTGTGGTTTGTCTTCTTTGTTTCTTTAAGATATCCTGGTCTTTGGTTCTGTGGTTCATCATCTTAAGACATTTATTACTATGTGTGCATAACTACATCCTCAACACGTTACAACTATCTCAATGTTACAATTCACCTTAATTTGTTTCTACTTAACTATATTCTATCTGAACTCTATTTCTACATAACATATTATCATTGGTAAATGTTAAATTAATATATGAAAAAGTCAGCATTTATCTTTTACCCATTTATTACAGGTCCATTTGCATATCAGCGTAAATTCGCCAATTAAAACTTTAGCTACTGATGTAAGTTCTCTAAGCTCAGCCCCCCTTCTCCAAGATGTTGATTTACACATTTCTGGGCTGTGAAAAACGAGGTTCAATCTCCTGTTAGAATTTAAAAGTTTAATAAAGGACAATAGGGGACAAAAACAATAAAGCAAAACCCAGCATGCTGGGTGCCTGGCACTCGGCCAAGAGCACACCTGCTACCTCGGGGACACCCTTTACATACCTTTACTATTGCATCAGTCTAATGCATATTCATAAACAATTATACATATTCAAACTTTTCCTCAAACTAGTTTACATGTTCCAGGAACTGTTTAGCACGGCTCCTCCTTGGGTCCGCCTTTTTAGAGCATGCGCATTTCTTGGCTGTGGTTTTGGTCAGTTCTTTTTATCACCTCCAGCTTGGGCTCTGGTCTGTGGGTTCTGTAGATGGTGTTTGCTGATAGCTGGCATGTCCGTAGCAGGGGTCCTCACCATATGTTTATTGGATGTTATCCAGCCAGAAAGACAGTTCAATTACCACAAGCATAACTATATCAGCTATTTTACTATTGTCTAAGTTTAGTTAATAACAGAAATAAGGCATTAGTTATTGTTACAAACTATATAACAAAGCTATTTTAACATTATACATATAGTATCCATTTTAATATTTGCGAAAAGCCAAAACTATAATATGTATTTATAACATGGGCCCAGGGCAGCCTAGGTGTCCTTGGACAGCAAACCTAGAGACTTTGTTACGTCTATCTTAGCATGAGAGAGCAGCAGCAGCAGGCTGTAAGACACTTCAGAGTTTTACAGTAGGCAATACAGACTATAAAAGCTAAAACTCAAGGCATTAGTTGAGATAGCTTGAATGATAAAGAACATTATAACTTTTTGTGAATTAAGACACAATTCAGCGTCTGAGAACCATTTGCCAGCTATATCCAGGAGGACTCTTGTGGTATATAAATGCATAACCTTATAATATCTTTTTAATTAAAAGTGCAAAATCCTTTCTGCTGAGATTCTAAATGTTAAAAAAGAGCAGCAGCCCATCTGTAGCAACACACTTTTTAGTGTGATCTGTAGTTCACAAGACAGAACTGAAGACATCTGCGTAACACTGTGCACATGTAAAATCCTTTTGCTGCCTGTCAAAGTCCTGTGCCTGTGTAATGCAAAACAATGTTCCTGTCTCTCACTAGGCTGAGCAAAACACTTTTTTGGCTATTAGGCTCCTGGTGGGAACAGGGTTTCCTTTCACTTTTAAATTTTTCAAAATAAATTTAATATTTTTTACTGTATTTCAGCCAATTCTAACTATGCATGACTACATAAAGGACTCCAAGCATCCAAAGACATCGTGCTCATTCCTTCTGCGTGTCAGGAAAGAGTACCTGGGCTGTTTATGGCCTTCTTGTCCCAGCCCTGCAATATCTGAATAGAGTGTCAGGCTTCCAATGGTATTGCTAAACTGGGGAGCTAAGCTCAGTGAATGGTCAGTAGGATGGCAGGAGCATCCCTTCTCCTGGTTTGGGGTGGAGAGTGGAACAGGACTAGTGCCAAGTGTTAGGAAAATTAATCCACAAACAGCAGAGGTTTATGTCCAAAAAGGAGACATGGGAGGCCCGTTACTTTATTCAAATAAAGGGGGAGGCCATGGGGCATTTCCCTGGGGTCTCTCAAATTTTTGGAGTTTGCAGCCTCCTTTTTATCCTAATTTCCCGGCCGCATTTCCCTCTCTCTTTCCCCATTGGCTGAGGTACTCAAGAGGTACAGACTTCTTGGAATGCCTAGTACCTAAGGTTCCCTTCTAATGTATAACCCCCCCTTGTATTTTTAGTTCTCATTGAATTTTATGATTTTCCCATTGTTTCTTTCATTTCTCAATATCCAATTTCATTTATCGGCAGACCTACAGTTTGTTTGTAGAGACAAATCTCTTTCCATTCATCAATCAGTGGAATCCTTCCCATTGTTTCCTCTTATCTCTCAGTGCTAATTCCATCTACCAGCAGGCCCAGAGCTTGTTTGTAAAGACAAGTCTTTCATTCCTTTCACAAGGAAACTGCCTCCTTCTGAGAAATATGGATGTGATGATTTGATTATTACTGAGCTCAAATTTGATGTCATGATCTGAAAGAAAGGCTAATTTTTAAACTTTTAAGTATCTCAGGGTAGAATTTTTATATGAAATAGGGCTGGAAAAATTAGGTCTTTTTAATGCAAAAGCTGATTATGTTGATATTCTGTAGAGCTGCTGTGCCATGTAAGCTATCACTTCATTGTGCACATAATAAAAATTCACTTGACTATGTATGCTTTACAGAGGTCTTATCACTGTGACTTTTAATCCTTCTTATGTATGGCATTGTGAAAAAGCAACAATGATGTCTAAATCTGTATAAAAATTATCAACCCATTGAGTGTGGGAAGTCAGATCAATTTTCCCTATATATATCCTTTGCATAACTGTTTTATGTGTTACACACAGTGCATAACTTATCATCAGAACTGCTTGCTCACATGCTGTAGCCATTTATGTATCAGTTAATTAATGTAGGCTAAAACTGCACTTCCCTTGAGTCGCTTAGTTTATAGCTCTCTAGAAAAAACAAAGTAAAACCTTTTATAGCGTCAACAATATTTTTTCCCTTACATAGTTCCAACGTTTACATTTCATGCTGCTAAGTTAGAAGATCTTTATCTTGTTTTATCTGTAAGAAAGAAAATAAGGTAAGTGCAAAAATGTGTGACAAGTCATAAATACAAATGTGTTGACCTTAAAAAATGCAAGACATGCCTAAAAGCTTCCATAAAACAGTGCTCCTGAGTCTTCACATCAGCAAAGTGTCTGTAACTTCACGCCCTTCTGTGGTAAGCTGCAATTGGGAGGCTTCATTTGGGAAGCCCTACAAAGGTGAAAGCAATAAGCAGGGAAGTCTGTGTTTACAAGGGGAGATAAAGCCTTCCTTTGTTGTCTGTGTATATACACTATACTTATCAGTGTATCTGTGATAGAACCCATGATCCTCAAAGAAAGCCCTTCATCTTCAAGATCTGAAGAATAAGAAAATTGGAAGTTGTGTGAGAAATTGTTTTCAGAGGAAAATATCCATCACTTGGCTGCTGGTAAGATCTGACACTTAAAAAGGCAGCTGAGCAGCTGGGGGTATGGGATTCAAGGTTAACAGAGCACAGATCTCTCTTAGGCTTCGGAGAAAAGCTGAAAAATGAAGAGCAACCAAACAGTTCTTGTCTGATAATAGTAGATTCCTGTGACACAGAACTTCCAAAAACATGAGAATTAGTGATTTATTATGCTACGCTGCAGCTCACTTTTAATAGTCATATAGAATTACAGGGACCTGACATAGATTTCAGATGGTAGTGGTGGATCCAACTTGATTTTCTTTTTACCTTTACTGCTGAGAAAAGTTAGCAATACCAAAAATTGTTCCTCCTGCCAAGGAGGTAAATTATTCTTTCCTGTACTTCTACCCATAATATTTCCCTAGACTGTAGAGGTGCAGTTCCTCTTATGGAGGTGATGCCATGATGATTTTGCCTTTTTCATATACCCCTTTTATACCCATTTTATATACCCTTTTATATAGCTTTTGTGTATCCTTAGAGCTTTTACATACTTGCAATTTTTTAAGTTTGATAACTAGCATAGACCTAATATTCCGTTAAGCCAGGAGACCAAACATCCTAGAAGTTTCATAGTTAGAGGCCAGAGAGCCCTAGAAACGAAGGTCCCTTCTAGAATACCTCCTGTAAACTAAGACAGGCCCATCCAGGGGGAATTCCTCGGAATGGGGCGTTCATTCAAGCCTCTCATTGGGGAGTCTTTGATAGATATGTTAATTTGCAAGGCCTATAATGGTATATGCGATTCATCATGTATGTGCATTTTCAGCGTGCTTTTCGGCACATTCCACCTGGACAAAGTGTGTGCACGTTTAAGGATTCTTAAATAAATACTGAGGTAAAAACCCCTTTCCCCTTAACCGTGTCTGGCTTTAATTTTAAGACCAAGAAAAAGGCAGCAGAGGTACTGGTTATATAAGCTGTGCCTGGGCCCATCTGCATTTTAATATCTATGAACCTGTAAAATCTACCAGGTTATGTGTTTATCTCCTGCTAATAAACTTACCTGTGTGGAGTTCCAGGGAATTTCATCAGTCTTCTGAATAGTATTTCATTGTGACAGTTTTGTTGTTTGTTGAGGTCTTTGCCAAGATTCATTAACAATAACGGTTGTGCATGCCAGACATCTAGATTTATTTGGCTGGGGCATAAATTCCTGGTGCAAACCAATTCTTCAGCACTGTCTCCTGAAGCGCTGATAGTGATTCAGGATGACAGCCTTCCCTTCTGCCCTTCCCCACACATCTGGATCTTATAGAAGCCAATGATGTACAGTGTGCACAGTAATCCCACTCTGGCAGCAGACCAGCTCCCCCTATGAAATACCTGGGGCAAAGAGAGGTGGAGTACATAGAGGCCAGGAAACTAACACTAGACAGCAAGAGCCCTAAAGCAAAGCAGGAGAAACCCATTCTAGAGAGACCGACAAGGATCTCCCAGCCAGAAGACAACAGACAGCCCAATAATGTGACTAGACAAGCTGGATGATCTGAAGGGTCCTTTCCAACCTGAATGATGTTGTTCTTTGTATCTCTCTGGTTTTGCCCTTTTAGCAGCTGACATTGAAAGGCAGACTGAGGGTCAGAGTTGTAGAATTTTAATATCGTATTTCTAGGATTCTCCTTTCAATTTGCAAGCTTGAGAAGTGCAAGACAAAGCCAATATGTGTCACCTTCTGCCTCCCAAACCTTGTAAGTTGTAGCTGTTACACCTGAGAGAATAATGAATGACTGTGTTTGCCCTCAACTGGTTTTCAATGTTTGACTCATATGTGTAGGGTAGAAACAGTTTTATCTCGTCTGTTTAACATGCAAATAAGTGCCTACATGCATGTGTGCACCCTGTGGAAGGAAATCCAAGGAGAAGGTGGGGGTTGTATATGAAAACAGAGAACACTGGGGTTTTTGTACTTTTTTTTTCTTTTGTTTTTCTTTTTTTTTTTCTGCAGAGCACTGTGTGTTAATGGAAACAATAAGAAAAATTGCTGCCTGGGAGAGACAGTGATAAACTGCCACATAACCTTCTGATATCAAATTGCTGAAGTCCACTAACACTCAAAATATAAAGACTGAGGACTACACAAGGAAGATTAATGACTTTTTTTCTGGCTCATATTTTTTGTGCAAGTAGTACATCTGCCCAGCAAAGCCACAAGAACAACAAAAGCACTGGGGACAAACAAACTGGAGATGCTGTGGCCTTATGTGTTAGAATAAGAAACTTCCCTAACAGAACAGAAAGTGTGCTTCTCAAAATAATTGGGGTTTGTTAACAGGCCAAAACTTGTGCCCGCACCATAGCCTTCCATGTGCCTCAATGGGCATGTAAAAAATATCTATTCATCTCTGAGAAATTGATGACACTCTTGCTAAAATCAAATAAATTTAATATCTTAAAATGTATACACAGTGCAAGCTCCATCTGTGCTCACAGGATGTTCTGATCTTTTTGCTTTTGTGTCTTTAGCCATTATGTCAGTAGCTTATGTAGAAAAATAACATCAAAAATAGTTGACTAGCCAAGCCACAGAGACTATCTCTTTCTGCCTGGTAATAAGAGTTAATTCCAGCAGTAGTTACTAATTTTACTCAACTTACTGATTCCTTTTAGGGATTTTCCTTTTTGTTTTTCTGTAAATGCTGCCTCTTTCACCTGCTGGAATCAAAGAAGGGTAGGCAGCATCATATGGCGTGTCAGATTATCAAAGCCTTCAAGCAAGCTTGAAAAAAATTAATGATAAAAGATAACACCTTTTTGCAAAACCTGTGTTCTTCTTAAGCAACTTAAAAAATAAAATTAATAGTCGAAATGTCAATTTTTTAAAAAAAAAAATCCCTAAGTTTTAGGATTAATGATGTCACTCTTGGTGAAAATTTACCAAAACTAGGAGAATGTACACAACAGGAACAAATTGTAATGTACATTTACAAATCACAAATTTCAGTGTTTCCTGCTGAAATTGAACTGCTGGAATGGTGTGTAACAACTTTTTACCAGCACAGTAATGAAAGAGAGAGGAAACTAAGAATATTGTGCTGAAAAGAAATTCAAAAGTGGAGGAGGAAATTCTTGTCAAAAAGGTAGGGGGTTACATGTGTGAGAATGTGCCTATCAAAGAACACAATATGTAGAATCTGGTAAAAAACTATTGGAAATTACCATACAGCTATGATCTCCAAAAAATAATCCCAGCCCACCTAAACAAATTTGGTGTGTCGTCAATGAAAATAATCTTTTGTAAACTGTTTATTAATATAAGCTGCAGCCACATATATATATATATATACACACATATACATCCACATATGTTTTTTATATGTATATATTATAAAATTTACTTTTATTCACAAGTCTCTTCTGAAAAGCCACTGAGGGATGAAGTGTCAAACATGTCCCTCTGCAATTACCTGAATAAGACACTTTTAAAACTGCTAGAATTGAGTTCTGAATAAGCAGCTGCTGCTTGAAATCCACACTAATATAAAAACATCTAAACTTGTCCTATGCAGTTATTCGTGTGTTAGGATTGGGTAAGTTTGATCCTTGATTTTCCTGTGGGAATTGACAGTTCTCTTTGTTGGAAGATGCACTGGAGAAGTCTTTTATCAGGTGTTCTCAAACCAAGCCAGTACCAAACTTGGTGTCCTTATGGGTGATATGAAGCAAGGATAACTCCAAGAAGTCATCACCTTTTACTGAAGAAATATGCTATGACTACAGAGACATAAGAGAGTCCCACCTTTTACATGTAGTAAATACAATGCTTTACCTGGTAAATTTTATTGGAAAAATTACTCAGATGGCTGTTTAGTCTTAATGTAATTACTGTAACTCGCATGAGTGTGGAGGATGCACAGGGTCTAGTGGTTGGAACAGGAGACCAGACAACTCCTCATCTTGCTTGTTATGTGAACCTGAGAAGTTGTTTTTATGACCTTTACAATTTAGGTATCCCTGCCAAGTGAGAGTAGGGCTGTTTATGTACAGCTAAACAAAAGTACTGACTTGCTGTAGAAAATCTGTGCTGAGTTTATTGCCTTACCTGTCTCTTGTTTTCCCCCATTCTTACAGCACATGAGGAAATCTTCCAGAAAGGAACAAAAATTACATTGCTAATTTGAGTGATTAATGCTTTTACACACACATACACACACACACACACACACACACACACACACACACACACACACATACACACACAGAGAGGAATTCTTATAAAATATAATTCTCATACTTGTTATCATCTCAACTCACATGTAATCTTCTGAAGCTCAGTATAAGGCTATTGTAAAATGTGATGCAGAAATGTTTCGAAGGAAAAGAACAAATTTCAGCCTAAGTACCACTGGAGAAAGGAAAGGACGTAAAGGGTCATACTCTGCTTTTCTGTTGAGACAGAATAGAAATGGAAATATATCAAGGAAGTAAAGTTCAAGATAAAGAGGTGGCAGCATATGGCACTTGGCAGAGGCTCTTGCCCCTGCCCAGAGGGACTCAGAAGCCAAAGAGATGGTTATTTCAGCAGAGGGCACCAGAGCAGCAAGGATGAGGTGTGGCACCGGCTCTGCCTTGCTCAGCCTAGTGAGTCTACAGACTTGTTATGCTGTGAATTCTTGTACTTTATATCACTTCAACATTTTTGTCACACTATGAGAGATGTGCTGAGTAACACTGGAAACTCTGAGATTGGAGCAAAGCAGGCAATGACATGTAAGCAAAAAGGCAATAAGGAGCGCCATGAGAATCTGGGGCACATGTACTTGAGTCAGCATTCCGCATCCCACATCCCCAGTAAGACCAGGAGGATGATGAGACAGGACTGTTAAGTAAGTAAACCTTCTAATGAGAAATCATCAAAGCAAAATTTCTTATCTTCCTTACAATTTTTTCTTTTTTCACATCTGATGCAGCCAGAGGATATATTTACATAGATCTTTTGCATTCCAAGTAGCCTGAAAACACAAATGTTAATAGCTGCCCTGATATTCTGCAAATTCATTATATACAGCATCAAAGAACTGCAAAAAATTTTTTAAAAAATCTGATGTTTGGTGAGTTATATAGTATTATTTGTGCAAATTGAATGGTTGGGAGAGAAGCATTCATGGAGGAACACTGATTTTACACATATGGACTTCACATTCCTTTAGATCCTTTAGGCACTTCTTGCACGAAGAAAATGTAAACCTTGCATGTTATGGTGGAGATACTGAGGATGTCCTTCCACAGTGGAAGGCTCTATTTTGCTGTCATCCTTTTATTATTTTAAAATAAGCATATACAACTAGCTTTAATAGTTACATCTGTATCCCATGGGCTTGGATGATATTCAACATGTTCTTTAATGAGTACTGGACTTCTTTGCAATGATTATGTTGGATGGATACAGGCTTCTGCTTTTGTCAGTGGAATTTTATAAAAGGAAGTTAGGTTTTATTAATATGATGGTCAAGCACATACAAGTGCTAAAATTTTTATTTTTTGCTATCTGATGTTTACATGCAAAAATCTTGGCAGTGTGAATAACAAGAATATTTTATACATGCTTGCAGCCACCTGGAAAAATATTTCATTCTGATATCTCAGGTTTCAAAATAGAATTTTTCCATTATTATCAATTTTACAGGTCATGTTGATAACTAAAATATCAAACCAAAACACTGCCAACACGTTTGAAAAAACCCATATATCTTTTTGTAATGATGGTTATTCTGGTACCTTAGTTCTATATCAGTTTTGTATGGAAAGAGGGGTATAAAAATTGAATGGTGAGATAGTGCCATTTGACATTTACAATGATATTTTACCTATTTCTCTCAGTCATACAAGGTAAAATGGGGAGTAAGTTTTAATGAATAGTCTGAAAAACATTGCTAGGGTGGCCACAAATGTCATATCCTAGAATCATGCCTACACATTATCCCCTTTTGGACGGAAAAAGAAAATAAAAAGGGAATTGAAAATTGAGACTATATGTGGTAGAATCAAAACTAGTTCTTGTGGGTTTTTAAGAACATAAAGAAAGAACAATGTGAACAATTGGAGATAAATTATATTAGATTTGATGATAAACTGAAATTAGATTTGAAAACAGTAATCATAAAGGCAGATACTGTTTTCTGTTTCAAATGCTGAAGCAGTGTGTCATGCAGGAAGAAATGCTATGTAATGGGGGAAAGCAGATATTAAAAATAATCTGATCCCACTACTATCTAGTAAGATCAGTTTCCCAAGGAGAGAAGAAGCTCATCTACCAATTTCTGAACTTTCAAAAAACAGAATTAAAAACAAGCATTATAAAAGTGACTCTGATTGAGGTCTAAAGCGGGGTTTGAGAATTAAAGTACTCATCTTTGTGGTGTTATGTAATAAGAACCATAGGTCATTTCAGATATCACTTCTTTAAATTTCACCAATGCAATATTGTGGTAACCTATGTTGTAATACTGAAAATTTGCGTTAGTATGTTAATACTGGTAATGAAATTAAATTCTGAGGGTAAACATTAGCTACCTGAACATTAAAACTTTTCCACAATACAGGAATCATATATAGGAATCTAGTATAGAAAGTGGTAGAAGTCTCCATGGAAAACTAGGAAGTAGAAGGACATCCTCAGCTCCTGACCGTTTCCATCTTCTGTGAGTTTAAGCCAAGGTTGCAAAGAACATCTATCATTTTAGCTCCTAGTGCCATCTTTTTCTTCTAATCAGGACACTGACAACTCCAACAACATTCACATTTCTAGTGTAACATTTAGGAGAAGATTCTGTAAAAGATGGCAATTGCTGATAGAAAAATTTCTGTGCTTATGAATCCCAGACTGGTTTGGGTTGAAAGGACCGTAAAACTCATCCAGTCCACCCACTGCCATGGGCAGGACACCACCTAGACCAGGTTGCTCTAAGCCCTGTCCAACCTGGCCTGAAACACTTCCAACTTACACTTCTTTTGCAATTCATAATAAGGCTCTGTTGGGGTTTTAGGAGTTCTCCTTTTATTTTCTTTTTCTCTTGAAGAATTTTTCCCCATACACATTGCTGAGGGGGAGTGATTGCCGGGTACTTAAGAGAGACAAAAAGACCTGGCCACAGAGGGAGAAGTCCAGCTGGCTGGCCCCTTTACCTGGGAAAAGGAGTTTGGGCAGGCCACTTGTCCTCTCAGCGTTCAGAGGGAAAGGAAACTGCGATCGATCTCTGTGGAGAGAATTCACCATCACTGCAGGCTTCTGCCTTCTGCTGCTTTCCTCCAACCACGAGTGGAGCTTGCTCGCTGGAGCGACTTTTGCACGGGGACCCTGTTTTTACANTGTTCCTCTGCTGCTACTGCTGCTGCGAGATTTCGCTGCACTGTAGCTCTGCATCCCCCTGCCTCCCGAGTCCCGGGACTCCCACTGCAACTCCGGAGTTTGATACGTCTCATCTACTGCCCGGGATTTTGTGTTGGTCCGTGCTGTTCCAGCCTGCTGTTCCCGAGGGTCCGGCTGGGGCACCAGGTTCAGCTGCCCCGAGGGGTTTGTGAGGGAAGTTTTCCATCCACCATTACCGCGTGGTGCCCGAGCTCGCTCCGGAGCGCCCCCTGCAGGCGCAGGGGAACCATCGCACCAGCCCTGCTCAGCGGGAGCCGCCAGTGCCCCTGCCGGCTGTGAGCGGAACTGCACCGAAGGGGAAAGGGCCTGACAGCCGAGAGAGGCTGGCACTGGGTTACTGGTTCTGTTTGGTATCACTGCCATAGCTATTGTTTGCTTGCCTTGTTATACATATATGTATATATATTAGTAAAGAACTGTTATTCCTATTCCTCATACCTTTGCCTGAAAGCCCCTTAATTTCAAAGTTATAGTAATCTGGAGGGAAGGGGGTTGCATTTTCCATTCCAAGGGAGGTTCCTGCCTTCCTTAGCAGATACCTGTCTTTCAAACCAAGACAGGCTCTTGCTAAGTTAAAGGTGAACTTCGTAAGTATCTTAGTCTTCTGTGTTTGTACAATCTCAAAGGTCTGTGACTATGGCAAGAAAACCCTGTTTCAGCAATTAATAGCTATTCCTAATATTATATTATTTAACCACTGATCCTTGATAAGCATTAAGCTTGTGTCAGTGGAAAAGTCTAAATAATAGAGATTATTTCTTTAATAAAATGGATAGGAATAACACTTTTATTTACCATCACCACATTTTTTTGTAAAAGAAATGTTATTTTGTATTTATGTAAATGAAATGTTATTTTTTCTAAAACAAAAACTATTTTTGCAAAACTGAAAAGGTCTCAAAGAAATGGCTGGGTAATCTAACTTAAGTTTGTCTACATGGTGTTAGGAATCTTCATCAGTATTGTTAAGATGTTAAATAAGTTGAAGTTTTATTAATGGTGATTATTGTATTTTAATGTTTTCTCAGTATGTATATAAATTTTATGTTGTCACAAGCAAGGTTTAGGGATGTTTGTGTTTTCTTTATGGTTACCACAGCAGATGTAAAAGGTTCCTCCCTGAATTGAATTTTGGAGCTCACACAGGACTTCATATAATTATGAAATCAGATCTGTTACTGTACCAATGGAAGGGAATATAGTAGTAACAAGCAACATGTAAAGCATGATTGTGCAGAAGAAGGGGATGACAGAGGAGCTGAGGTGGCAGCTGGAAAGTGTTCTCCAGCTTTAGGTGAAGAAGGCAAGGCATAAGTGGTTAAATTGACAGAACAAAAGAGAAGATTTCATGTCCAGGAAACAAATAAGGAGTTTAGTAAAGTATTTGATTCCAACTGTTACGATCCCCTCTAATCAGAAAGGAGCAAGTGAGCTGTCTGTGGATTACGAATCCTGAGGTTTGAAATATTCCCCAAAACATGATTAAAACTAAACAAAGCCAAATGTTGATATCAATTTTTTTTATTTAACAGTAGAAGAGGCAAAGAGAAAGAAAGAGAAAAAAAGAAAAAGAAATAGAAAAAGAGGTGGAGGGGTAAGGGACAGTGACAGATTAAGTAGAAACTTATCACTCTGTGGGTCCCAGTGTCTCGTTGTTTCCCTTCATCTGGTCTTCTTAGTGGTGAGGGTCCCCCTCCAAAAAGTATAGAATGCAGTGGATTAATATACATTCAGGCAGGTGGGAATACCTAGGTGCCTCCCCTGGGGAGGGCAAGTTTGACACTGTGTCTTGCAAGGCTCTGGGTCAGTTGCATCATTTTGCATCACATGCAGTGCTCTGATGCAGGGTCTGGAGACCCCTCTGGGAGGGCCTTTGATGGGCCATGACACCCCTTCTGCTGCCCGTCATGTGGTTGTCCCATAGATGTGTCTTTCCCGGGGTGGGAGGCCCTGCAGCTGGGCCAGGCTGAGCAATGGAGGATGGGTGTTCACTTCCTCTGACCAGAGGCTGTGCCACACACCCAAAACCTCTCCTCCCCGCTTTGGTGTGGGAGATCTGTGAAAGCCTGGCAGCAGATAAGCCTGGGGCTATAACCTCCACCCCAAAGGTGCTGGGCTTAATCCTCCTGTGGAAGTACTCTTCTTCTCTAGCCCAGGCCTGAGAACAGTGTCACTTCAACTTATCTCAAATCAACTTGCAGTCCAGGAACTCAGTCAGGAGGCCCAATGAAGGTGCGGTAGTCTTCTGTGCTGCTTTTATAATACAGTTTTGTTATAATAGGCGAAAGTCCTTCATAAAAACGTTTAAGCAATAAACCATAACATCTCAGTCTCCAACACCAACCCAGGACCCTGACTGGAATAATATGTGAGTTTTATTATATCTTTGATCCCCCTGGGGCAACCAGACTATTATGTAGTAGAATTTTTACTGAATGGCACTTTCCCATGGTACACCCTGACATTGCCCCTTTCCCTGGCTATGTCTATACCATTGTAATATGGTTTTTCAGATTCACGAGGTGGGGAACATCCTGATTTACCTGTTTGGGTGGTTCCCAGCCTCAACGGGAATTCTGGATTTGATGTTATATCCTGTTCTTATAGTATTGTTGTCATCGTGTGTTTGTGTGTGTGTGTGTGTGTGTGTACATACATACATACATATATGTACATATATGTATATACATATAGAAAATGGTGTGGTGCTTAACACAACAAACAAGGATACTAACCATTCCAGACATACATAAGCTGAAATAATAACTATTTTTCTTTCCAGAATCAATACTTAATTCAATATTATGCTCTGCTTAATATTGTTAACTAAATACTAATTGCTTTTTATAATAATTTTGTATATAAAAGTATAATGTATTATTGTGATATAGCTAACACTTTTTCAAACTATAGAAGTTAAGATAAAATAGTGAAACCTAGGAGATTGGTGTATCTGAACATATTTAAGGATAATATACACGTATGCAGTGGAGGCACAAGGTACCTGCTTCACCACTTTGTGAGATAAAGATTGACTGCTGTCATGGGGTGGAGTGTAGCAGGATGCTGTGCCCTGGAATGTGGTAAAGTAACTCAAACAACACCCTATTTGCAAGGCTATC
The DNA here is from genome assembly GCA_013397815.1 of Aleadryas rufinucha. Classification (NCBI taxonomy): domain Eukaryota; kingdom Metazoa; phylum Chordata; class Aves; order Passeriformes; genus Aleadryas; species Aleadryas rufinucha. The sequence goes on along the minus strand of VZTH01018435.1, from coordinate 75,307 downwards.
AGTGGTAGACATGAGAGGGGAATCATGTGCTGATTTTTGGTGTTGAATTATGCTGAAACCTGTCTGGCACACCAACCTCAAATCAACCTCCTGGTAGTGAGGCAAAGATTTGGCAGATAAGCTGCTAAAACTGACCTGGAGTCATATGACTGGCAGTCAATCCCTTTACACTATGCAACTCCCATCCACTTTCCATAAGGTAGGTTCTTCAAACATAGTCCTTCTTTGAGGATGACTCCCTCGGGTTTTGGGGACAGCCACCAAGGATACGCCTCGAGGTTAAGAGAAAGAGATTTGCCTACAGTCGTGGGTATGGGTGAATTACATCAATCTCTAAAAATTATTTCTTTTTGCTAGCTTCAATTTAATTGCTTTAATATTGCTTTGATATAGTGCACGATCTTATCTTATATCAAAATAGTAGTTTTAGCTTTTATACTGTGCAGTAAATAATCTTGAGTTCTTTTTGTCTAATTTTTATTGTTTAATATTTAGCATAATAAAGAATCAACTTTTATATAAATATATCTGATTTGATATCATTAAAATGTGTGGAAAAAAGTTCTAAAACTATTTACGATGTCTGGGGCTAGGACTGGATCCTGGTCTTCTCTCTCTGAGAAGGAGTTTAGAAAGCAAGGAGGTCCTTTTCTGCACCTCATGACTCAACAGGAGAGCTTTTTGAATAAACTTTGTCTGAAGCTCCCTCTCCACCCATGACAATGTCTGTAAGGGCTATGGGGGCAGTATGGGCTGTGGGGGCTATGAAGGGTGTGAGTTCTGTTGGGGCTATACGGTCTGAGAGGGCTATGGAGTCTGTGAGTCCTATGGCAGCTGTTAGGTCTTTGAAGGCTATGAGTGTCTCAGCTGTGCAGAGCAAGCCCTGCATTCCCTTGAGGTTACAGAAGAGCAGGAAGGGAACATCTGCCATGGCCACGGCACAGTGGTGGCACCCATGGGAAAGTGAAGTGCCAAGCCAGGCTCCAGCTCACAGAAACACCCTCAGTTTAAGGGGACTGAAAGGTCTGTGAGGGCTGTGGAGGCTGTAAAGGGCTGAAGGGGCTGTGAGGGTTATGCTATTGCCCAGGGCTGTGACGGCCAAGAAATGAACCTTTGTTAATGTATGTAATGAATTGTTAGTAAGTGTGGAGTTTTTCACATAACTCATCAGCTTTATCTGGAGAAGGTGGATGACTACATGAGATACAAAGAAGTGAAGCCCAAGTACCTGCTGTGACAATCATGTCTCTGAGCAGTCTAAGCATCAAAAGAAAGAAGTCAGTCAAAAGAATCCCTCTGCTGACCTATACTGAGGAAGGGAAACTGTACTGATTTAATCTAGAAAATATGTAAAGCATGGCCTAGGAGTAATAGGGATGGAAGAATTTTGATTTTGAATTAAGAATTCATTATCTTGAGAATGTATTTCCAATAGGAATGACTAGAGGTAACATAGTTTGAGGAAGACTAGTCATTCATTCAGATTCAGCTTCAAAGTAATCTTGAATGCTTTCTCTAGAGCTTACTGGAGCAGTCCATCCTGCGTCCAGCAGCAGCTCAAACCATTTCCACAACAGGCAATGCCAGAGGAAATTTGTAATGGCTGTATTGGTTTTGCAAAGAGCCACGCACAACTTGGTTGCTTCTGGATGTTTAGTTATGGACACGGGTCATCAGAAAAATTTCACATTTATTCATCTCCTGTAGCCTAAGCAGTTGTAGTTTTTGACTGGCACTTTAGCTCATAGAACTACATCCAGTTTTACAACTCAAAATTGTATGTAATATAGTTGATTTGCAGGTCATGGTGAATTTGTGGTCTTTATTGTATTACTTTGCATTTTATTTCTTTGTGATTAAAAAGACCAAGTATTTTCTTCTTATTTGTGATTGTTTTCTTTTTTTTCACCCTCCTAGTTCTCTTCCTCTTCTGCTTTATTTTTAGCCCTTTGTTTTCACATGTTCTTACTCAGCCCTGACACTTCCCAAGCTGTTTCTCCCAGAAGTCACATGATAATGTGAAGCATCTGGGTTAGTAATTTCACCTAATAACATGATCAGCAGTATTTCAAGAAGATGCAAAATGTCTGTTCAATTACATCTGAAAAGTTGTAGTCCTATTTCTGCCACGGAGAAATCTTTTAAAAGCAAAACACAGAAGAAACAAACAGAAGTGAATAGTGTCCAGATTTTTCCCCACGACAAACAAAATCTATTAATGCAAGTCAAGCTTGGTTGATTTCTGAAATAAAATTAAATCGTCTATTTGTGTGTGCCACAGGATTGTTTGGAGGGTTGAAGAAGAAACAGAAGAGTGAGATTTTACATGGTGATGTTGTGTAGTCCTGGTTGTGCTCTCCTATCTTTCAGTGTATGTAAAGATCATTTTTGTCCTTCATTTTCTGGGAACCTATTTTAATTTTCTTCTCTTCCCAGATTAAGAATCTGTTTTAATGCACAGTTTGAACTGAGATTGCAGAGAGAAGGTGACGGAAGAAAGTAAGACAGTCCCAGTAAGACCTTAAAAGGAAAACAAAATCCCAACAGACAAAGGAAGTCAGTAGAAGAGTCGAATCCCAAAACTGCAGGCTCTCCAGCAAAGTATCCTCTGCTCTGCGCTACCCTGGATAGCTCTTTAAAATGGGATATTTTGTCCTATTTTCATTTAGAAAGCAAATGTAATTAATTTAAAAAAACTGTAAATGGCTTTTGCTAAGTGATCTGCCCCAGGGAACTGTACTCTGGCAGACTGGAGGTTCATCTTCCATGTTGTACCTGTCACTTTGTAGTTTAAAGAGAATTTAGAGAGAGGTACTGGAGGAAATCAGATAATGCAGAATGAAAGCTACTTGCTTTATGTTTGATAGTATTGTGCAATACCACAGGGATATCACTCATGGGTTTGAACCCTCAGAATGAATACATAGATGAGGACATAATTGAAAATATCCGTCAAAACATAATAGCTAGTGCTTTGCATGTCTCAAAAAAAATAACACATATACCTCTTAAAATAGCTCTAATAGCTTCTAGAACAGGTAGGCATGTGCCACAGCATGCTGCGATTTCAGGTGAGTGAAGAACAGGTGTTGAGGAATTGAACAACAAACTAAAACATCACACCTCTAATGACTACTCAAAGTTTAATTGGGCTGGATACCAATGGACATGAAATATTTCTCAATGGTAATGGCATGTTCAGAAGATTCAGTGCATTTCTGTCCTGGGGTGACTATATGATGCTGTATTCCCTATCACCTGCTCTATGCCCAGACATGAATCCTGTGCCTTTCTGTGTCTTTAAGCTGAGTCCAAGAGAAAGGGAGAAAAAAACCTGAGTGGTTTTGTGTCGAAGAACATGGATATACACTCCCCTGCGTTCCTGCTGCTGTGGAGCAGAGGAAGCACCTTCCTGCTTTTAGCCAGCTCTCGGCTCCTTTTTCTCAGGAGAGAGATGGAGAGTTAAGCTCCTTTGTTTTTATGCTAGTCTGCTGGCTGAGGCAAGAAAGTTTTTCCCTGGGACTTTGGTTTCTTTTTCTTCTTTTCTGAACTGTTCAGCAACACCAGAACATCATCTGGGAGACCCTACACACTGGCCCAAAGCGGCCCACGCTGAACCCCAGCTCCAGAGAGGAGAAAGCCACACCCACAAAGGACTCTGAAATCTACTCAGGTTCTCTCCACAGCAAGAGGTTTTATTATTTAGCATCATTCTTCTTCTGTGCCTGCGTGCACTCTGCTTGTTAAATAAATAACTATTATTTCCTTTTTCACTTTCCTCTGAGGAATTTTCTTTCCGAACCTGGTGGAGGAGGGGTGGCCAAAACCTGCCTTCTCTGGAGGGGACGCTCCTCCCAGAGCATTTCCCTTAATTTGTCTCAAACCAGGACAATTTCTATAAAACATCAGTCGGTTCAGAAGTTAAACACAGATGCCAACCACAGGAAGAGCTCAAAGATATTCCTGTGTACACAGTATATGTTCTCATGTACAAACATCCGTAGTAAGCAGTTTGGGATATTTTGAAAAGGGAGATTTCTAATATTTTAGATATGAAGAGACTGACAAAAGTCAGCCTACAAATTTTATTCTTTTTCCCCCCTCATGGCTACAAACTGCACAGTGAAAATGCAGCAGCTGTTGAGAGGTGAAAGATACAAAGCAATCATTAACTAGATGGTGTAGAGAGAAAGTCTTACTGCTGACAGGTTGTCATAAATAGATGCTATAATATTGGCTTTCTGCAAATGTTAAAATAAGTGATGTTAAAGTAGCTTTTGTAACAGTGGCTTTGTCACAAACAGATGCTATATGTAAAATGCTATATAAGGTAGCTTTGTTGTGAAGATGTGGTTTTCTTATTACTTTTTTCCATTTAAAAAAAACCTTAGAAATAGCTATGCTTATGAACTATTTGCCTGGACCCCCCTGCTACCGGCATACCAACAGATAAGTCCTGTTGATTCCGGGAACTATCGGGGCAAGATTCCATTCTGAATTGTTACTCAAAAGGGTTTGAATATGCAACCATCTGTTAATTCCAACTCTGGGAACTGCCGGGGCAAGATTCCATTCTGAATTGTTACGGGAAAGGGTTTTGAATATGTATAATTATGTATAATTGTATACAATTATAATTGTATAATTGAATATGTATAATTCTGTATGAATATGTAATACTCCGGGTGTATGTAAAGGATGTCTCCGAGGTCACAGGTGTGCTCTTGGCTGAGAGCCAAAAGCACCCAGCGCTGTGACTTTTGCTTTATTATCTTTGTCCCTTATTGTCCTTAATTAAACTTTTCAATCCTAACAGGAGAGTGAACTTCGTTTAGAGAGAGGTCACATGCCTAGCTTTCTAGAAAAATGCAAATAAAAAGATTTTTTTATTGGTATGTAAGAAATACCTTTATGTGTGTTAACGGTAGTTAGTCGGCACTGATGGGTAAATCACTGCAAATTCTCAACACACAAGTGATTGACAAAAAAGAGAGAAGCAAAAATAGAAATCAAATGATGTATGTCAACCAGCTCTTGATCAGCTTCACTGGATGCATCTTCAAAACTGGTTCATCCTCAGGCTATGACAACTGCATGGCTGAGAACATGCTTGAAGCGATTACTCGTCTGGAATTTAAATTTAAAGACAGTTGATTGAATCAGCTTGAGTATTAACCAATTTTGTCCCCATTTCAGCTAATTGGAATCTCAGTAATGGAACATCCCAACCCTTTCATGTCTTGTTATGGAGACACATATTTCTGGCACAGCTGGATGACTGAGCTGTTGTTCAAAACAGCCATTATCTGTCAGCTTCTCTGAAATAATTCAGGGAGGGGGTTTTTTGCCTTGTTTTCATGCCTGAGTCAGCATTTGGTAATTGTTCTTTGTGTGTGCCTTGCCAAGCTGTTCTTGTCCTCTACTCTCTGAAGTGGGCAATGAAGTGCTCTGTCATTGCAGGAAGGTGGTTTTGCCACAGCTTCTGCCTTCGTCACTTAATTCTCACACTGCAATGTCAAGAGCAAGGATGAGTTTGGTTTGTAAGGAGGTTTCAGCCATTTTGCTTGCACTGCATGCCTTTGCCTGGTGTTTTCCCGAGCAGAATCTTGCTTATGACTTCACCTATAGCCATTTGCCAGTAAGTTCCTCTGACAAGGCCTGAGAGAATAGGCCCATAAACAGGTTACTCTTTGGGGATTGTCTCATCTCAAGCACTTGTAAAGCTATAAAGCAGCTCATTGTTTTAGGCAGCTCATTGAGGTTCACTGTGGAAATCAGAGTACCTCTTAAAATAGCTCTAACAGCTTCTAGAACAGGTAAGCATGTGTCACGGGTTTCAACAGCTCCCATAAACATCCCATTCTTGAAGTTTTTCGGTGCACTGTAACTACACTGACTACTTCTACCCTGTTTCTGAACTTTGTGAGATCAGCCTTGTTGATGTCAGAAGGCAGGACAGGAGGGTATTACGTGGTCTTTTAAGCCTCGTTGCTTCCTTTTTCCTTTCTGAAGTAATACAATTGCCAATGTAAAAAGACCTCTCCCAAGGAGGAAGAGTCCTGTGCTACTCCCTTGTCCTCTAGTGCCTACTCTGTGCATCCTGTGCTCTGCACGGGGTAGTAACAGGCTCTCCAGCAGCAGGCAGTGGGTGAGGTGGGAATTGTAACTGCAGAGTCACAGGCCTACACAAAGGCTGAACATTTCCTGTAAAATTGTTGTTTGTGGAGAAGTGTTTGTTTGGTGTATTTCTTGTTTATGTCCTTTTCTGTTGACAAGTTACAGAGCTGCTTCAATCATCTGTGTTCAGGGCTAATGGCAAGTCATTTTTCTCCAAAACACTTCCCAAGGTTTTTTTATGAGCAGCTCTAATTTTTGTACTGGATAAGGAATTTGGCTGAGCTTGCTGTGTGAATTACATGTATACATTTTCTAGAAGGAAATGAGGAAAAATTTGTATCTTGTTGGAAGTTTGCAGCTGTAGAGTCTATCATTGACTCCAGGAAGGGAAAATGGGACATAGCTGGAGGTGGGCTAACCCTCACAAACACATTTAATACTTCCAGTAACTTTCAGCAGATCTGGGTCCAACATTTTGAGTTTAACAAGTATTTTTTAAGTTTTTCCAAACTGTCTCTGCTAATTAGAAATAAAAAAGAAATTATAAGAATTTTAATTTATTTTCATTTTTTTAAACAGATAGGATAGAGTGCTAGAAAAGGGCTGTAACCTTCTGTCATGGTTTAATCCCAGTCAGCAGCTCAGGCCCATGCAGCTGCTTGCTCACCCTCCCCCAGTGGGTTGGAGGAGAGAATTGGAAGGGTCAAAGTGAGAAATCTGGTGGGTTGAGATAAAGACAGTTTGACAGGAAAAACAAAAGCCATGCACACAATCAAAGCCAAACAGGGGATTCATCCTCCACTTTCTGTGGGACAGGCAGGTGTTCAGCCTTCGCAGGGAAGTTGGGCTCCATGATACACAACAATGACTTGGGAATACAAACGTAATCACTCCAAATGTCTCCCTCCATCTCTCCCCAGCTCTGTATGCTGAGCATGACACCATATGGTCTGGGATGTCCCTGTGGCCAGTTGGGAAAAGCTGTGCCAGCCATGTCCCCTCCCATCTCCTTGTGTCCCCCAGTCCTCTCACTGGTGGGGTGGGAGAGGAGCAGAAAAGGCCTTGGCTCTGTGCACGCCCTGCTCAGCACTAACTAAAACATCCCTGTGTTATGAGGACTGTTCCAGCACAAATCTAAAACACAGCCACTACCAGCTACTGGGAAGAAATTTAACTCTACCCCAGCCCAGACCTGATTTCCTTCTAGGAGAGTAGTCATGCTGCTCCACACACACTATTCCTTCTTTGAAGTATGCACTGTCCCGGTGAGAGTGCTTAGCCTTTTCTGTAATAGCAAGAAGTTTGTCTTGGACAAAGTCATACAAACTGGATTATTTGAGACTAGGAACCTCAAATGCAGTGGTTGTCAAGTTCAGTCATAAGCTCACAGACTATTCTGGTAGGAACAAACAAAGAAGCAGGAACCCAGTAAGATAGGCACTGTGACAAGCATCCTACTAAAATAATGGGTTTTCTCTTGGCAGGCTTGGAAAGGCTGCAAAAGCTGCTGGGGAATTCAGTGTTAATAATCCTTCAGTTTAAAACTAAACTAAACTAGGTGTGAGGCCTATAGAAAGCTAGGTGCAACAGTGGAAGTTATGAGGTGGCAAAAACGGTACAAATGCTGTTTCAAGATTGTTGGAGGAAATTATCATGAGTGTTAGGGGACTGATAAAAGCCACGGACAGGTGACAATAAGTTGTATATTCTAAGGCAAGCAAGACTCAGTAGGACTATGAAGAAGGAGTGGTCAATAGCTAACTCATGTAAGCACAGTTAGTTATTAGGAGACAGCAAATGTTAATTCCGACGGCAAATGTTAATTCCAAAACCTAAGAAGCCGGATTCGCCCTAATCTTGTCATGATAGAGGGGACAAGGATCATCTCAGAAACCGCTGAATCGTTCCTCAAAGGACTACGCATACCCCAGGGAAAAAAGGTGAAAAGTGCATTGTGAGGAAGACTACTTATCTTCATCACAAAGACCCCTGATGAAGAGGAGAAGCCTTCTTCAGTGCGACCACCAGGACACACAACGCATGCATGGCACGTATGCTAATGATACTAAGTGACTTCCGAGAAATAATTTGTATAACCACACCTGTCCCAAGGAATGTGATGAATATTCATGTTTTAACTCCTAATACTGTGTTGTAGGGAGCACAGGTGTGTGAGTTAGGAGGAGCGATCCCCTCCACACCCGGCATGCCGAATAAAGCAAATACCCACTTCTCTGACTCTGTCTCTGAAGTGCCTCCTGGCCCATTTGGGACGATTCAACTGGCACCCCAGATGGGACCCTCTCTGCCCAGCTGCTGGATCCAGGGGTAAGCAGACCTCCCAGTCGCGACCCTGAATTTTTAGGGGGAGCTCAGCTGTCCTTTGGCTCACGGCGGGGGTCGACAAGGACCATCTGCACCAAATTAAGGTATTTGCTATTTTTAAAACACAAATATACCTGCAGGTCTGGGGTTCGAGTCCCCGAGGGTGGGTTGAAAGTCCCGAGGAAGACTGGGTCTCCCAAAATTAGTCCTGGGCAAGAGGAAAGGTACCTTTAAGGGGTGGAACTCCCAGGGGTTGGACCCCAGGGGTTGGACCCCACTATGAAATATACTTTTAAGGGGTTGGACCCCCACGGGTTGGACCCCACTGTGAAATATGCTTTTAAGGGGTTGGACCCCGCTCTCGTGTGCTATTATACTGCTATTGTTGTTCTGTCTGTTGCTATTTTGCTGCTGTGTGAGTGAGAGTGGATGAGACGTGCTGTCAGCACAAGGCGAGAGTGGAACTCTCTCTGCATTTTCGAGACCCGGTGACAGGCTCGGCCAGACAAAAGCGAAGCGTTTGGCAAAGAGTGAATGAGTATCAATCATATAAACCATTGGTTTGGAGTTCAGCCTTGGAGGAGAAAATTTTTAGTTATTGAATTGAGAACGCTCAGACCCCCAACGCTTTTCTAATATAGCTCCAGCTGATTTCCCTTTTGAAATCCCGTGTTTAGTGTGTGAAAACAGTTGTGAGGCTTGGACTTTGTTTGCATGTATTAATTGTGAGAAAAGTGGTATTGTCTATTAGAAGGAGTAGATGGTGCCCAAGCTGCTGGAGGAGAGAGCTTGGTATCAGACTGGAAAGGCAATGAAAGTGTAGATAATGTTAAAGTAAGGGGAGAGTGGCAGAGAATAGTGAAAGGTTTGCGAGGAACTGGTTAGAAAGGTACAGCAAGTGTATGTAAGAAGGAATGAGGAAAAGGCAAAAGCAAAGGTGATGGCAGAGTTTTTTAGAATTGTGGATTAATAGATTTGTTTAGTTCCTTTTTGTGCTTGGTGGTTTTTTGTGGAGCTGTAAGGCTCCTGTTATGTGGTGCTTGTGTGGAGCCTAAAAACCCCTGTTTAGGGAGGAGCCTCGCCCAACATTTTGGGGAGCTGCAAAGCTCCTGTTACATGAAACTGATTTGGGAGTTTTAGTTCCCTTTCATGTATTTTGTTATGAAAAGCCAGAATTGGCAAGTTTCAGTCCTGAAGCCAATTCTGTAGCTCCTGCTCTGTGGGAAACCACACCTCCACCCCGACCCCAGCCTGCGGTTTATTGTGAAGAACTAGAATTAACAGGTTCTAGTCCTGAGGCCAATTCTACAGCTACTGCTTTGTGGGGATGGTGTTATCCCTATGCAGGCCCAGATATTTATCATGCAGCCTCGTCTGTGGGGGCTATATGAAAACTTTGGGGGAAAATGCCTGTCCTAGCTGGCCAGTGCAAAGAAAATGTTTTGTTATCCTTCCTTGGTTAATTTATTAGTCACCTCTCTACTCCTGGGGCGGACTTGGTAAAAAAAATTGAGACAAGGAGCAATTGGTTACTAAAGAAATAATTTGGTTATTAGAAAAAAAGCAACTCATATGCCTAATTCACAGACTGCAATTCTTGCAAAACTTTTAAAAGCAGTCTCACTCCCTCCGCTGAACAATCAGCTGGGGGAAATCCCACTGAAAACCTGTGGGAAACAACAAAAGTGGTGCAACAAGCACTTCTTAGAATAAAAACTAGGACTCCACCTGGATGAGTTAATGCAATTAACAACTTGTTTCACTCAAATGTATTTTGTCGGGGAAGTTTGTTTGTTTTCTCTTTTCTAAGAATGTCAAACATCCCTGCATTGAAGATAAAGAAAGCAGTTTGAGAGCAGAGAAACTGCAAGCAGCAAAATCTCACCTAAATGTGATAACCGTTGCTTCATGTGGACTCTGTCACTTTATGTTAGCTGCAAGAAGTTTTTATTTCTTTTTAATAATCGGTCTAGTGGGCCAAATTTTCACCTTTCTTTTATGGGAACCTACCAACACACGAGATGGAGCTGCATAAGAACGAATGAAATTTAAAGTGCCATCATAATTGCTTGCATTATCAGTTGGTTAATGTTTGTAATCTGTTTATGTTTTCATTGCAAGTGACTTAGTGGGAGATCAAACATTAGTTAAAGCATTCTACATATTCTTGAGTTTTATTTTTTGTGTAACTTGTTTTGTCTTTTTACTGAAAAATGGTGTGGCTAAAGGTTTTATAGATGCATAGTTTGTCTCAACCAATTTTATGCTGAGAGTTGGTATAAGAATTGACACATATTTGAAATCATACAAATATGTACTTACCTTCTCAGTTCTGCCTCAGAAGGCTTCAAAATTATTATAATTTGGCTAAATTTTTGGATTTTCTAATTAGTGAACTAAAGAATCTTGACAAACCACAAGCAAAAGCTACATAAGAAATGACTGAATCCCCCTTCCTAAACCAGGAGAGATAACCATGGGCTGCAAATAGAACATGAATAAAATTCAGAAAAGCCTTCTACCAGCTCTCTAACTAATGTACTGTTAAATCTCATGCCATAACCTTACCTCACTTCTCCTATCTATGCCAATCAATGTAGTAACTACAGCACATTCTGCAACA
>VZTH01018435.1:25264-64188 GCA_013397815.1 Aleadryas rufinucha | reverse complement strand
ATCCACTAAGGCATGAAGCATGAGTAAGAATAAAACCAGTAATTGCTAAATTTATTGATCAAGGGTTGTTAAGAGAGTATAGGTCTCCTTACAATACCCCAATTCTTCCAGTACAAAAGCCAAACGCAGGACCTGAGGGCAATAAATGCAATAACAAAAACACTGCCTCCCCTAGTAGCCAATCCTTACACTTTACTTACAGAATTACGAAGTGACTGGGTGTGGTTTTCGGTTTTAGATTTAAAAGATGCTTTCTTTTGTCTGCCATTAGCTGAAAACAGTCTGTAAATTTTTGCCTTTGAATGGGAAAACCCCAGAACAGGGAGAAAGAGTCAGCTCACACAGACTGTATTGCCACAAGAATTCAAAAATAGCCCCACGATATTTGAAGATCAACTACCTAAAGAACTGGAAGCACCCTTAATACTGTGTTGTAGGGAGCACAGGTGTGTGTGTTAGGAGGAGCGATCCTCCACACCCGGCACGCCGAATAAAGCAAATACCCACTTCTCTGATTCTGTCTCTGAAGTGTCTCCTGGCCCGTTTGGGGCAATTCAGCTAGCATTAATTATGGCGCTCAGAGCAAAATGCTGCCAACGCAGAAGGCAGCTACCAACTGATGAGGCCTGCATGGAACACTGGCCACGGCGCAGGCCAAACAAACTGTGCAGTGGTGAGGTCAGTGCTCAGGGGTGGAGCTGTCTTCAGATCCTGACTGCCAGCACTGCCTAGAGGATCATCTCCTCATACTGGAGCTCCACAAACATTCCAGGCTGGCCTGCACCAGTGCTGTATCTTGGAGAGGTGCTCCTATTCTCCATGATGCTGCTCCTGTCCCTACATGCCTGTCGCCTCTTGGGACTGCACAAGCAGCTGTGAGGATGAACAGCCAATCGCTTCATGTTAAAGTCAGCCCCCTGAAAACAGACAGCTGTAATTAATCCAGAGAACTTCACTGCAGTTTCACTGCAGAAGATCTCCAGGAATGTTTGAGCATATACAAGTGCTGATGGGAAAGCAGAACTCATTCATATAGGGCAATTTTGAGATTAAATTAGAAAAAAGAATATAATTCCTCAAAGCTCAAACATCTTACAGAGGGCAAAAAAGTTAAAAAGAAGCATAACAAAAGGAGTATAAAGCTGAACCAAAGAATAACTTTAGAGATGGTTAAACCAGCCCAAGTGATAGGTAATTGGCCTGGGATCTTTGTTGTGTTTGTACTGAGGAAGCCTTAACAACCACAATATTTTTCTGAGAAAACAAATCTGAAGTGTGATGAATGAAGGCAGAGAAAGCTCTGTGAAAGAAAAGGTGCAAGCTGAACCTAGCATCCAAGTCTCAAAAATGCTTCTGAGAAAAGAAGCAGTAAAACCCCCTGTATAACATATGTTGGGGGAAAAAACTGGGAGAAACAAGCAAATATGTGAGTCAACACTATCACAGAAACTGAAAAGGCTTCTAAAAACCACAAAGTAAATCACTTAATTAAGAAAAGCAAAATTCTGAGTGGCAAGTTTATATCAACTGGAAGACCTGTTACAAATAAACAGAGGAAAAATTTCGGAACAGAAAAAAACAAGCCTGTGGACAAATCATGCTTGAGATGGAACACTAGGAAGCAGCATGGAAAACCAGGGATGCTGGTCAGCAGTCACAGGCAAAACCCAAATCATTTCACATCACAAACAGAGCTGTGAAAAAGCTTTGTACTATATAAAACCAATGCAGTTTCAGGCAAAGAGGAAAAGCTCTAAAAGAAACCAGTCACAAAAAGCTGGATTTGGTGAGGTTATCAGTAAAATCACCAAACTGTTAAAAACCCTATGGGACAGGGAAGCTTTCTCATCAATGTGAAAGCAGCACTTAGTTCAAAATGCCAAGGATGACCTAAGCATATGCACAAACTATCAAGGCTTTGGGGTCCCTTCAGTCTTCTCCAAAGACAGAACCAACTTAAATGGAATTCATGAACTAAGGCAAAAATAAAGAAAGATCAAGATATAATTCTTTCCAGAAAACCAAGGCCCCACCAGATTTTTACCCTAAGAATAGTCATCAAAGACATCATTGAATAGCAAAGGCCACCACACTCCACATACTTAAAGAAAGCTTTTGACAGGGTTTAGTATCAAAGTCATCTTGAAGTATTATGAAATCCAAGAAAAATAATAAAATGAAAACTCTTCTAGCAAGGCATAGTTTTATATTTTAAGTAAACATAGCTTCAATGAGCAGTTTAACAGAGCTGAGTATCAAATGAAAAAGTCTTGTTTCACCTTTATATCACTGCCTGCTTCATTATGAGAAGGGATAATGAGAATTAAATGAGAAAGTATTTATCATTTGGCTTATATAGCACCAGATATCTTAACAACAGCAAGCTTGATTTGGATTTTGCTGATGATACTGTGACCACAATTCCAACACGATTATAAAACACCTTCTCCAGTATGAACCAAAAAGCTTTAATAATTAGCAATTACCAAAGTCTAGGGAGAACTCACCAATTTGCAGTTCAAATTGTCTGCAAGATATCATCAAGAGCAATAAAGGTGATACCAGAAGAGGTTTAGTTAGGCAACACAACAAGAGCTTTCCCCAGCTTAAACACTTGCAGCTTATCACTGCTTGGACTTGCAGGCACATTAAAGGCTGTATCCAGTCAGAGCTCTATCTGCTCATAAATCCTGTTAATCCCTGGCCAACACTTAGGATATGCACATTGTGTCCTGAATTATGAACTTGTATTTCGTATTCATCACAGTGAAATAATATATTTACAGGCTTGAGGAACACATTCCATCTCAAGAGTCATCCATTGATTAAATAATCTGAGCTAGATGAAACTGAGAAAGGGCCAGAGGAGGACCTGGGAGGCAAGGTAGTTTTGCATCTGATTACCTTAGGAGTGTCCTTCAATTTGGTGAGCAAATAATTATTTACTTGCTTAATAATGCATTCTATACACACTGTCATAAGTAAGTCTACAATATACATTAAAACCAAGATGTTAGCTGCTCCCTTGATATTTCCATGAACTTACAAACACAACTGTTGAGACTAAGTGAAGGAGAGGTTAAACCCCCAGTAGGAGCTAAAAATGCTTGGGCTCCTCCATGCAAACAGAGTGGATAACAGGAGAGTTGGATTAAGTACAGCATTGGGCCTCATATTTAAGTGTCAGACTCATGGTACTCCCCACTTCTTCTGATTTTAACATGCACTAAATGTGGACTAGTACTTTTTCTAGGTCTACATCACTGTGTGATGCGTGTAGACTTCAGTTCTGCAGTGGTAGAAAGTAAGCAAAAGACTCGATTTCATGTTTCAAGAAAGGTTTACCCCTTGTTTCTTCCGGGAATACAAACTCAGAACAGCTTCTTCTAATCCTGCTTGCTATCCAAGATGAAGTCAGCCATTTCATGAAGAGGGAATTAGTTCTGTGGGATCCATGGAACTGATTAATCACTATCAGGCAGTGAGCTGGAAATGCAAAAGTATATGTTTTAAAACTTTCTGTTCAACACTAACGCAGACTCAGGAAATGGTTGAAGTGTCAGGGTCCTCTGGAAATCATTTTATCCAATCTCTCTACTCAAGACAGGTCACCTGGAGCTGGTTACCCAGGACTGTACCCATTTGGTTTTTTTAATGTCTCCAAGGATGGAGACTCCACAACTCCTCTGGGCAACCTGTACCAGTGCTCAGTCACCCACACAGCAAAAAAACATTTCCTGAAGTTCAGAGGGACCCTCCTGTGTTTCAGTGTGTGCCCGTGACCTCTGCTTGGCCACTGCCAAGAAGAGCCTGTTCCATCCTCTTTTCACTCTCCCTTCAGGTATTTAAACACATTGGTGAGATCCCCCAAAGCCATCTCTTCTCTAGGATGAACAGTTCCATCTCTCAGCCTTTCCACACATGTGAGGGGCTCTGGTCTCTTCATCAGCCTTGTGGCCCTTCATTGAACTCTATCCATTATGTTCATGTCTCTCTTCTACCAAGGAGCCTGGAACTGGACACAGTGCTCCAGGTGTGGACTCACCAGCACTGAGAAAGGAGCAGGATCAAGGATCACCTCCCTCTACCTGCTGGCTATATTCGGTCTAACATGGTCCAGGATGCCTTCTTTGCAGGAAATGCACACTGCAGGTACATGTTCAGCCTGATGTTCAGAGGGACACACAGGCGTTCCTCGTCCAGAAGGACCTTCTCCCCCTCAGCTGCTTTAAGCATATACGGGTGCCTGGATTGTCCCTCCCCAGGGGTAGAACTTGGCATTTTTTGTTGAACTTCCTGAGGTTCCTGTCAGCCCATTTCTCCAGCCTGTCAAGATCCCTCCGGAAAGTAGCACAAGACTCTGGTGCATCAGCCACTACTGTCAGCTTGGTGTCATCTGCAAACTTACCAAGAATTCACTCTTCCCTCATCCCAAGCATTAATGGAGATGTTAAACAGAGAGACACTAGATTTACTGCTGTATTGAATATATTCTTTTATTTGTCAAATTTCTTACTATAGTCTACTTTTATAAAATCGAAACAAAGTAAATATTTGAAAATGACATTTTTATAATGGATTGCTTTTGATAAGCTCTAGAAGGCTAAGAACTAATTCCCGGAAGTGTGGGGTATCTGTATTTTCAGTTTATATAAGTGAGAGCTCACGACCGCTTAAAACTGCATTTCTCATGGATACTAAACAGCTCTTTCTCTTTAAAATTCCGGTGTCCTTTATGCCATTTCATGCTCTCTGTTCAACTGACAATTGAACAGACCTATTATAGATTCACATTTTTAGGATGTGACTCACAATTATTTTTAAAAATCTTTATTCAGGTAATGTAACATAATGTATTCAAGAGATTCTGCAATTAGAGAAAACTGCTGCCACTAAAGTGTCATTTGAATAGCTCTGTATTGGTGTCTTTTGCTTTAGTTCATTGATCCTTAGGCTGTGTACTTCAGGAGTCTCAGATAGGGATTCTGACTTATAAGCTAATAACAACTTCCAAAAACGCATCATCAATGTCATTCTTACTTTGTGATA
Organism: Aleadryas rufinucha; assembly: GCA_013397815.1. Lineage (NCBI taxonomy): Eukaryota > Metazoa > Chordata > Aves > Passeriformes > Aleadryas > Aleadryas rufinucha. The sequence continues at coordinate 59,139 of VZTH01018435.1, read as the reverse complement.
AAGGAGAAAAAGCTGTGAAGAACAGGGGAAAATAACCTATTTTTTTTTCTGGTGCTCACAGCAAACAAATACTGCAGCTAACATTATTGCTGATTCAGGGCCAACTGTAAGCTGCATTAAATAAACTGAGATTTTGTGAAGTAGTTGATTGTCTTTCTCCTAATTCATCAGGATGATTTCTGCCCTCTGGCACTTGATAATATCTGATTCACACTGGCATTTCAGTTTTGGAAAAGATAAACCCCCATTCCCCTAACACCCACCTGCTTTATCTGCAACACTGCTTTGACTTCGAATATGTACCTCCAGAGAAATTGATAGCATCCCTAATTTTCATGCTCTGTGGAATTAATTTTAAATGGCAAAACCCCCCTCAAAATTAAAACAAAGCATNTCCCTGTCACTCTCTTCCTGTCCCCCCCACTTATTTTCTACTCCTTTCTTTCTACTTTCCTTCCTTCTCTCTCTCTCTTTCATACCATACTATACAATAAAACTCATATTATTGTCACTGGCATATGGTCTCGTTTGCACCTTAATTTGGGCAGAGAAATTTCTAAAGAACCTTAATAATAATTGGATCATAACATTTATTCACACTTTCATTTAAAATGGAAATAAAAGCAGGAACAGTGGACTCAGAATATGCATAGCCTTCGGCTTTGGTTGTGCCTAAGCCTGCCTTCCCATGTCTATTTATATCCCAGGTTTCCAATTTTTCTTGAATGTCAATGAAGCTTCTAAGTCAACCTCAAAAATCCCCTATTTTCAGAGGACCTCTCCTGAGGTCCCAACTAAGGCATCTCAGAGATCTCTTAAGCTTACCTGAGAATGACTGCCTTGAAGGGTAGAGGGATAACCCATTCAGGAAACCCATTCCTCTTCTCAGATTTCCCTTTTCTTTTAATAAGTCTTTTGAGTAATAGACTTACTCTGTTATACAAATCACATGCTAAGTGGGGGGAGCTCTTACTGTATACCTGGTTTACTGTAATTTTGGGCAGCACAGCATTTCATTTGCACAGTAAAATGGGACGCCAATTTTAAGGGGCATCCTGTCTCAAGATATCGCATCCAGGTTTCCAACAATCCATTATGGCAAGTAGTATGAAGAGAGATTTTGCCTTTAGCATAAAAGCAGAAGTCCCAGTTCTTCATAGGTCAAAATGTCTCTAGACAAAACAACATTCAACAAGTGACATTTCAGTAATATGGAATTCTAATTTGGGCACTCTGTTGTAAATGGAACTTTTGACTTTTCTTTGTTTTTTTCACTTCTTTCTGTATTTTTTTTTCAAACTTGAACAAAGTTTGCTGCTTCAAAGTTTGTTTCTTTGTAAATTTTTTTTGCCAGCAACCCCCAAAACAAACTACTTCAGGTGTGGGGAGTGGGGTGATTGGTGGAGGGTAAGAATCCACTTTTAGTTTAGATTTCAGTGTTTGCAGCAAAAGTAAAATATCCAAATTTCAGGCCCAAAAGTAGGATCAAATAATGAGTTTATTCTCCATAAACATACTTTTTTTTGTTGTAAAAGGAACATTTTGCTACATTATACATGGAGAATGGTTTTAAATTGACTGAGAGTAGGTTTAGATTAGATGTTAGCAAGAAGTTCTTCCCTGTGTGGATGGCACAGGTTGCCCAGAGACCAAGGCAACCCGGGTGGTTGCCCAAACCCCGGAAGTGTTTAAGGCAAGGCTGGACAGGGCCTGAAGCAACCTGGTCTAGTGGAAGGTGTCCCTGCCCATAGCAGGGGGGTGGAACAGGTTCATCTTTAAGGTCTCTTCCAACCCAAAACATTCTGTGATTTGTGATTTTAATAAAGCAGCTGTTCCCTGCTGGTATCATTCCTAGAAAGGAGTCAGTAGGATTGCCTTACTTGGAATCTGAGGTGATCTATCGTTTTATTGTAGTGCTAGCAACACTCCAGCTTGTCTGCAACTCAGAAGAATGTTCCTGACTGCTAACCCTTGTCAGTCACTGAAAACTTCCCAGAGATGTAATTTGTTGAGCTCTGGCCAACTCTGAGCTGAGATCATTTAGAGTTTTACTCCCAGGACTTCAGCCTGTGTTTTCACTTGCAGAATCTTCATGGCTTTCTTTCTAAACTGTAATTTTACAGGAACATATTGCACAGCTGGATTTTGCAGCCTGACAGCAGCTGTATTTTACCAGTAAATCCCATACTGGGAACACTCTTCATCTTCCTTTAAGAAATATTTGAGATTTTGTTAATGCTAAAAAAGGTTTTTGGAAAGGTTTTATTGAAAGACATTTTTCATATGTGAAGTATTTTTATTTGTAGTTATTATTTGAGTACCTTTTAATTTGTCTGTTTATTTCTCTACTGTGTGAAATTCCATCATTTAGGGAGTGCTTGGAAAGCTTCTGAACTCTGTTTGTGAGGAATGTGTAATGAGAAACCTAAGGGAAAACAGGCCTTGTGTGAGAGTGATCCACAGCTTCTCTCTTCCCTCTCCAAACAAAACTGTAACATCAGCATCTACTGATCACAGTATAAAATAATTTCTTTTAAAATCACTTTTCCATGTCAGGTTTCTCTTCTGATGTAATACATAAGCAGTGATACCCCTAATGAGAAGTGCTGCACCTGGCAGCAAGATCTGAGCCTGAGCTTAAAGGCAGGAGAAAATTAATTTTGATGTAGAGCAACCTTTCCAAGCATAGTGCTGGCTGAAGTAAATTGAGATGCCTAAACTGCATTGATTAAAACCAGTCTGAAAGATTCACGCTTTAAAAGAAAAAAAAAACAAAGAAAAAAAATTAAGACTGTTCCTGCCCCCTGCCATGACAGGGGATTGAAATTAGATGATCTTTAAGGTTGCTTCCAACCCAAACAAATCTGTAATACCATTCTATAAGGTACTGGAAGGATATTGAAACCTTTCTTTTCTTTTAGGACACCTATTGTGTTCAGGACAACTTGTCATCTGTTGTAGCTTATTTTAAAGATATTGGATGAAGTTAAGGAGTTTCTTAAGAAGAAATGCAATAGAAGGGATTGAAATGTAAATACAGGGCTGGATTGCGGTTTGAGGTGTGTGCTGTCAGTGGTAGGCAGGAACAAAGCAGTGGTAAGATAGAAAGAGCTGAATATTTAGCTATGAAATGTGTAAGTACAGCACCGTTGACCATTTCTGCATTCCAGTCCACCTCATCTTAGGCTTTGGCTTCATGAGAAACTTTTGTAGAATACACAAAGATCTATACATCAAATGCACCAATCTGCACAATTTTTTTTCTCAACATAGTATGTGTCCCTTCCACAGTTTTAAAAAAATTCCTTTGGGATTAGACTAGGTTTACTAAATGACCCTACAAAAAAACACTGTTGTGTCATGAAAATGCAAGCAGTTGAAACAGATTATCACCAATCTGCCTTATTGCATACACATGGGCAAAAGAAAAGAACCTCAAGGCAAATGCTTTGAGTTTAATTCTGAAATCCTCAAATTAAATTTAGCAACAAGAAGTTTCTGAAGCCTAAAGAACTTTTAGTATTTGGCCCCAAATGAATAGCTTAGCCTGAAGCATTTCTCACAGACTTAAATATGTGCTTTTGAAAATCAAATCCTAGTGGGCATACCAAAGTGTAACTTCAGGGTTCAAACTCTGCTTTGCTATTGGTAAATATGCTGATAAATGCCTGTAATATTGCATTTCTCCCTACTGTGGAGCTACCAGTTCTCTCACAGTCTAACCAGGGAATGCATGGGGTGGTCTATCCCCATCTCTTTTCCTAGAGCTAGGCATGCACACACTGTCTGCCTCCAGGTATTGCCACACAAGTGATTCCCGAGCTCTGAGGGAATGCACTATCTCTGCTGCACTACACACGCCCAGCATGGATCTCAATTCCCAGCTGCTCTCAATGCCAGGACACAAGTCTGGACAGGCTGGAAGTGAAGGGGTTAAAGCTAATGCCTTTGTCAGTCAGGTCAATCCTTTAATAGTCACTTTAGGCTTCATAAATTCAAATTCCCCTTTGTGCTGGGGCAAGGGGAAAAGATAGGGTGATGCATCTTTAAGTAGTGAGGATGAGATCACCTCCTTTTTATAGAAACTGAAATCATCCAAAAGCTGCACAGCAGCAGGCTGAGCACGTTTCTCAAGCTGCATAAAAACAGCACTATCTGGGAATTTCTTTCCAAATAAAAAGGGAGCACATACCCAGCCAGCTCTTATCTCGAAATATGACTCTTAGACACTGCTTTTATTTCTTGGTGAGAATTGAGGGATTTGACTGGTTTTTTGTTATTACTTCTGCAGACATTTAACTCCATCTTTACAGTTGTGAAAGTGAAAACCAGATCCTTCATTTTCCATTGGATATGATGAGAAATCATTATAACACTTTGAATCTCATCTAGAGAGGAATTATCTGATGCAGTGATAGAGCAATTAACAGTTATAAAGATAAAGCAATAAATCCCACATTAAAAAAATAAATCCTGACCTACTGTGCATTATCATACAGGCATTTCAGAGAAAGAGTGAATATTGTTCATAAAATAGACTTTGCCCACCATGCAAGCATACACACAAACTCCTGTATACACACAGACAGACATGCAGTCTGAATCATTAGTGGCTTGAACACAGCCAGGCAGAGGCCAGAACCAGGATTCCTGCAGGAGTGATTACATCACAGGGCATGTTTGCAGCTATGGTATGTTCCCTATAAAAACTGCAAGAATGTACTCTAGAGTCCAGCAGGTACATCCATAAATCAGAGCAGTGCCTACATTTAACCACACAATGTGCAAGCTGAGTGACATCACTTTGTTCTGACTGTTCTGTACCTTGCATTGCTTCAATAAGTCACACTACAATCAGCTTTTCTTGTGTTTCCTAGTTTTAGGAAAGGCTTAGTAGTTTCATGCAGGGACTGGATATGTGTTGAAGTTTGAATGGTTTCATACACTGTAGCTTTGCCTAGCAGAGGAGAAACTCACAGAGAGTGAAATTATTTGACCATCTTCCTTCAGTGCTGGCCAGAATTCAGGTCAGCAGTCTGTTCACCGAAGCCTTGTGCTCCTCATGCTAGTTCAAAGGACAGGGTTCAAAGAGGGTTTTAACATCTGGTGTAAGCAGGACTGAAGGGGGTGAGGAGTGAGGTGTGTTGAAGGTCTGAAAGTTTTTACTCATGGAGTAAAGGGGTGAGGAGATGAAGCGCTGCTGTGGTGTTAAGTGCCTTAGGTTTGGACCCCATCTCTCTCAGTCACAGGTTCCCTGAGCCACAAAGAGCCATGGAGGGTGATAACTACAAGGAAGAATTTCTCTTGGTCATTAATGAACCAGGACTGTAACAACAAGAAAGCACAGCACAAGGATATGTACTGGGCTGCTGGGACCTTGCACAGACCGGAAGGAATCTGTGCAGCTCCCTAGTCACATCCATTTCAGGCTCAAACTGTTCCCTGCTTAGAGGCCCCATTCCTGTGTCCATTCAGCTGTGCCCTGTAAATGAGTAACCAGTGGGACAAACTCCCTCGGGAGACCTGGCTGTCCTGGGCCCTCTGCAGCATGGCTGGCTCCATGACAGCATGGAGCAGAGGGCTTCCTGCACAGAATGCAGCAGCCTGTGGGAAAGCAGGATTATACCGATCACTTCACTAATTGGAAAGTGCTTTAAAAGCCAAGTCCTGCATTATCTTTTGGGGAAAATGTAAAGCAAGGAAGTGGCTGAGAGAAATGAGCTCACCTGTTTTTTGAAACCTCTGTGTGTGAGTACAAATATGGACTCCACAGTTGATGCTATTTTGATTTATTAATGTATTTGCTGAGTTTTATGGTGGTACAGACAGACCTCTGCAGCACAGTGTTATAGTGTGGTGGGTCCTGCTAGGAATGACATAGATCAGAGAACCACAAAATGAAAACTGTGATTACAATAACATGCGAATTTCATTTCAGAAACAGTGTGTTGTTCTATAGCTGTCCTTTCAGGTTTCACTTTCATAAGCCTCTTAGAAATTTAGCTGTGAAATTTCACTCCACCTTCATTAACAGCCAAAACCCAAGTACACTGCATTCCATGAAAAGCAGATAGTGTATGACTATCTAATATATCTATACAAAGTAGTTATATTAAAGATTTATGATATTTACTAACACATGGCCATATCCTTAGCACTTTAGGCTTGCACAGCTCCACTGGTACATAGCCAATATGTCCCAGATGGGAATGCAGCCTTCAAAACCTTTACTCATTTGATTGTTGAAAGGCTGAGGGACAGAAAGTCTCACCAAAAAAAAATTTACACTCATCTGGAATATCAGCGTGATAAAGCAAGAAGTATATATTTTTCACCTCTACTATATTTTTTGTCATTTGACAAGGCACCAAAAAGCCCAGACTTGTTTCAGCTGAGTTTTTCTCCCAGAAGATATTTACTAGATGCATACCTAGTTTCTAAACCAGAGATATTCTTTCAAGTTAGTTCTCTACACAATCCTAAATCAACTGAATAATAAAAAGGGATCTGAATGTTTAGAAGATTTTTATATCTTTTCACTGACTTTTCCTGAAAACCATTCTTTGAGTGCATTATAACTTTAAAGAAATAATTTCAAAGACGTGGTGTCATTGTTTTTTGCTGTCCAGCTAAGACATTGACTTAAAATCAATGTCAATAAAAAGAAGGTCTCACCACTGAAAAAGTGTAATACCTCTAAAATTAAAAGCTCTGGCTTTTTTGTTAAGGTTCATTTTGTTGCACAGACAGAAATTGAAAAGAACAACACAAAACCAAAGCCCAGCATGACTGGTTTTCTGCCTTAATTGTGGTAGGCCAGTGGTAGCTGAACTGCTGCAGAGCCACGTGCTGTAATTCCTGTCCAGGCATGCTTGGAGTGCGCGGTGCCTGTCAGTAGGCACTCTGCTGCTCTGTCTGCTTCTCGTAACAGGGATATCAGAGCAGGAAGAAGCACTTCCTGTGCTGCCCACAGGCTGGGCTTAGAATATTCTGCAAAGATGCGAGGCAAGTACTGAGCCATCCCTGGAAGGCAGCCACATCTGGAAGCTGGATAGTGAGGAGAGTGGAAGAGCTGGCATTCCCATTTCAGCGTCAATGCCAAGACAACATGCATTCAGCTTGCTCTGATTTTTACAGAATAGGAAAAGATTAAAATTCTCCTTTTAAAATGTATTTACCCACATAATAACTTTGGCCGAGTCCTGATCTCAGTTCTTGGTGATGCAAATTCTATGTTTATAAGCAGCTAATATAACAAAATGTGCAGAGCCATTGTTCTCTTCGGCAAAATAAATGCTGTCCAAGTCTGAGCAGTTCTCAGTTGCACAGATTGAGCTACATGTCCCATGCAGTGAAATGCATGCAGAGCAGCTTCCAGCCAAGCATAAGTTCAGCTGAACTTGCCTAGGTAGAGTTTCCTGTAGTGCCATCAAATCTGAACCAGTTTACTTTGAGGTACTTCTGGCATTTCTACCTATTACACACTGTAGACATAGGGAATTCTTTGAGCTAGAATTATTAAGCCAGATTCAGCACCATTCTTATGCAGTTATTTGACTGGTGCAGAAAAAATATTGCAGCCATTTTTATTTGTTTCTATTTTCTGTCAGCCTTTCTTAACAAAAAACATGCACAGAGATGAAAAATTGTGCTGTAATTTATTTCGGTTGTTTGGAAACCGCAAACTATTATACATTTGTCTCTCAACATACAGGAAATGACTGTCTGCCAAACAGCCAAAATTTAGAGTTGTAGGTTTAATTCTATTTGACTCAAATATTGATATCATAAGGAATGTATATTTCTTTTAAGGAATTTTGTTTATTCATAAAAATGTGTCTAAAGGTCTGAGAGGAACTATTGACTATTTCTTTAATCAAGAAGAACATCAAATATGCCTCTCCATATATTCTCATGCTCTTATCAATACTTCCCCAAGCTTCCTGCTGACTTTCATAGGCTGTTTTATATAGCCTCTGCTATAAAGTATCTTAACATTTTCTACAATCCACCCAACCTGTCTTCAGCAGAGCTTTCATTACACACAACTGTCTACCATGAGGAAGGAAATATTTTTCTTTCGATTTGCCTCTTATTATAGCCATTTAATTTGATTAGATTTGCTATAATCTTCACATAAGATTCACCTAATGACAACTATCATCAATTCTCTGATTTATTTCATAATTCTAATTAAATACTTGAGTGTATTATAGTATAGAGACAAAAAAACCCCATATCTACTGTACCATCCCATTGAAGAACTGAAAATAAATCACTCAATATTTTTGCACACAGGTTATTTACTTTTGTGCAGAAAGGGACTTATGTCTATGAATCAACAGAAGTCTCAGTCAGCCAAAAATTTAACCACATTTTCAATAATGCTGAAGACCACTAAGCAATGACCAACATTTTTGAGTTCAGCAACCACAGCTAACATGATACTTAGCATAATTTTTTCAAAAGAAATAATTTGAAAATAAATATTTTTGAACCCTGACCTATCTGTGAGCATTGAATTATTTAAAACATCCTGGCCAAACAATGCCACAATGTCTGTAGGGGTGTGAACTTCACGTACAAGCCACAAACAGTCAGAGACTTGATTTTTATCTAAGTTTAGGAAGCTGATTGTCCTACCTAATTCTTACTTCTCCTTCTTCACTTCATATTTCCACAGGAACGTACTGAACAGGCACAGAAATCCCATAAGTCTTTGTATATAAAGAAATTAAGGGGACAATAAGCCCTAAACTGCAATAGCCCAGATTCAGGATTTTGGATGTTTCTCCCATGTGTTGAACCATCTTGACCGATCAAGCTTGCTTTTCTCCTTAAGTAGCTTTGGGCAACCTTTTATGATCCTACTAAGAATCAGAAAATAAAACAAAGAACCAGAGTCAAAACTTCAGACCTTCAGAGTTTAAGACAAGTATTTCATGATAAGTTTCTTTTTCTTGATACTAACCAAACATTTGAATTCAGAAGCACAGGAGGATTTTTGCTCACTTTCAGGAGTCATGTTGCGGTATTGCATATATCCTCTGGCCCTTTTCACGGGGAAACTGAGAAACCAGTGTCCTTAAACAGCTCTAAAGTGTGTTTGCACATAAGGGTTGTGCTTAAGAGGCTCTATCACCATCACTGACAAAGGACTTTGGGTGGGAACTGTGAAGGACACAAAAGGGACTGTTTTACTTTTCTTTGGTCAGAACCAGGTGAACTCTAGTCACTGCCATTTTTTCCTATATGAGGTAAAATTAAGTGACTGCTCTTCAAAGGGATTTCTGCCACTTATTTCTGAATTACTGTCATCCTGTTGACAGGTTCAAATCACTTGAATTCCCTGATTTCATATTTGCAAAGTCAACAAGATCTATCCCTTGAACTTTCAGAATTTTCAACATGTTCAATCCTGCATTTAAAACACTGAAGCATGTAATTGAAGACACTGCAAAATCTGTTAAAGGTCCATCATTCTATTTTGGCTAAGTTGATTTGATGACCATTTCTATCTACAGAACTTCATGTGCTCAGGAAGTGTTATTTAATTTTGCCTTTAAAAGTAGTTCTGTGACTGGTTTGATTCATTAAATATAGTAGATACTATAGATTAAAGATGGCACAAAAAAATCAATTCCATTAAAACACTGCTTCTGGAACATAACCATACTGGAATTATTCATACTTTCTCTTCTCTCAACTATTAAGTGCTAAGGAGTGGGCCAACATGGTAAATCTGACTGGTCATGTATCATGGATTGCTCCCAAACACCTGCCACACTTCAATGCCATTACCATCACAAGTGCTGTGCTCATTTCTTCCATTTCTGAAGTCTTCCGCATTACAGCCATGGATACTAATGAATGATAAGTAGCTCACAACACTTCCATCAACTGCTTTGAAAACATCATTAATGTATTCCATTCTTGGCTTAAGAAATAGAGTGAAATATCTGGATGGAGTTGCCAAATATAATTAGTGTCACTTGTCCTTTTGACCAGATCATAAAGACCTAATGTAAAGGAAAGCTATTTTTTATATCCTTTAAACAGTGCAGTTCCATTTCACATTCTTATTGGCAATGGAAGGAGCCAAGATCTACTCTACTCTACTGCTGGACTGAGAAGCCAGATTATTTTCTGTCACTGGATTTGTTCTTTCAAATTAAGATACAGGTATATTAGAAGTATGGAAAAGCTGCAGGGCTCAGTATTAGGACCACATTAATTTAATATTTTATTGATGATCTGGATGCCCGGATCAAGTGCACCCTTAATAGATTTGTGGATGACACGAAGTTAGGTGAAAGGCTGGCAGCTCTCAAAGCAGAATCCTTCTGCATTCCCGTGGAGGGGTAAGAGATAAGCAACCTTCTTGGGGTCATGGCGAGATCCCAACATGCCTTGTTTCTTCATGGTAATAGCCTGTACCTGCTTGGCTAACTGGTTTCTACCCCGCCCCCTACCTTCCCCATAAAAAACCCCCACTTCTGCCCCTGACCCAGGGAGGCCTCGTCCCTGGCCCCCCTTTCGCAGGGTGGTTGGACAGTAAAAGCTACCTCTGTGGAATCTGCCATATGAGGCTCCTGTCTCTCTGTCCCTGAGTTTGCCTGGGGCGATTTCACAAAGAGCTGAATCACAAGAGCTGAAATCACTTGTAGCTGAGAAACTGTTACACTTGCTGAAATCGCCCGTCGCCGCGGGAGATTTGCCAGCACCCCTGGAAGGGCTGTTCCCCGCGAGACGACCTCTCTAGGAAGGTCGCAGCATATCGGTGCTGATCAGTACCGGACCCCCTGCGACAGGTGGGAGTGTAGATCTGCTGGAGAGCAGGAAGGCTTTGTAGAGGGACCTGGACAGGCTGGATCCATGGACAGAGGCAAATGGACTGAGGGTCAACAGGGCCAAGTGCCGGGTCCTGCCCTTGGGTCACAACAACCCCAGTCAATGCCACAGTTCAGGGACAGTCTCAGGTGTACTTGGTTTGCTTGGAAAGATATGGTAAAAACATTTCAAAGTTCAGCACCCTGAGCTGTAAACAGGGTTCCTTTTCCTCATGGATTGCAGGATTCACGTAGGTTTGACAGAAAGGTTGGAGAATGGGAAAAAATGGGAAAAAAGAAACAAAATAAGGAATAAGGTTCGCAACCAGCTATACGGAAAGCAGATTTTTATGATAGTGAAATGTCAGGTGACATCCAAGTTAAAGAAAAGACCTGACAGTTTGTGATGGTTTTGTTACAACAATTTCTTTATCTGACTGCTGTCATACATGATTTTTGAAAGACTTCCGACATCTAATTTCTAAAGCTTTGTTCATAAGCAGTAACTACTGTGTTTAATCTCTTCAGGACAAGGACTGTCTGCTTTTGTCCATGCATACTAATTAGACCTAGCATAATTTAGAGCCTCTAGATATTGCATGTGTGGGATACTGTAGCGTTCAAAGCTAAATGCATGGCATTTTTCCTTTAGTTTAATTTGAAAAGATTACCCTTAATTTTTTCATACTGCCCAACAAAAGAATATGGTCTTCACAAGTAGAATTGTCCCTTTCTACCCCCTGCAAAGCCTTACAGCTGTATTTCCCCTGAACATGAAGTACAAGCAAGCCTTTGGAACAAAGCATGACATCAAACTGGCTCATCAACAGAAACTCTGGCAGCTGTCCATGACACTGCTGAATGAAAGCACTTGTCAGAGCTAACACACAACCAAGCATCCATGGACAGAAAGGGAAGCGCTCACTAATTACCTCCCAAGTCTTCCCATTTACTTGATTGTGCCTGGCTCAGAGATACAGTATGTGAAACCCCTGCTCTGCAGGGACTTGGTGCTTTCACGTAGAGACATTAAATCTTCCTTACAGGAAATTGCTTTTCTCCCTTAATGTTTCCATGAAGAACTGGTAAGATGTAGGAAATAATTCTGTGAATTTGACATCTGATGTTCAAAAAGCTTCAACAGTCCCTGTAAGCAGGTAGGATTAGGTGTATGTATTGGTGTGCGCTTCAACTCAGAGCAGGCATGGCAGCACCCCTTGGCACTCCTGATGTGGAACACTGTCTAGAGAAAGGATTTTCCTGACAACCACACTTTGGGTGGATTGACAGAGAGAGCTGTGAAAGAGGAAGAGGTGTTTGCAATATAGCATTTCTTTTGGCCTTAGCAACCAAATTCATGTTTCAAGAGTGAAAAGCTTCTGCCTAAATTCATGGAATCAAGTAATCCTCAGTGTTCTATAAGCCATTAGAACTGTGAAATTCAAATTTATGTTCTTCAGCTTATTTATCGTAAATATGCTAATAACAGCCTTTCTTCAGTGGAAAGACACATCCCACCCCCTGAAGCTCCTTAGCTGCCTCTTTTTCATTGAACTGCATGAAGAAATGAAATCTCTTAGCCTTCTGCCTAAGATAACCACATAATAAGCTCCCTAAATCTAACAGATATCTCTACCTTTTAAGTTGATCCGGGGAGCACTTTTTACAGTCTATAGGCTATTGTCTAAAATACTCAGCTAAGGAAGAACAGCACTACATGAAAGAGTGCTGTGCCTGGGTACACCCAGAAACTGACTGGCTTAAGACTCCATCTCTTCCTGCTCTGCCTGCACCAGTGTGATCAACATTCCCCAGGACAGTGTGGGAGTGTGCAACTAGCCAGGGAACTACCTGCCACTAACAGGAAGAGGACTGAACACCTCAAGCCTTCAAATGTCTTACTTTTTCCTCCTGGTGGGACCCAAATGCCTTACAGCAGAGTAAGCTTGTCTACAAGCTGTACAGAAACTTGCTTCTAACAAACACAAGCCCTCTAAAATACCATTTGGGGAATTCTTTAGGCATTGTTAAAGGATGCCACAAGCCCAGTTAAGATTTACACATATATAAATTGTCTTTAACAGGAGACAGTGTCAAAATACAGGAAAACACAATACCCTTCCAAGACTTCTGGAAATATCCGGGCCTTACCAGGATTTATCTGACTTATCTATTTCTTATGTTTCATCTTGTCAGGATGAACTTGCTCAATTTTAGTAAATATATGTTCATTGTCAGAGGCACAGTTGATTTAGATACAAGACATATTTTCCAGGCATTTCTGTATAATACACAAAAACTGCAATGTGTGACTGTCAAGATATATTGTCTGAAACTTATGAGTTAATTATTTGTAATTCAGCTGGATAAGAAAAAGGATTATTTGAAGTGATCATAAATTGTTGTGAACTCTTTAGATGGGTACCTGTTTAATACATACTGGTATAATTTCTATCTTTTTTTGAAGAATAGCAGATCACATGATTTATAAAAGCATTTGTTGAAGATGTAATAATCACTTTGGGCACTAATAAATGCTTTACAAACCACAAAATAATTGAGACCATTTTTACAGTTTAAGCTACCCTAGGTAGTTGCATTTACTCAGTTCACCACTGGTGGAAAAAAGATCTCATGAAGACAACTGACTGGGCTTAATGCCTCAGCTAGTGTGCAGAAAGGCTGGCTACCTCACCCTGAGCTAGTGTGCAGAAAAGTGCATGTCATCACGACTCAGATCCTCCAAACCAACACACTGCAAAATTTAGAGAACTGTCTTCAGAATAAAATTCCTGTTTCACAGGTTTCCTTTCTCCCCACCTCTGACCAAATGAGATTATTGTGTTTTGACTTAAGAGAAAAAGGCAACATTTCATATACTTTCATTTAAACATAAATAGTACTTTAAGCCTTCAACTTCGTTTGCTTTACGACTTGAACACAACTTCTTGCACATGCAAATGAGTTGATGCCTTTGTGAGATACATTTACTGTCTATATTCTACACAGGCAGAAAAAAAATTGAGTTAATAAAAAAAAACTCTTCAAGATGAACTCCTGACCTTATTGACACCCACTGACATCTTCCTTTTACATGAGTCAGTAAGTGTCGGATGCCATGCCGGGGTTTGACACCGGCAGACTTCTCCGACACACCGGCAGTAAAAACAGGAAGGGCTCCCATGTAGGTTTCCAGCAGCAACGTTTACTACATGTGGAAAACCAGTGATGAAAGCCTCGAACCATGCAGAATTTGTGATTTTATACAGGAGTGAGGCAGAGCATTCTGGGCAGGGGGGCGGGACATAGGGGGGGGCCTGGCACACAGCGGGAAAAGGGGCGGGGAGCCAACGGGCCAGCCAGGGAAACAGAACCGGGACATATCTGCACGGCAGAACAAAGCATCCCGGGGGGCCCCACCCCAACCCAGGGGAATCTCTCAGGGTCTGTCCCTCTAGGGGACTCTCTCATGGCTCCCATGAGTAAGGCCAAATTCCACTCAAAATCGTCCTGAAAATATATTTATTTTTAATGTTGAAAGCATTTATCTAATGGGAAATTTTATTTCTCTAATTCATGTATTTATTATATATATTGGTATGAGCAACAAAATATTTTGCAAAGGTGAAAAAGTATTTTTAATTATATGAGAGAGCATGTCAGAGCAGAGTTCAGCAAGGTAATTTGTAGAGAAAAATCTTTGTCCTAGAGGTAAATTGTTGAAGATCACAGAATCACAGACTGATTTGGCTTGGAAGGACCTTAAAGCTCATCTTGTTTCAATCCCTTGCCATGGGCCGGACACCTTCCACTAGAACAGGCTGCTCAGAGCTCCAAAGATTACCTGAATTGTCTTGAGTGTAGTTGACCTACTGAATGTTTTCTTAAGTAAATATGAATCTAAAAAAACCTGCCACACCAAGTTCTTTATCTGGAGCAGCTGCTTGAGTCATTTATTAGAGCAACCCAGATGAAGGCAGATCTTGCAGAAAGAGCAATTTCTTTTGCTCTCTGCTCACAGATTCTTTCTTATCTTGCCTGTTTTTAAAAATATTAACTGATGTTCATTAATACTGAAATACCAACATAATTATACAATATAGTGTATTTAATATAGCATTAAAACCAGTAAAATAAAATCACACTAGTACCAAAACTGTTAATTTTTCAAACACCCTTTTGGTTAGATATTTCTAAAAAAAAAAAAAAAAAAAAGCTACATCATTACTAATTTGATTTTGCCCCATACTTCTACGTGTACACACTAATTCAGGAGTTAAGAAAAACTAATTTCCAAATTACAACATAATTATTTAGAAATTACTTCTGAAAAGTTAGTTTATTTTTAGAAAGTTATCACATATCTTTTCCCAGAAGAATTAAGGACTTCATCACTCCATTCTTTATAAACTTTGCATGCTTTGATCACTTCTCTGGAGAAGTGGGTTTTCTGTACCCTCTGTTACTGCCTGTTGGGATTTAATTTTCTCTTTAAGGCAGGCTGAAACCTGTTCTTTGTGGTTACAAACAGGTCTTGCACAAGCCTTGAGCACCACCTGAAGTGGATGGCAAACACGCACTTTCCCGGCAGCAGCAGCTCAGTGTGACACAAGGTCAGCTCCCAGCTCTGGCTCGCCTCACTGAGCCCCTGTGGCCTCACCACCCAATTCTCTTCCACCAGATTTGTTCTCTCAAAGGACACAGGTAATGCTTAGGCAGACTTGCACGTCCACAGTTCTGAAATCCTGTGTCCAAGAGGTGGTGAACGTTTCTTTAGCAATTGCTACCTATGAATTCAAAGCCTGTAACGTATAGAGGCTGAAGAGTGCAGGCACATAAAGGTGAGACACAGGTAAGGTAACACGTCAAGGAATTTAGCAATATACTGGCATCAAGTAAGATTCCCGTGGAAAGCAATGCTGTGTCACTCTCTGGGACAGACTTCTCAGCAGATATTTGGCCTGTGCAAGCTCCTGATAACCTCTGCTCTCTGAGATGACTTGCAGCCAGTTCATTTTTTTCAGCAGAAGCCCATGCCTTGAATGGAAAGCCCTATCTAGCCTGACAGGGGCTTCTTTCCTGCAAGGAACTTGGTTTTGTCAAGGGACTGCCCCATTTCCTCTTATCCAAGAGCTTAGCTATATGAAAAAAATAGTTCCTACATGGATTTCAGATTTGCTGAGCTGGTGAAGAGCTTGGGATGGGTTCATAAGTGATGAGGGGTTTCTGGGTACGAGTACAAATACAGCTTGAGGAAAACAATGAGACATAGATTCTGTGTAAGTGGCTTATAAATCTCAGAAATCTGTTATTACAAAGGCTATGGTTCATATGTCACTCCTATTGAGATAATTATCCTCTCAGGAACAGCACAGGAACAACCCGTGGGATAAAAGGCTCAGATGCAGAAGGCTCAGTAGTTTTGGCTGAAGAGGAGAGGGATCAGACTGTGCTGAAAACTCAACATACAAGTTCAGATGTGTTTCTACTCCTACAGTGCAAGGCTGAGTATCTCTGGCTTCCATTCAGTATAACCCAAGGCAATTAACAGATGAAAGTAGGAGCAGGGGTAACAAGAGTGGTATGAAGAAAGGGGGAAGGGCAAAAGAAAACTAAACATACAGAACACCTCTAACTTCAAAATTGCATGATCTTAAGTATCCTGCTGTGCATTTAGAGGTCGAAGTCCAAAGAATTATTTTAGCTGAAAAAAGATCTTGTAGCATTCTGTAGATAAAACTTTCAGTAACTTTGTGTTTAATCTTGGGAGCAAAATCAGGCCTGTGTTGAACATGAGGAAGTTCTAGAAGTAACTTTGAGTTATCTTTCGAGCTGGCCAATTTAAGACAGTTTATAATGGGAGGCCCCAAACTGCCATGTCCTAAATCAGAATGCCTTGATGCAGTTAGGGAGGCAATTACGTAAAATTGCAGAATTCCTTTTTGCTTATAAACTGCCTGGATGGCCACTGACCCATAGGCATGCCCTCAGCAGAATAGCAGACTGCCAAAGACAGCAATATCCCAATTTAAGACTAAAATAGGAGTAGAATTCTTAAATTGCTTAATCTCTTCCTCAAAAAACTGCATTTCATGTCCTGTGATGACCTATAAGCTAAATATAACATTCAGTTGCTACATATAGCTGTTATTAATTTCTTTTCATCAGTAAAGGAAGACATCAGAAAAATGGGAGTACTTTGCATGTTTATAATGGGTTGAATAGAACTTCCAAAGCTTCAGAGTTACAAAGTCTGTTCCTGCAATAGTTTATGCACATAGAGAGCTTGAAGTGCTCAAGTAATGCTAGTCTCTGACGGGCTGTAAGTAGCCACACAGGTTTGCCAGGGTCAGAACTGTCAGGTATGTGTAATCTAGGACTCAACCATTAGACAGACACTCAAATGCATTCAATAAGGCCATATTTGCTAACTTGTAAACTCATTTTCATCATTAGATATTCACACCCCATGTGGTCTTATCAGCACACATTGCAGGCTATCACTATTAGCAACTACTAAAATAAACATAGTAAGAAAAATATAGCCTCATATGAATAACTGGCATAGTAAAAGTGATTGTTATTGACTAGTGCAAAAGATACACCCCACGATATTAAGCCAGTTAGATATTTTTATTAAGACTAGGGCTTTTGTATTTACCCTTCTGCTGTATAGAAGACACATCCTAAGTTACAAAGATTAATCCAGCCCAGCCTCTGCCCCAAAGCCTATCCATCTTTTTGATCAATATGCATATTTTACATCAGGATATGAAGTGCATTATTATATAAGAAAGCACAGGAATCTATCAGGGCAATGTGCAGCTTAAAACCTCCTTGGAGAGACACTCCCTGGTTGGCAGGGCCTTCATGGTCCACAGCTCAGCACAACAGAACCTCAGTGAGGGAACAGGGTAAACCAGAGTCCAGGTCCAAAGCTGCCTTCAGGGTCTGGAGCCAAGGTGAGCGAGCAGCCTGCAGCTTAAGGGCCAGAGGAGCAGCAGCTACAACTAAGCCACACCCAGAAACCACCACACCTTCCAAAGGGCCTCAGGGCTGAGCTTAAATAGAGATCCCGGCCTGGGGTGGAGGGGGGAAAGGAGGCTCCAGGTGAGGGTGATCAGGGCTATTAAGGCTTTTTAGAGTCCTCAGAACTATAACGCCCATTACCCCTTTGGAAGACAGAGAATTTTGTGCACAATTGAGTTCAGTGAGAGCCTGCATGGCCAGATAGTGCGCCTGGTGCCCATTATAGTGATAACATCGTGCTAAGTATTGCTGAAGAAGACTTTTAGGACCAGTATATAAAGATCAGATACAAAGCCCCCTCTCTGTCACGACTTTGGCTAGACAGAGTGGTTTCTCGTTTTACAATGCACCATGGGATCTTTAAAAACCAAAATCAATTAGCATTCTAGGATTCAAACTGATCCTAAGGGTACTTAATCAACAGTCCCTTTCAGAAAACAAACTTTATTCCTCTGCTTTCTGGTCAAGTGCTGTGATCTACTAAGAGGTATGTTTGGCTAGGGAAGCCTATAAGAAGGAAAACATCTGCATTTTTTGTCCATGGGCATGTTTTGATAGAAGACAAGGAAAGTAGAAGGTAGGGTGGGGAGCTAAGAAGGGGCAGGAATACCTTTTCATTTTACAAAAGACCTGGAAAGGGCAGCAGCAGGTTTCCTTGGTTGCTTTTTTAAAGCAGGGTGGCTGGAACTTCATAGATAGTGTTCAGGGTACAGTAGAGAGGCTGAACTCCTGGAGACTCTGGAGAAACTGCTGCAGGGTTGTCTACTGGCTGGTGACACAAGTGTTCCCATGTGCCCCTAACGTGACAGTGCTGCTGAGATCCAGCAGCAATCTTCAGGGGAAAGACATCCAATCCTTAGTGAGGTCAGCATGATGTGAGGGAAGTGAGGCTGTTGCTCCTCTGGCAGCACAGAGAGTCATTCCTCCTGACAATGTCAGGAACAACTTGGAGGGTAACAGTACAGGATGGTCTTCTGCTGCTCTTCCCCATGGGACAAATAACTCTCATGAATGCATTTACAGGGCTAGCATGTGACTGCAAACCTTCATTCTCTCCAAGAAAGAGAACTATGAGATCTAACAAGGAAAGAGGTGCTTAAGTCCTGAGATTGTATGTCCCTGTTTTCTACTGCTTTGTGGAAGAGCTAGACATTTTACTAGCAAAATGCTGCATCAACTTCAAATTTCTCTCCTCTGTCCAATCCAGCAGAAGGGCCTTCCACACAAAATACTCATCTATATTGGTGTCACAGGAAAGGAGTGCATGACTGTAAGTTGCATTCAGCAGGTGTCTGATTGTTAGTTTATTGGTGTCAACAGCTGACATGAAACTGAAATTGGCAACATGGGGTAAATGTATGCCATTGTGAAGAATGGACATGCAGTATTTGAAAACTTTTCTTTCTTATTATGCTGTAGCAAAAAGCCTAACTCTCAAATGCTGTCAACTCATGTTTGAAGTCCTCTGACCCTTTTGCTTCTCCCCACCACCACTTGCAAGGCCTGCCGACTTTCAAATGGGGCTTCAGAGAGAAGAATAGTCTGCCTAAGCCTTTACAGTATTTTCAGGAACTAAGGAGAGCCTAAAGCAATATTAAACAAGAAAATATTGAGCTAATTGTTTGCAGGAGAACTGAGCGGGTGGTGGTATTGCTCTCCAACTGTGGCTTAGAAAATCCTAAATTTCGGAGGAAGTTTTGGCCATTGTTGGAATCTGCTGTGGACAACCACCAGCAGCAGCAGGAGGACGTAGGATCCAATCTCTGCAGCATAAACTGGGTTATACCCTGAGATCACCCATTCCTGATTTACACAACAAGAGGTGCTAATGCTAAGGAAGAGGTGACTCAGATCTTGGTAGAGGCTCCAGTGGACGCCTTAGGTTGGGTTTTGTCCCCATAGGGGGCACATGGGAAAAGGAGAGCAAGAAGGAAGCAGCAGCTCATCTATGACATCAGTGGGGTGGGCAGGAGAGATCTGCCTGCAGTGACAGTAGACAAATCTGTGGGACATAGTGAGAAGGAAGGATAGCGAAGGTGTCCAGAAAACCCGACCAGAAACAATCACTAGATGTCAGGGATGAAGGACTATGTGGGTTTCCCGGGATGCTGGTTGATATCAGGAATGCAGTATGAATTGTCAGGCATACAGGATGGGTTTCCCGGGATGCTGGTTGATGTCAGGGATGCAGGATGGGTTGCCCGTGATGGCGGTCGGTTGCAGATCCGCCCTGTGGGCGTGTCCGGGCGGGTCCCGGCCCTGCCGGTCCCGCCCGGCGGCCGCAGTAGCCGGAAGCGGCGGAGTGCGGTCGGGCAGCGTCGGTGGGAGCGATCGCGGTGTCCCGGGGAGGGGTCGGCGGCGACGCCCGGGAAACTTCTCGAGGGGGGAAGCGGCCGGGGTAGCGGGACCGGGAGGGCTCCTGGTCATTCCCGTGTCGGGAGCGCCGGGTGCCGCCTTCGCGGCGGCCTGACATGAGCTCATCGGCAGCGGCAGCGGCAGCATGGCCTGTGCCCGGAGGGACGGGGAGGCGGACGGCGAGCCCGACCGCTCCCTGCGGCACATGCTGCGGGCGATAGCGGAGGAGCGGAGCCGCGCCGGCCTCCGGCACGACATCAGCGGCCTCGGTGAGTCGGGCGGGGCGGGCGGGGAGTGGCACCAGCGCCGGGAGCCACCGGAGGGAGCGGCAGCCCCGGCCCGGCACCGCGCCCGGTTCGCTGTCAACAACAACACCTGTTGTGTTCCCCTGACAGGGGGACGGGCCCTCCTGCTTTCCCGAGCCCCCGGGCGCCTCTCGGGCTCATCCCCCGCTCTATTGTTTGAAACGCCCTTGGAGAAAAATGGTCAGAAGGTACCGGGCACATCAGCCCATATTGTGTTTTTTAAGTGTAAACTACGTATCGTGTGTTTTGGGATGGAAACAGAATCGATTTTTGATGCCTCTTGCCAGTGCTCCCTCTTGTGCGGCTCTCAGACGCTCTCTAGAGATTCTGAGCCTGACACCTCCCTTCTCTGTTTAAATGACTTCACCCCTCTTGCCATGATCTAGTAGTTACAGAATGTTGTGGCTCTTGCAGGTCAGTTAATTTTTTAAGCCGTGGAGCATTTCTTTAGCTTTCTGTCTTGTTTATTTTCATCTCCGTTGATGCAGATTTCACATGGCACGTCTTTGTTTAGCTTTTGGCAAAGCTTATGCATTGTAAAACAAAAGTTTCAGGTTGAAATTCAGTCAACTTTAGGCAACAGAATGGTATGGCAGCTCCTTAACCAAAAATGTTCACATCAGGAAGCTCTTCTGGCCAGACTCATGAATAGAAATGACTAATTTTTATATGCAGCAGTAGAGATCATGGAAATTGTTCTTCATATCCAAAATTTCTGTCTACCTTATTGAAAGCTTTTGTATAGCCAGGACTGGACCTATGTTCCAAGGGGATGAATATCCAGAAGTTCTTGCAGGGGCAGAGCTTGAAATGATGAAAAGCGATGTGCAAAACTTTTTTCTTCCATAGTGCCTTTATTAATGACTCCTCCCTCCTCAGCTCGTTTATAAGGCCCCAAAAGTCTCCTCCATTTTTGAGTCTTTGTTAAAAGTTCAGAATAAGTTCTTATTCAGGTCTTACAGACTGTGAGGTGTGGATTGACATGGGGAATCTCTGGTTCTCTGCCTTTATGCATCAGTTTGTCTGCCAGTGCTTGCTGTGGTCTCCCTGGGGAGGAATGGGCTCTCTGTTCTTTCCTTTTGCTTTGCCACAGAGTGAAATCTTGTGTGAAGAAAGAGAAATGATTCTTCATTCTTTATGACTTTTTCTAATGGAATTGGCTCTCTGGGCTGTAATGTAGTGTCAAAATGTTACAAGGCCTAATAAAATAAGTAAAATGTTGTGGCAAAGAAATTGTAAACAAAATGGGGAAAAGCCCACAAAATGTAGATGCCTGTGAGATTGCATTCATTGGAAAGCTTCTGTCAGGTCCTGTTTGGCCATCTCATGTTTGAATGTGAGATAAAGACTCCCAGGAAGAGAAATATCACCGTCACTTTCTTTTGCTGAAATTGTAAAAGGGAAAAACTGGTAGCTAGTAAGACCATGCCGATACTTCCTCTCTGCTTGTGTTTGAACACACATCCACAATAACCCATCATGGGAAGTCCTGCTGAGTAGCTTTGGGATAGTCACACAAGGAATAGGACATTCCTCTGTTCTACCAGGTGAAGATTTGAAAGGAAGACCTCGGGAGAGATGCTTAGCTAGTAGCACTGAGGGGCTGCTCGTGGCTCTGGAGACTTGCCCACGTGTGTCTATCCCTGTGTGGAAATTTGCATTTTGCAGTGTGCTTCGTGTTCCCTGATCCATAACGTTGTCATTCCCAGTTAATGAGAGGTCTTTCCCCTATGCTGTGATTTGTTGCCAGGTTAGTAAATTGTTTAAATACCTCCCCTAGGAAAAATACTGAGCTTTTGGAGTGATGCTTGGTAGAAAATGTAGGTGAACCCAAGGTGTAATTCTGTGGCTTAAACTTATGCATATCTGCTTTGTACTAGTGAATGCTGATGCAAGGCATGCAACACAGTTAGAATAGCTTGGGCTATTCTGGAGTAGGCTGGGCTCTGGCAGCACAGCAGATGTAAAGGATTTTCCTCACGTTCAGAAGTCATGAAAGTAGTCACAGTCCCGTCCAAGTGGTTAACACAGAGATTTTGTCTGCCTTTTGTGCCTGGGTGGCACATCACCTGTGGGGCTTCAGGACCTGCACACCCACAGCTGGTTTTACGTTCACGGTGGGGTTTTTTGTAATGGCCATATCCTTTTGAGCTGTATCAGTAGGTGAAACCTGTAGTTTTTTAGCTGGCAAAGACTCCAACAGTGGCTTTTCCCTGAGCACTGCTAATCCCGCAACAATAAAATGGGACTCACTGTGTCATAACTTGGCCGTCCTCTCTCCTTTTTGTGTCCTTTTATTCCTAGAAGTGAGCCCAAGGAGGAGGAAATTGCTATTTTTGCTGACACTGAGGTTTGGTGAGTGGAATTGCTTTGTTTCAAGAATGTCACATAAGCATTTGGTCAGGCTTTGTTCAAAAATGTAAATCCCCTTGTGTGGTGTGACTTTCTGTAATGTCCTGTTTGTGCAATGTACAAAATGTAGCACTTCAAAATAATGACTCATGTCATTATTTACCAAGCTGGGAAGGGTGATGTCTCTCCAAGAATTCTTGGCTGGATGTTCATGTCACCCAGTTGGACTAAGCTCTCTCTGAAATGCTGTTGGTTACAACATTTCTCTGGCAAAATATTTCTCCTCCTGAGGGAATGACAGATGTGCTGTGTGTCTCCTCAGCCAGGCTGCATGTAAGGCTCTGAAGTTACCTTTTGGCCAAAGCCCTGAACTAGGAATGTTTTCTTTTTGGTGGTTCCTGATACTACTGTGTAACATTTTCAGATGCTTAGTTTCCTTGTCCTTCTGTGAGAATTTGCCCTGCTTTTAGAGTAGTAGAGTGGGTTTGGGTGGAGGTGTGACTTTATTTGTACTGGAATTTAGAATGAATAAGAAAAAATAAATAGATAGATCCGAACAATCTTTTGAACTGTGGCTGGTCAGTAATGGAGACATGTAGTGGGTGAAAAATGGAGATGTCGTAGGGATCCCGAAAAGAAGGTGACTGCCTTGTGGAGTGCAGCACGTGGGGCTTTTACAAGCAGCTGAAAACTGAGGCATGTAACAGGAGCCTGATGCACGTGCCAGCAGAGAGGCCCAATAGTCTTACCTGTCATGAGAGTTTCTTGTGCTTGCTTTCCTGGCAGTCCTGGAGCTGTTCAGGACTTGAACGGCTGTTAAGGAGAGGAGGTTATACCTGGCATGGGGGCAGCCAAAGCAGGAATGTTCATCCTCAAAGCCAGAGGGTTGCCTGGACTTGTTTGAGCAGCAGTGCGCAAACCTCGGGGCTCATCATGTGAGAAAAGACTGTGGCATGATTCATGGGCCACATTGCCTTGATGAATAAGACCTGGAAAGAACTCTTCAGCCTTCCTGAGAGAAGGGAAGGTGAGGTGGCACACAGTGAGTGCTGGTCCCTGTGATGGAAACATAATATGGGTAAAGGGATGAAGAACAGGGGAAGAAATTTTTGGAAAACATAAGAGGTTAAAATGAAAAATTAAAAGGAGAGTTAATTTGGATTTGAAATTACTAGATTCAGGCCTTACCTTTTTCATAGAGTAGTAACTTTTAATTAAACTATAATATTCAAGAAGATATATTTGCATCTGTAACTTTGAAGAAAGTGTACCCACGGAGTAGGTGGAAGTGTCTGCAGAGAATTTACTGCAGCACAGAACTAGTTTGACAGGCATCACTTTCCAGCAGACACAAAACATTCTTTGTTCATGGTTCTTCTTGAAGTTAGTTCAGGGAGTTGTGCAGTCAAAGGTGAGAAACTACAAAAGCTGCAGAGCTTTTTTTACTTTTGATCTGTCAATAACAAGAAGGTATGAAAATCACATCTGTCCTAACAAAAACTTGGAGGATGTAGACAACCGAATTCACCAACTATGTGTAATGTGGCCTGTAATGAGTTTGTTTAATTTAGAAGTCTAATTCCAGTTTAAAATATGTTTTTTACTACTTTTATTATTTACACTATTTCTTTTGCCCTATTTATAAAGTGTTTTGCAGCTAATGAATATGAAATGTTCACTAAAAAATGTATAGTCAAATACTGAAGAGAAAAAAAGATACTAATGTAAGAAACTTACAAATAGTAAAATTAAAAAGTGTTTATAGAGTAGCTTCCTAATCAGTCAAAACCAAAAATACCCCCCACAACATTCCAACCAGGAAGAATCTTTTTATTTTCAGGAAAAGTTCTAGAAAGTGCAAATACAATGCAAGATCAGGACAGATTATTTAAATCAGAGTTAGAGTAGATACTTTGAAGTCAAAGGGATTTGACCGGTTTACCCTCAGGTAAATACCCTGAGATGTTGAACCTCAGATTTGTAGTTGGAGAAGGATGAGCAAATAGCAAAGAAATTCCAGTGTGAAAGATGATTTTAAAGCTGTTTTATTTTGTTGGTTTTTTGGTTTTTGTTGTTGTTGTCGCTGTCACTGAAAAATGTCTGGAAGAAATTTCTGCAATCAAAAAATGCATGTAGGCATTTGATGTGTAGTTGGATGGTGTAGGAGGAACCACAGGTGGAGCAAACTCGTTGATCCAGTGGCTTTGGCCAGGGGATGGGAATGTGTTTCTGCTTGTCCGAGGGCTTTGTGTTCTGGGATCCTATCCTGTCACTTCTACAGTCAAGAGTGGGAGTGTCCCTGTAGGATCAGGCCATGGAGAATGGCAGTCTGGGGCTAAACTCTAGGGCTGCAGCCCTCCAGGGTTAATACCTTTTTCTGTGTGGGGTTTTTATGTTTGGTTTTGTTTGTATTTTAAAGGTGATTCATTTAAAATTCTGTTTTGATTGTTCCTTAGAACCTTATTCATGCTGATGTCACTAATGGCCTGTCAGGCTTTCCATCACTCACTGGTGTATTCAGGGATTTGTCATGTGGCTGTGAAGGTTAGCTTCTGTCTGGAGTGTGACAGATATTCCATGCCACATCGATAATATAAAAGACTCTCTTTTATTACAGATTTCACATCTTTTTTTAACAGCTGGGTTATTAGTTTATTCTTTCATTTTAGTATAGATGAAACCTTATGGGATTTTTCATATCCTGCTTGGGAGTGTACATGCTCAAACTGTCGAAGTCAGACTGGAGATGCTGAAGTAAAGAGGCAAGATTCTTTCAAAAACTAAAAAAAGCCCAACACCACCACCCAAAAAAACCCAAACCCACAAAATACCTTTCAGAACATTGTTGCCCTACCAAAATGAGCAATTAAGTTTCTAAGGCATGGCATGCTGCTGTTTGTTTTTGGATGCTAGCAGAAGTTGCTGGATTCCCCCCCCTTTTTTATTTTTAATGAGTGTCCCTCCGGGCAGAATTATGGATCCACAAGCCTGATGATGGGAACAGTCAGGGTATCTGAGAACACCCATCTCTTATTTATGTAATACTGTAGCTCTAGTAACCTTAGCTGCTTAGTTTTGTTGTTCTAGTAGTGTGCTCTAAATCTAAGGGTAGGGTACTAAGTCATAAATCCGTTTGGAAGTCTGAGTTCTGTTTTGGAATTTAAGATGGATGGGAGGTTTGTCTTAGGGATTAGGACACGTCTTACCTATGAGGTTCAGGATGGATCTTCTAAAGATTTAACATTCTATCTGTTTGGATTCTTTCCAAGGAATGAAAACTGGAATTTCTTGAAGAATGAAGTGTGTTGGTCTCCCCTCTAACTGTTAGTGTTCAGGGCGCTGATCAACAGAAAAAGCTCAGAGGATGCAGACTTTTCAGTAGCTGAAATACAGTGTTTTATATTCCAGCTGCATTTCTGGAAAACCAAAACCCTGCAGTTAAATAATTAGTAATGATTGTTGCATCTACTTATCCTTGTAAACTGGCTCAGTAGAATCATGTAGCAGCTCACTGATGTTTTAAGTATTACCAGGAAGTGAATAATAAGGTAGAAAGAGAATGTCTGCACAAAATCAATTCATGGTGTCAGGAGCCCACTGAATAGTGAAGCTGCTTTCTACAGACAGTGTTCAAAAGTACGTGAAACAAGCTGGTTTTGGCCTGTCTGCAGTCTCTTGGGTTAAACAGTGAATTTCAGGGAATCAAGGTTGCTCTTTTTTGGGCATGTGTGATCATAAAGAGGGTTTTGTTTACCTTTCTCTATGCAGGAAATAAAATGTGGTCAGAATACAGGAACAGCAGATAAAGCATCATGCTGCTGCTGCTGTGGAGTTGTGGTCACCTGGGCACACTGCAGCAGTAGTTCCATTGGCTGAAGTTAATCAGTCCTAAGTAATTTTTCCCCTGAATTCTTACTTTTTAAGGCAAAAATTATATGTGTGAAGATTTGTAGGGTTTTCTGCAATTGCAAGGCTTTAAAACGGATGTTCTTGTCATTTTGGTTCACCTGGTCTCTAGTATAGACAGTGTGCTAGTACTATGCAGAAATTGAACTCTGAAAACAGTAACATTCTTTATCTTCCTATTCTGAGGGTTCCCTAGACGAATTTCATTAGGGACCACAAGTTAAATCCCTTTAGGCAAATGCAGTATTTTGCAGGCAGGTAAAGTGATATGAAGAGCAATTCATTTTGGAGCCATAACTGTCCTGCCACAGCAGTGAGGAAACAGCTACTGGTGCTGGTATTGAGGCTGCATTAGGTGTTTCAGAATATTTTTTGCATAATTTTCTTTCCTATGTCAGAAAGCAGAGCAGATGGCAGGCAATCATCAGTCCTTCACATTTGAAGCATTCTGGGTTCTTTCCAGATACAACAGTGTACTGGATGTGCAAAAGTACATTTGAGGTGACCTAACCTGTTGAAAGTGTGCTGGATGTGCAAAAGTGCATTTGAGGTGACCTAACCTGTTGAACTTTGTTGTGTTTCCTTCTGGAAAATGACATCATTGGGCTTTTTGTCCCTCCTCTTTAGGCAAGATGTGCTCAGTGAGTCAGGCCGAGTCTACACCTGGTTTTGCTGTTTGTGTTGATGAAAATCTTTATGGCTCAATAGTGACCCAGCTCTTCGTAAGTTCCCATGAAAAGGCCCCATGTCTCCATACCCAGAGTGATTTCAAGTGTCAGGAATATTGTGTTAGGTGTTGCATTTCTGTTCTGCATCATGTCAGGTCTTCTGTAAAATATCAGTGAACACTTGGGTGGGGTTTCCTTTGAGCACATGGAGGTGGACGATAGATTACTTCTGATTATCTATGTGTGGAAGTAACATAGGTAGTTTTAACTCCAAACTCGGTTTGCATATCTAACTGCCAAGCTTGGATAAAAGGTAGAAGTGTGTTGAGAGTTCTTGGTCCTGCCCTGCAGGGCTTTGTGTGATCAGCAGAAACTTGAGAAATGGATTAAAATGCCAGTGAAGCTTGAGCTCTCTTTGCACTATGAAGAGCTTGATTTAATTGCCTGGAGATGCCGAAACACCGTCAAGATGAGGGAAGTGTTTTGAAATGGATTTATAACATTCTACTAAGAGCTGTGAAGGATTTCACTGGAAATTTATTCCTCTGCGTTGTTGGAGAGCAGATACAGGAGATCTTGAATGCCTAGCAGTGTTACAGTTCCAATAAGGGATGTGTTTACTTACCTGCCTTAAAAGACCCTGAGAGGTGGGTTTCAAATTTCCGTAAAACTCAGTGCTCTGTAATAATATAGGGTGTTCAGTGTGATTGAAATACTTGGTCTTGAGGAGATGAGTTTATTGCTGCATGAGGTTCAGTCCCGCTTAGAGATTGCCTGATCTCATCCTTTCAGAAGAAAAGCAGCAAGCTCATGGCAGTACAACTTGGAGATAAAGCTCTATAAACCCAGGCGTCATCTGAATAATGATGATCCAGCTTTTTATATACTTTGTAGGAATGTTGAAGTACCCTTTTTTTTGTTTGTTTTTAATGAGTGGTTTAATTCTGCCTTAATAATGAAGGTCTGAAATGATGACCCATGTTTTTCATAACAAGGGTGACTAAACTTTACTCAAAGCATCATTTGAATTGTTAGTAGCCCATGTTTTACATGATTAAAGGGGAACTGATTTTATCCTCTTTGGTCTTTGAAATTAAAAGCATAGATTATGTTATGCTGAGTTCTTTGCTCTGACTCTTCAGATTCATTCTGGATTGTTCTTCATAAGTGTTTTTTCTTTTCTTTCAGTTAACAAAGGAACAAAGATTTAAAGGTTTCCATTAGGTGCTTTAAAAATGTCACAGGACCAGAATAATTCTTATGAGATTTTTTACTTTATTCTGTTCAACAACTGTCAGACTAACTAATTTGGTGATAGATATCTAAGTAGTCATATGTGTGTATATTTAATACAATGCATTAATCCTGTGACACAACAGAAGTATATTTGAAAGTCAGCATGATGCCTTTTGCACTTGTTCCACACTTGAGTGCATCTAGTTGCTCCTAGAAGCCAGTGGGGAAAATGTGGTTGTGAGTCTCAAATGGAAAAGTGGAAAGACAGGGAAAGTGTAAGATCCCACGTATGCTGTTTCCACTTTTGCAATTTTGCTGTCTCGAATTAATTTCTAAAGTAACATTTCTAGGAATCTCCAAAATAAAGAGATTAAAAATTTAGACTTGCTGTGTTGAAGCTCACTGTAATGTTTTGCTCTGAGGCTGCTGTAGCTGGTGCCAGCAGTGTCAGAGTTGCACTCGGAGCAGGCTAGTGTCCCGTTCCTGGAAGCTGTGCTGTCTTATTTTCCTTCCTGTGACATGGCCAGGAGCACCACCTGGCCTGTAAATAACATAAATTCTGCTTTATTAACAAAAACATAAATACAAAGTTGTCTGTGATTTTTTGCATCAAAACTTGAATTCTGAGTTCCTTTCTAGTTTGAATTATTTTCTACAACTGCCAGAAATTAAGAAAACTCCAGGTTAAAATTTTTCACCCTATATTGTTCTGAATGGGGCAAAAGGGCAAAATGAAGTGTAGACATGTCCTTCCTCTGTCTCTTTTTCTGGTAAGAAACTTTGAAGGGAATCACAAATGTTTCTTCAGCAAAATGCTGTGAAGAATGCAGCAAGTAAAAATGTAATGCTTACCTTGTACTTGCTTGTCACTGTCTCTGAAACCTGAGGTTGAGGGCATTTCCTAAAATTTACAGAAAACAAAAGGATAGGGGGAAATTGGAGTTATTGTGGCTGTATCTAAAGCCTTGGGGTGTCTCTTCAAATGCAGGATCTATGCTTCAATGCTTTCATGATTGAATAGAAGAATATTAAGATTTATATTCTTTACTTCTAACCTGTAGTTGCAACATCAAAAGGCAGTAAACTGTGTAATCATAATCTATGGGGAGGATGTTTGTAGGCCCAGTGGGGGGGAAAAGCAGTAAAAGACATTGCCTTGTGGTGCTTGTGCTGAAGAATTTTCTAAGGAAGACCTTTCTTTTTCAGCTCATGTGTTCTTGCTTGAGACCTTGTAACTGTCATGAGATAGAAGAAGTGATTTCTCAGTAGATAAAGGTTGTAACTTTCTCTGGTTGTTTAGAAACCATTTTTTGTATTTCTTTTTAGCCTGGAGAGAGTGCCTGTTGAGGGTGATGTGGTGGGTCGGAGAGACCCAGGGAGGGAAGTAGGGCAAAAGAAGCAGAGCTGAAGTGCCAAACAATAGTCATGTTGCAGATTGGAGGCAAAAAGCTTGGAAGTCTCTTAACTCCTTAGCCCAGTACTCTGTACCCTCAGCCAGGTTGCTGTAGTACACCCATGTGCAAGCCTTCCAGGTCTGTAGGGATTTGTAGCTGTGCAAGTCTCCCCTTTGGAGGAGAAAGTGGAACAGTGATGCTGGTTACCAGTGGAAAGGGATGGCATCTTTTCTGTAGCTAAAATATTACTGGAAGACTAAACCTCTGTTTATGAAATAGAACAGCAGCTTTGCAGTAGTTGCTCTCCCTTAAGGAGTAGGGTGCTGGCTTTAGGGCAGTTTTTTGGGTTTTCTCTGACTGAAGATAGTATGTCACATCTGTTACTAAAATTCCTTCTTTTCTCCTCNCCTCTCTTTCCTTAATCAATAATGACCATTTCCCCAGAGAGCCAGTTTTTTTCTTGTTTCTAGTTCTTCGGTTGTGGACTAAATTAAATTCTTGTGCTTTACTTGGGGCTGTCAAGAAACTATCTGTTTCCTCACATGTACGAGGTGCCTGCAGCATGAAAACCTCGAGTGCTGATGAAGGAATTGATGGTCTCCAAACCTGCACTGCCTGCGGGGCAGCCTGGGAGTGCTACCTTCACCATTTAATGGTTTCATAGTAAAGTGATCAGCTGTTAGAGGAAACGTTTTTCTTCCATGCATGACTGTGATTTGCTTAAAGAGAGTGACCTGAATTTGCCATAAGGGAAGATTTCACTGGGATATAGGTGAGTGGGCAGGCAGTTCACTTTTATTTCTAGCTAAACAGTTGTATTTGTTGTCTTAGAAACCTGCATTAACAGTATTGTCAATGCTAAAGGGAGCGATGCCTAATTAGCTGAAGTATCTAGGCGCTGGCAAAGACACCCATTTGGTGGACAACCCAACCCTGAACAACCTAAAGTGGGATTTTTAAAGGGTTTTTTTTTGTTTGGTTGGTTATTTTTAAGAAATACACTCTTCTTTAAACTGGTTGTCTTATGTATGTATGTCAAGTTAGACACCCAGATGAGAGATGGCAGTGTCACAGAAATTTTTTTTTAAATCTTGGCTGCAAGATAGGTGAAAGTGTTGGTTGTCAACTTCTAAAAGTGAGTGGGTTTGCAGTGTAGAAGGTAAGTGAAAATTATGGCTTCCAGCATAAAGTTGCCAAGTGCTCCCTCAGAAAGATGCTGCCGATGTTTCTAACCAGAAAAGAAACAGAATTTGGAAAATACCAGCCTGTGATAGTAGGTATGCGTAGGAAATAACTCTGCTTCTCTGCAAACTGCTGTTGTGATAACTACTCCTCCCTTCTGCCTCGGCAGCATGTTGCTAACGAGCAGCCTGGGCAAAGATAAGGTACTGGGGGAAGTACGTGCATGAAATTATCAGTAATAACCACAGTCTTGGTAGTTTTGTAAGGCTGGAATACTTCTAAAATACAATTTACTGGTTTTACCTGATCTACCACAGTAGTCTCTCAGATAGGGCTTTGACAGTGGTATTTATTAAGTGTGAAAATAGAGACCTTGGATGTCATAAATTTATAGAAGTAGCAGTCTTTGATTGGAGGGATTGCTTTGGCAGAGAACAAAAATAGCATGTATTTTAGCAGTGAAAACACACATTTGTACTGTTACAGACAAGTTTCTGCACTCCAGCAGTGTCAGCATGTTTTGTAAGTTGCCAAGTGACCTTTCCAAGTTGGATTTAGGTCTTGGAAAGTTTGGGACTGTTGCTGGGTAATCCTGGAAGCAGCAGTAGGAAATGTGTAACCATTTGTTCCTCTTTCACTAGGTTTAAAGTGTCCGCATCCAGTGGGGTTGCCTCCATTGAAGGAGAATGTTTTCACCTGCACAAAATCCTCAGTTAGGCCAGCTCTGAAACACAGCAGCTTTTCTGCAGTAGTTTCTTATGAAAGGCATAACAAGGTGATTCCTCTGGTGCTTCCTTAATGAGTAAATTAAATCTGCGGAGGTGATGCTGCTTTGTGGAATTGCACATGGTTTGAGAGAATTTTGGGTGCAGTTTCTAGGGAACTGAACTACCACATGCTTTAAAAGACTGAAGTACAGCAAAGTAGCTGACAACTGTTGGATGAAAATGGATTTATTATTTCTGTGCACTGCAATTCAGTAGCAGGTAACTGTATCGTTTCCATTGTGTTGACCCTTGCTAGGATTAGATATTCAAAGTAAACTGCCAGATGCCTGTAAAATGCTGTCTTTATTTGTTGTTTCATACTGAACGGTGATATTTGATGATTTCTCTCTAAATGTATGTTCTAGGGTTACTCTTGTTGGAAAATATTCCTCATGTTAATATGGTTCCATTTGAGTTCCACTTTTTCAAAGTGGAAATCTGTAGATGGTGCACAGTAGTTTATGCTTTGATTCAATGTCGAGTGTTAAATGAAATGATGGTTTCCTCAGCATATGATGTAACAGTAAAGAAGAGACCTACAGGAAGATATGTGAGCTTTAGGAATACATTTTACAAATTTTTTTTCTAGAGGAGATTGTTTGTCTTCTCAGCAGTGATGCTATACAGCAATTTTCTGCCGTGGAAGAAGTGCAGGTAAAAATGGAAATGGAGAATTGAAACAAATGTGGTTAAAAGGAAGTAATCTCTCTCCCACCTTCCACTTCTGAGTAACACAGAAACCATCCTATAATAAAGGAAAATAAAGGAGAAAACTGCAATGCCCAGAGTCCAGACACTGAGACTTCTTGATGCTTTTGTGCAAGTGAACACTGCTTTTCCTTCAACAGTCTCATTACCTGCATGAAATGAAGTAACAAATAAGCAATATTGTTTTTTTCCAGGATGTGAGGAATCAAAGGGTCCAAATTTGAGGAAGTTCTGAAGCCCCAGCCAAACTTTGTGGCCAGTGTTCAACCTCAGGCATGTTCAGTTATACCTTTCTCTGTCACTTTTAGTGGACTTCCAAAATACTGCACAAAAATTTGTGTATCCCTTGCATTTTGGTGGCCAGCATTAAGTGCATTCCAGTACTGTAACATATGACACTGCATGGCTGTTGTGTAAACCTTAGCATGAGTTGCAGGATCAGCTGAGTTGTTCTCTTCATGTGTCTTCAACTTAAATAATACATGAACTTGTGCTGGACTTCTGAAAGGTCATTCTGTGCTTCTCTCCATGAGAGAAAACAAAGGGAAAACAAATGTGGTAGAGGTAATCAAACTGGCAGATGATAAGTTTAGAAAGTGGAATTAAAAGTGTTCCAGAAGCGGAAGTTTTCTGAAGCAACCACAAGTACTTCAGAAAGCAGTTGAGGATGTAGATAAGACATGTTATTGGTATCTAGAATGGTGAGATGAGTACTGGGCAGAAAATCTTAGTTTGGTGTACAGGTTTGAAAGCAAACCAGTGACTCAAAGTCAGAAATACAATTTAATAGGGAAAAGGTAAAATAAATGCAATAGTACAAAAGCGAACCACTGACAAAGTCAGAATCCAACCTGGCACCCTGTCAGTCAGGGTGCTGGTAGCAGTTCAGATGAAGTGGTCCTGTTAAAGCAGTGATCCTGTAGAAAAAGAGTCTGGTCTTTGTCTGAAAGTCCAGTGGTAGCTCTTGTCCTCTGGAAATCCAGTGGGAAAAGGCTGTCTGTGGTGTTTGGAATCCCAGATTATACCCAGGATGGAATGCTTGGTTTCTCCCTCTGTGTGGAGCTTCTCACAATGGGATGATAAGGCATTGATGGGCCCATTAACAAAAGATTGTCCAGAGGCAGTTATCTATGAGCCATGGGCA
>VZTH01018435.1:0-25226 GCA_013397815.1 Aleadryas rufinucha | reverse complement strand
ACTTACTTATCTCTAAAGCTATACACCTGGTAAGTTATCTCTTTCTCTTTTTTTTTTCCTTTCTTTATTCTGCACATAAGCAACTAGTTAGCTATATACTAGCTATTACATTGTTATAATACTATACATAGTTATATACTAGTACATGGTTATTCATATTAGATTATATGGGTATCAAAAGTTATCATTTAGGTTATAAGCATCTGTTTATAGGTAGGTTATAAGCATCAAGTTATAGGTGTAGAAGGTATGATTTAGGCTATATAAGTAAAAGCTATGATTCAGACTACATAAGTGTAAAAGGCTATGTTTAAGGTTATATTGATATTCTTTAAGTCACATTGATAAAAGGTCATGATTTGGGTTATGTTGATATTAAGGTTACATAGATATCTTATAACCCAAGCTATATAAGCACTTTGTTGGTGTGACTTGAGTTACACAGACATCAGGATGCTTGTTAACTCTGGTAGTTGAACCATGGTGTCCCTTCTCTCATAAGGTAACAGCTCTTCGTGGGAGTTGTTCTACTGGCCTTTAGCTGTTTTCTGTATTAGGAGGTGCTCAATTCACCATAGAAAAAGCAATTTGGTCCTTAACAGAACCTCTTTGTATTGTGTATTGTTCTCCTTTCATTGTGCATTGCAGATGTGCCTAAAGCCACACTCAGGTTTACTTCTGTGAATCCCTTCTCTCTTGGGTGAAATTCAGTAAAACAGAAAATAGCAGAAAAGAATTGTTTGGATTAAGAAACAGCTGTACAAGATCTTAGGAGCAAGGGAGGCAACTGAGAAACTTGTGTTGGTTGATTGCCCTTCAGTGTCGAGGGTATTCCTCAGATGGGTGGAATTGTTTCCGTTGCTGATGCAGTGGGTTTTTTATAAATTTAATCTTGGAAAATTAAAGCATATTAAATATTGAGCTTTCCTGTGTAAGGTATTGATAAAGATGCATTCAAAGTGAAGAGCTCTGGGATGGATTTTCATAATGCAAAGCTATGCAGTTTCACAGCTGGTTGTGTTTGAGGTGTTGCCTGTAGAAGCTCTAATGTACCCTCTTCTGGGCCTGATAATGTGTCCACTTGTGCATGAGCACGTTTGAAATCTGCACTGTTGTTCTGCCTGTGCATAGGGCTCTTTCTTTTGGTTGTGCTACAGCTCTGCAATGAGATGTGAAGAGCTGGGAAAAAGAGAAAGTAGTTTTGTGGAAAGGCATGTTTGTGCCCCAAAACTTGTTGCATTAGAAACTCTGCTGCTGGGTTTAGCTGATTAGCAAACATCATCTTCACAGAGCAAGTTGGTATTACCTAGTTTGGGAGCTGTAATTACTTGTGAAGTAGATGGTGTGAATACAGTGTGTAGGCAGTAATTGTTCACTGTCCCTTTCTGTGAATAAAACCATTGCTTTAAGTTGAAAATTGGTAGAAAAAAAAAAACCCAAGCCCCTAAAAAACTCCCAAACCAAACAAAACCATCTCCTGGATGGTAAAACTGTGGGATTCATGGTCACAAACAGTTGTAGGTTGTGAAAGTCTTATGTCCAAGGAGATGATGAACAGGTAACTAGAATGGCCATCCAGCAGGAGCTGCCATATTCACTGGTCTCTGGCACAGAAACGCTGGGGGCTGTGAGGGTACTGAGAAGAAAGGTAACACACTCCTGCATCATCCTCTACTCCTCCTTGTCCATCTCCAGGGCCATCTGTTTAAGGCACAATACTGGGATAAACAACCTTTGGGCTTGACTCATTGTTCTTACATGATGTTTTTGTGTTCCTTGGAATTAAAAGGAAGGTGTTCTTCAAGGGATTTCCTCATCAGGAATGCCCTGTAGTAGTGTTTCACTATGAGGTGCAATACAGAAAGAATTTGAAATATTTCTTCTTTAATTTCATACTGTGCAGTTTTTGATTATCTGAATTTAGCTACTTTGTGGTATTTCTATGCTGATCTTGTAGTAACTCTGTGGAGTTACTGGAGATATAACTTTGATCATTAAACCCAGTGTAAGACATTGTGCTGCAGAATAATACCCCAGTGTTAATCCCAAGAAGCTCATAAGAGACAAGAAAAATAAGCTCTTTGTGTCACTGTTTAATTAACAAGGCAGATCAAAGTGCTGGTGGGAAGGTTTAGGAAGAGAACTGCAGTTCTGTGATGTCCTGTCAGGACACTCCAAGTGGTAGTTCCAGACACTTGGTGATACTTATATTGATAATTGGTGTCTAAATAGGCTAGGAAACAGGCACAACCAAGGAATTCTGCTCAGCACCTTGAGTTCTTGGTATCTTTCCTATGTTTCCATGGATGCTCTTAGGCTCATCTCTGCGTACACTACTTTAGAGTCATAATCTACACATCTGAGAGCATTTTTGACAAAAAATAGCTTAAAGCATGTTTCTCATTAAGTACAAATCAAATATTTGGAAGGTATTTATTTATTAAACTGATCTGTCTCTGTGACAGGATGACAATATTGCCTTATCCTGACATATGGAATAGTCAGGCAGGGCTGGTAAGTGATTTACTCAAACCAAAAGAGTTGGTGATGGGGACAGACAACGCTCTTCTGGTGGTTTTTTGACTTGCGCTTTCATGCCTTCTGTACAACCTGGATCATTTGGGAATTCTTCTTTTTGAATTCAGTGTCTAAATATGTGAAAGAGCTCCCTCAAAATGTGCAGCTACTATGGCTAGAGATGGCTGACTCTGCTCTCACTGTTTTATCTCCTTCTGATTAGACTCTCTTTCTCTGATGATTTAAGTGTGCAGAAGTGTTGTGCCTCACACCCCTTGCCACCCACCCCCTCCCCCAACTCCCCTTTGTTGCTGAGGAAGTAATTAAGCTTTTGGGCCCTAAAATAAATGTTGAAAAAGACCCTTCAGATGCTGAGTTGTTAAGCCCTACTCTCTGTGCTTTGCCCTCTGCTTTGTGTTCTCTAGCTGGGGAGGTTTGCAAGGCCAGAACGCCTTTTGGCTGCTTTTTTCTTCCTTAAGGCCTTTCCTACATGAGCTAGAGCCATCTCTTACACATTTTCTTATCTTAAAGTACTGTATTTTCTTTTGAAAACCAGCTGACACCCTCCCTTTCCTAAACTTTTCCTGCAAATTGTAGAATTGGTAGTTGTGCTTGAGGATTCTCTTTGCCCTGAGCCCTCCTCTCCCCATTCCAAAAGTCTATGAGTACCATTGGGGCCAAATTAAGTCCTTAAATGCATGAGCTGTGCATTAAGTGTTTGTAACTTTAACTGGCAGGGCTGTCTGTGCTCTTAGGCACAGCAGTAATGACCACATGCTGTACCTAAAAGGACTGCATGGTATTCATGAATCTTGCTGTGGTCTGGCTTTAATTCTTTGTAGATGCACAGAGAAGAGGCAGTTTCTCTGCCTCAGTTTTTTGTTAGGAGAGGGAGAGGTTAAAACGGTAGGAGCTGTTGGAAAAGGTAAGGAAACAGATTGTAGGTTTCAGAGATTGTTGTAGGATAGGAAGACCAACTTTGTTGAGTTTGGTAAAAACATGATTTAAATGGAAAAAGCAAAGTAACTCAAAAGACACCACCAGATGGATGAGCTATAGGAAACACTTCTCTAGTGAAAAATTTTTAAATAGGATAATTATGGTAGCCTCTTAAAAAACATGCTCTAGAAGTTAGGATAATAGGTAGTTACACCTGGAAAGAGTCATGTATAATTAGGTGCCTGGACTATATGGACTTTTATACAAAATCAGTAGGTGGTGGAAGAAATGTAGTGCCACTTTTTTGGTACAAAGTTGGGGATTTTTTGCAAAAGTCTGCAAAGAGATCTGTCCTTTGTCTCTGTTGGATAGATCATTATAGATACTGTTAATAAACCAGAAATAACTGACAGATCAACAATCTAAAGGTCTGCTCTGTGCTTCTGTCCCAAGTCAAATGAGAGCAGCTTTGTGGAGGAGCCTTGTTTTGGTCTCTGGGCACTGGCTGTGTCTGCATTCTTCCTCTTGCTTGCCAGGGCCTAATTAGACAGTAGAAAAACCCAAAAAAGGTGTTACAGATATACCATAATTATGTTTATTAGGAAGCCTGTGCACATGTGTTAGATTGGCACCAGCTATCCTTGTCTTTAATTATTTGATTTTGGTTCTACAGCCAAACTTCTTGTTAATCAGGGCAGGTTTACACAAACCCCGGGTGCAGTGCTTGAATACAGGAAGGCAACCAGGGGTAGGGACTTTGGTGTTCCTGCATCCTTCCTGTGCCTGTTTTGGGAAGGGGATGGGAGACAAGAAGCTTGTGTGGCTGTTGAGCTGTCGGGGAGCAGCGCCTTGGCAGTTCTCCTGCGGGAGCTGCAGTGGAGTGGTCTGTCATAGTTGCATGGCTGCAGTGCCCCAGTCGTTTCCAAGGACTTTTCCAAAGGCTTATAGCAAGAGCCAGCAATGTCTGTGCAGCTGGTGGATTTGCTGGTGGATGAGAGCATAGGGAAATTTGTGTGGTAAAATGCTGTGTGACCCTGTATGGGAGGGGAAAGTAATGCTGCTTGACTGAGTCTCTCATCAGCTTTATTTTCTGCACCTGTGGGATAGTGCCAGTGGCACGAAGGTGGAGGTGGGCATCACCTGTGTCTGACACGGGGAAAGGGATGACACCTGCCAGGTCCTTGCCTTGGCTCATGGGTGGCAAGGAAGGAAAAGATTATAGGCATTTGCGCTTATGGATTCTTGGGCTTTGTTTTATCATGTGGGTTCTGTGTTTTGTAAAGCAGAGCTCAAGTCTCCCCCATGCCCTGTGCCAGAGGTGCTGAGCAGAGTTCTTTGGTTGTCCCTCTGTTTCCTGGCACTTATGGGGATCTCTGAGTGGAAGTCTCTGAGGCTTCCCTTCCCCAGGCAGACATGGTTGGGAGTGACCCAAGGGTTCAGAAGGCACTGGCGTTGTTCTGGTGGAAGATATCTGTGCTTGGGAGCCTTTGCAGGGGCCTGGGAAGCAGAGGCTTCTGCAAGAAGAGGCCAGGTAGATGGGGCCAGCTGGTGACCTCGGGGTTCTGTGCCCAGAACCTGAGGCCATGGCAGTGGCCAGTGTCACTTTCATGGGAAGCCCATGTGGAAGCAGCATTTCCCAAGCATTTACCAGCATCTCCTGAGGTACAGACCCCTCCTGAGGGATGAATACCCCTTCAGGATGAGACAGCTCCATGGGTGGAGGAAATGCCTTATGCAGAGCCTGTTTAGTGTTGCTTTGGTCCAGATTTATTGTATCTGGGAATTTAATGGATCTAAGTTTACCTTCTCTTTGCTGTATAACTGATAAAAGACATTTGTCAGCTCAAAGTCTGGCCAGATAAATCTTTTCAGTCACCACAGAGGAAGGGAGGTGACAGCATATGTGCTGAAGGCAGGGCAGAGCTTTTCCAGGTGCCTCTTGGGAAAGAGCTGGGAGAAGCAAGTGGTGGGACCAAGCCCAGCCTGGATTTGAAGGGAGGTGCTTGTAAAAATGAGTCTTGAGAAGATCTGATCCTACTGGTGGCAATTCAGCTCCTGTCACATTGAACAGCATGTTCTAGGGCATCCCCTGGGTGTTACCAAGGGGCAGCTTTGGGTGGCATGCTGGGCCCTGGCTGGGGGGCAGTGGGAGTGGAGAACTGGCTGCTGGAGGAGGAAAGGAATCAGGGAACAGAAAAGAGCAGCACCCAGGGGCTGTTCCAGTGAGCTTGGGGGATTCCCGTGGCTCTTTTGGAGTTCTTTCCAGAGCACTGGGATGTTTCCCCCATGGGGGGCTCTGCCAGATGCTGGGAGGAGCCAGTGACAGAGCCAGAAAAGCTGTCAGTGGCATCATATGGCACTGTGTCATTCCTGTCTGGTGAGGCAGAGCACTGGCCCATCTGTGGTGGCAGGTGGGGGCCTGGATCTGAAAGGAGGTGCCTGTTCAGTTCCTGGCCAGTGGAGCTTTGGGAATCTGGAGGGACCTGGCAGGGCTTCTTATCTCAGGAAGGAGATGGGAGGAGGTGGAGGTTGTGTGCATGTTGAAAATCACTTGAAGGCTGAAGAAAAGACAATCAATCCCTGTTTTTGGTGGCCGGGTTTCTTCTTTTTCAGTCAGTTTGGGTTTTTTTCTGGTGCTGGGTGGACCAGCATCAGAAACCCTTTAGGTTCTTCATTGCCTGCTTCTCTGTAGTGGTGTTTTCTGCAGCTCTCCTTTCTGCTCACCTTCATGGGCTTCTTCAGTCTCTGAAGCTGGAGAGGAAAGAGGAAAGCAGCTCATTTTCCCAGACTCAAGCGGAGCAAGGGAAGGCTGAATGCTTCCTCAGTTTAGCTAGGAGAAGGGAGAGAGCTTCTTCCATTCTGGTTATCTCCAGACCATTTGATTGTGTCCAGACAAAAAGTTGGTGAGATGGCACAAACACTGTGAGACTTCCTGAATTTGTAACTGCACAGCTGGTGAGTCCAGTGTACAGGTATGGATTTCCTTGAAATCAGTCCTTGCCTCCCTACAGCCTGGTTCCTCACCCTTTCATGGATTTCTTGGCTCATCTCCAGCTGTTTTCTGGATAAACATATAAGCTAGAGATCTCAAGTTCTTCTGACTGGGATAATACTGAGTCTTCATCATCTTAGATTAATAGATGTGTGCATGCCACACTTGGTGGGGTAGAAGAATTGTTTACTTTAGGGTGAGGAGGAGGGTTGTGTCTGTGGCGTCTTGTCCCTGTCCCTGCTGTTACCATGATGCCTTCCTGTTTTAGCCAAAGTTCTGCCAGTAAAACTTATTCCTTCTGTGTCACCTGCCTTCCGACTATTGGTTGCCACTGAACTTCTGGAAGTTCACTGGAGTCCTGTTTTTATAAGGTCAAGCTGAAGGGATTAAGTGGTGTCCCTGTACATAGTCATGGGAAGGAGCCTGAACTTTAGATTTCTGATGATCTCAAGGCATCACTGGCAGCTATCTCTAGAGGAGGAACATCCATTCTGATTTTATGCAGTCGTAATTACAACCTTAAAACATCAAAAAACCTTAAAACATCAAAAGTAGCTTTAATATATGTGAAGCATTTCACATGTTGTCCTTGCAGAATACTTGGCTAAACTCAAAACAAAAATTAAGTACAGTGTGAATTGCTTAGAACTCTCATTTCATTACCATGATGGGGTTGTAAAGATCTTCATTAGTGTTTAATTAACCCTTGAACATCTGAGGATGGTCATTTTACAGATGATGACTGTGGCAGTGTTGGATGAAATGAGTTTTATAATGTTTCACAGTGAGGAGTATCTCCTGGCAGACTAAAGGAATAAAAACATAGGAGGAAACCCTGTCTAGCTGAAATTATTGTTCCTCTAAGCTCTGAGTGGTACATGCTGAAAAAATGATTATCCACTGAATGGGAAGTCTTTTCTTCTATTCCGTTGAAGCAAAATAACCTGACACTTCTCTTTATCCAATGATATTTTGGAAAGCATTAAAAAAAATAAATTCACAATTTCCTATGTGGATATGAAGTCAGTTCTCTGAAATGAATATTCAGTATAAAAATCTAATAGGTAAGAAGAAAGACATTTATTACATAGCAGTTGGCATAAATTTTGCTTCTAATGAGGATAAAATACATGTAAATGAATAATTACAGTAATTGTTGTAATTAGGATTTGTTCATGACAAAGGTCTCATAATTATATAACCAACTTTTGGTTTATTAAGATTTATAGTCTGAACTCTTAATTCCATTTTATTCTTTTAGAAGCAGGATTTGCTAGGGGAGGAGCATTTTCAGGAATCTGACTTGCTACATGCTCTCAGCTATAGATATTTCCAGTTTTCTTCACAGCGAAGCTGGAAGGCTTCCAGTGAGATGCTGCAAATGACCAAAATTACTGGTCTATGTGGGGATCTAGTAGTTGAAGGCATTCCTGAGTGGACATATTGGATCTGACAGTTTCTAGCTTTAAATTGTAATAGATTTTCTCCCTCTCAAGTTTTAAGAAGTTCTGGTTACAAATAAAAATGTTGTTGTCTCCTTTGCAAATTTATGCTATTTAATGGTAGATTTTAAAGGCTAATTCTTCTTGTGTGCTGTTGCACATCCTCTCTGCTTCTACTAGAATTGAATAAAAGCAGCTGTTTTGCTGTTTGACTCTTTTTGGCTTCAAGATGAGTCCTTTAGCCACTGCAGTCACAACAGTCACAGCATCCTCAGGCTGTTTTTAATTACAGCAGAATCTGCAAGCATCCCTGAAGCGTAGAGAAGAGTTTTACATCTCGTCAGTTGCAGGAGGGGTTGGAATTGACAGTGATCCAGCGTGGCTCTAAGGGTTTCCAGGGTTTTTTCCCCTGCATTGTGCTGCAGTGCTGAAGTAGGTTCAGTGCCGCAGCACTTTTGTCCCCAGGTTTTCTGTTTAAACTGAGGTTGAATCCATGGAATCAGTTTGTCCTATGTTCCCCAGCAAGGGAAAAGCACACACAAAGTCCTGCTATCCTACCCAGTTCTGTTGTTCTCCTGCAGATATAACCACCCAGAAATGTATATGCTATATATATATCCTAAATATATATGCTCTAACCACCCCTAAATAGTTAGGTGAGCATAATAATTCCTGTGGTTTCTAGCCTAAAACACATCTGATGGTGTCAGCAGCTCATGGACAGCTTCTCAGAGTTCTGCATGTACTGTCAGAATCTAGAAGAGGTTAATAAACCCTTTTTTATAATGCTGGGTTTAGATAACTTGATTTTGCATTATAAACCTAGGAGTGGCTTGGCTAGAGTTATTTTGTTTCCTTGTCTGTGGAGCAAACCCAAAGCAATTTGAACCAATTTCTGAACACTAGAGCACTTTCAGAGATGGTTCTTACAGAATGTACATTCTTTTTTTAGTTTTTCCTTCATCTTCCTTAGAACTTCAGAGGAACTCAGGGCAATCCTCTTTCCCTCTTTTCTCCTCCCTCCCCATCTAATTAAGCCTGGGAATTAAGGTATTCTAACCCCATGAGATTTAATAAGTGTCTTTGAGACTATTAGTGAATCACGATGAATGTATGCCGTTTTCTGCTCTTTGCTAAATATAGAGGGGGGACTGGGTCATGGTGTCCTTGACTGTCATGGGTACCACAGGAACTTTCTTAACCAAGTTGAGCTCTGTCTTAGGTGGAGGGATTTTTGCCTTCACTATTCCAACTGAGGGGGCTGCTCCTGAACTTCGTGGCTTGAATGCTTAGGAATCAGCTTTGAATTTCCAGCCTGCATATGTGTCAGTGGCTGGTTTAGAGCCATTTGTCCTTGCGTCAGCGAGGTTTGTCCTTAAACCTGAATAATTCTTTTTCTCTTCTTGATGTTCCTCTCTGAATATACAGACCAGTGATAATCCTGTCCTTTTTCAGACTGGTTTTGTGAGTCTGAACACAGTGGAATCCACTTTTGCATGGTATGCTCTCAGGTGTAACTGTTCGCTATACACAGTCCTGTTCACCTGTGCCCAAAGGGGACATTCCCATCATGAAGATGCTCAGTATTCCATATCTCATATTTCCAGTGCTTGATTCCGTTTGTCCGCTGGAAAAAAATTGATAGTCCTTAAGTACTCAAGTATTTAGTGCCGATTTTATTCAGGATTACACATTACGTTCCATGCTGCCTTTAGTAATTGAAACTACTTCATTGCAGTCATGCAAATAAAGT
Organism: Aleadryas rufinucha; assembly: GCA_013397815.1. Lineage (NCBI taxonomy): Eukaryota > Metazoa > Chordata > Aves > Passeriformes > Aleadryas > Aleadryas rufinucha. The sequence goes on along the minus strand of VZTH01018435.1, from coordinate 15,583 downwards.
AATTGCAGTGTGGCCTGGAATTAACCTGCACTGGGATCCACCTCGGCCTTTTTCTGTTCTCCCTCAGCCTTTCCATCTTTTTTTTTAGTATCAGCTATATATATATTTTCAAATACTGTCCTACTTAATGTTGATTAATATATTCTGTGCATGGTCCATCAGTGGAATTTTATTGTGATTTCAAAATTACTTTTTTATTTAGTTTGCAGATACTTAATATTTTTCTTTCAGTCACACATCTGTCTCCTAAAATTTTGGAAGTCTGATCTCCTGCCCAACCCAGTAATTAAAGATTGGAAGAAAGATTTGTCTGGCAAATACTGCACATAGAGTGAACTAGGAAAATGTGCTGAGGATGTCATGTAAAGGGTGGATGTTCTGGAGGAGGGGTTGGCAGTTGCACGTGTGTACATACACCTCCACTTGTCTTGCTGTCTTGTATGTAATAATGATCCATTATCCCCATTATCCATTTCAGGTTTTTGCTGTGTATCAGCAGTATAATTATTTGTATTTTTTTAGTGTTTCTCTCCTCACATGCTTAAAACAGCTTGATTGTAACAGCCAGTTATCTCTCAGTAGGGCTTTGGGGAGGGGATGCAATCACTCCATGGAGGAGTAATCAGCTCCCCTATAACCAGGCACAGTACTGCTTCTCCTCTTATCCTTAACAATACAAAAGGTGCAGTACCCTTTGCTGTTTTATTACAGCTAAGTGCTTTGAAGAGTTTCACAAAATGAGATGTCACCTCTACTGTGCCTCCTTTTCTTGGGGAGAGGCCAACTGCAGTGCTGTTGCTGATGCTGATGTCATTCATCTCCTTGAATGGGACATTGTGGCATCTTCCTCTTCCCATTTTTGCCCTTCTCCTCCCGCTTTTTATTGTGTAATTGGGATTCAAGACTTGTGAACTCGTTGTTTCCTTGAGTTGGATTTTGTTCCTTTGTCAGAGAGGGTGAATTACAAATCGCCCCTGCACAGGCACATTCTTGTCCCTGTGTATCGGTTTAAGGATGACATCAGCTGTTAGTTCCTGAAGGATTGGCTGTAATACCCAAGAGCCTGTAGGAAACCTGTTGGCACCTCGTAGCTTCAGGTCATTAACTGGAGCATGTACTATCACCACATGTCTTTGAAAGTGCTCGAGTGGGGCTTTGATGTGTTCTTCCAACAGTGAGTTGGCCCTGTACTTCTTCATGGCACAGGCAGAGCCAGGGGCTGCTCCTGGGCCCTGGCCTGTGCTTCTGGGGCAGAGGGGCAGATTGGTTGCCAGGATGTGCTTGTATCTTGAATGGCTCAGGATAGGCTGTGGGCTCAGGCCAAGTGACAGCTGGGCTGTGCACCACAGAAGAACTTAGAGCTACAGTTCTGCTGTTGTGTTAAGCAAAAGCAAAAGTGACATCCTCATTCACAACTCTTATCTCTCCTTTCTTTTATACCTCTTAGGGTGTTTCAAAGATGACCGTATTGTGTTTTGGACTTGGATGTTTTCAACGTATTTCATGGAGAAGTGGGCCCCCCGGCAGGATGATATGCTCTTCTATGTCCGTCGGAAACTGTCCTATGTCAGTGGGGAGAGTACAGAGGGTAAAAAGGTGAGTAATGATGTATTTTAATTTGGGAAGCTTAAGGTAACATGGGATTTGGTGTTGTGGAGTACCTGACACATCTGAAGAACTGCAAACCAAGGATAAGGAATTTCCAGCTCTGCTCACCACAAGATGTTATACAGAATTGACCCATAAGGAAACACCATGGTTAAGGTTGTGGACTCCAGGTGACCCTGCCTTGGCAGGGGGGTTGGACTGGATGATATCCAGAGGTCTCTTCCAACCCTGATGATTCTATGATTCTGTAACATCAGCAGCAGTGTAAATGAGGTGTACTATCATAGACTTGAGAAAATCAGAAAGCTTGCCTGCTTTTTTGAGAAGCTGATTTTTGTTTTGCTTTTCAGTGATGATACTTTATAAACTCAAAGCGTAAGTCTGTAGAAAGGGAGAAAAAAAGGAGAAGGAAGATGGTCACACTGGTATTTCTAGAAGAAAACTGCCTGAGATACCAGAGTATCAGGAATGAACATCTGTTGGGTGTACTCAGTAGTAGAATCCAAGCAGCCTCCTGGAGCTGGGATACATCAATGACAAACAGCAGAGAAACTACTGTATTTTCATAGTCTACATTTAAGACAATATGCTCCTCCTAAAGAACTACTGTTCCTTGCAAACATAGTCAGGTATCCTAGTGCTGCTGCACAGGTATTTATTTCCCCATTAGATATCTGAGTAACTTCTTAGCATTTCATGGTAGTTTTCATCTTAGGTGGGGGAAGCAGAAGCAAGAAGTAGGATGGTTTTATTGGGAATTAAGGTTGGTGGCTGCAAGAAGATAAAAGGAGGAAGAAAAGATGGGGATTAATTTCCTGACGTGTAAATAATTGATGCTGTTGTTGAATCACAGGTATTAGTGAATGGTGTATGTGAAAGTGTTTGTAACCAGCTATATAAGAGTTCTATGGGTTCAGATGTGGTGATGTAAAGAACTACAGTTACCAGCTCCCTTAAGAAAAAGATTCCAGAAGGTTTTCCTACACTTTTGATGAAGATACAGAAAATGGACAGAATTATCTTCTCTCTTCTCCCTGGCCCTCCAACTTCCATCGTGACAACCACTAAGGAGAAGAGGGCAAAATACGGTTCTTTCTCTATCAGATGAGTGGTTTAGTCTTCAGCTAGTGTATTTGGAGCTTTAAGACTTGTGAGGGAAACTTCCATCCTGATTGTTGTTTAAATGACGGTAAATGCATCCCTGTTTCACATCAAATGATATTATGGCTTTGTTCAGCCTGGTAAAAGCATGGGTTGTTTAACCTCTTGTCCTTCTCAACAAGGAAGGTGAATCTCAGAGACAGCCTAGTTGCTTAAATCCATTTACAGACCCCTGATCCATCTATTTAACTGATTCATTAGCTTAAAGTGTTTGAAAATCTTGTGGATAGGCAACAGTGACATAAACCCTTGTATTTGCTCTCGGAGCATTATTTAAGCTTTCCGAAAGCACCATAAATAACTTTTATTTGTGAAGAGGTTTCATAAGTGCTGGTTACTACAAAATCAGCATTAGTGAATCATGTGCAGTAACAGCTGGGATGGGAAGTGGGCCTCATAGCACACACAGCATTTTGTAACTCTCCCTTGGCTGTCTGTATTTTGCTTGACTTTTAAGAATTGAACCTTTCCTGTGACTTTGAAGTACTTCAGTTGCTTTGTGAAACTTCATAGTTGGTGATTCGTTGGTACTTATTCAGCTGCCCTTCCGTTTGATTTCACTTGACTGCTTTGTAGTTCCAACTCCTCTTTTATCTGATTTTTGAGCCTGTCCAGTGCAGTGAGACACCAAACAACTACTCCTACACTTCAAATTATGACTACATGGGTTTTTAATTTACTTTGTAGTTTTGGACATTCTTTCTTGAAAAATGATGCCAAAATGCCAAAGTCATGCTGTTAAAGGGGTGGGAGATGGAGACTGGTATCTGTAGAAGCTGGATAGAAGTACAAGCCTCCCTGCCACCCACCAAACTGTGCTCTCTTATAGATTCCCAGGGGTAGACTGAAAAGGCAAATGAAGTGGAGAGTTCAGAGTTGTTTGTGGACATTTAGGACTAGAGCTGGAGCTGTGCTGTTGGCTCCTACTTTATGCCAGGCTGAGCCAAATGGTCTGGTGATGATTCCTTCATGGACCATGTCGAGGGTGACTTCGTAGTCTGGGTGTATAGTGAAGCTAGTTCATTGTAGTTCTTCCACAAATACCACTATATATGTGCTCAGCTGGCTGCTGCAGGTTTTGGCTGAAGAATGCTGGCAAAGGTGACTCATCCCATGTCAGCTCAGAACGTTAATGCTTGTGAAAATAAGATCTGTGCAGCTTTGAGCACAGCAATCATTGGACTGATGACAACGACAAAAGGGGTTGAGGGCGGAGAGGCTGTTTGTCTGAATGCTGACAGTGGTGGCGTTTGTTTGTGTCATTTCCATGCCCTGGTGTGATGGTCTGTGTCAGTGGGAAACAAGTGTCAATGAATCCAGCTGTTCCCAGGTTTTGGTGCCTGTCCTGTGTGATTAAAAGTAGTTCCTGCTTGTGGGTTGGTTTGGTTTCTTCTGTGCTTACTGGAGCTGAAGAGTGTTGGCAATAACATTTGATTTTAAGTTGAAGTGTAACAGAGGGTAAACAGAGAAAAACTGATAGGATCAAGATTAGAAGTTCTGCTTAGTTTTGAGACTGAATGAGAAGGACTTTGGATGCAGCTTAGTCACGACAGCTTGAAGTAATAAATCATACCATTTGGTATGTCCAGTAGGTGCTGATGGTAAACTTCTCTACCATCATTAATTTTATTTCAAAGGGCCTTTTAAATTATCTGCTTTGCAGTCTGCCTGGTCTAAGTGATTTTTCCATTTGCTTCTCTTTTCCTTCCCACCAATTTCTAAACTGAGCATAGATGGATGAAACAGCAATTAAGCTCCTAATATGTGAATGCCAGGGCAGAACTGCCATATTGAATTCTGGGCTATATCCACTACACAGACTAATGGATCCCAGAGAAGTACATTTAATTCTGTCTTTCCTTGGCATGTCCCAGTAACACTCTTGCTGTTTTTCTTGCCAAGTTTTGAAGATACTTCTTCTCTTGGTGTCTTTATGCAAAACTACAGACCCCCTGTGTCAGGTTCTGTGCAGACCAAGACACTGTGGAGTGTAGCTTTTCCCAAGGTTAAGGAATTTAGCAGGATTTTGTAAGGTGGAATCCCTTTGACTTGTCGCTGTTTATTAGTTCAAGACTCAAAAACCCCCTTGCTGTTGCTTCTCATGCCTGCTGATGTGACCTACTGGAAAATGTAAGCCCTGATCCTCACTTCCAAAGGACCTTGGACATTGTGGGTTTGAAAGGTTAACATGGTTGGACTTGGGATTATGATTTTAAAATGCTGTTAGGTCAAGATTGAGTATCTCTGATCTTTCTGTGGAGAGCAGCTTTACTTTCTCCTGGGAATCCAGAAGATGCAAGTATATAGTGTTACACAGACAGCTGGGAAACAGAGATAAAACTTCAGTGATGGACCAGCAGGTTGTATTCTGCCTTCCATCGTGCCTTGTCACCTGAAAAGGTGCCGTATCTATAGGGCAAAGCAATAAAAAAGATAAATGTAAGACACCCTGGGCATGTTTTGAGCTTGCCTGGATATTGGAGTAGTTCATATTTTCTTCAGTATCCTATGAATGTGGAGGAGTAGAGTTGCTGCCAAATGTACAGGATAGTCGTTAGGACTGTTAAGTCTTCAAAAAGCTTAAGCTACTGATGATGTGACTGCAACTTCAGAAACAGAACTGAACAGAGCCATGGTTTACATGTTCATATGCATCTGGACCTGTGACTCAACAAATACTGCTTGTGGTGTGACCAGTCAGTTTCCAAACCTAAATTACTTGAGGCACATGACTCACACTGAAAATCACAGGATTTTCCTAACTGAATCCATAATTCACTGTCACCATCTGGCTGCCTGGAAGATTCAACAACTTAAACTCAGCATCTAATAAAAATACAGGTTTTAAGAATCCTTCATTGCTGGCTCTGTTGCAGTGCTGAGGTTTTTTTCAGCACTGCAAGCAAATAGGATGTCTCCAGAAGAGCTCAGTGCTATACTTCGTGGCAATCCCATGCCACCACCCAAATGCTGAAGAGAAACAAATAGCCAAAAATTGCATCTTTCTTGCTGAATGAATTTTCTCATCATTCATGGGTAGTATGTGGGAACAAACAATGATTGCAACACGTGTAAGTCGGTACAGAGTTGGCTGTTGTGCCTCAGCTCTACCACTGTGCTGAACTTGTAGATGTGTTGCAGTGAGCAGGAACAGTGGCTCCTGCAAAGAGTTCAGCATCCACACAGTGCTTTCATTTTGAAACATGAAAAAGGAACCCTGGCATTATCAGATTGATACTCTGATTTTTTTGTAAGGAGCTCAACATCTTCAGTGCAAAGATTTGACCTTTCTTTTGCTGTTCCCAGAAATCCCTGTGCTTTCTCGTGTTACTTTGCTGATGTCTGATTGTCTAAATGTGTGAGCATAAAGGAGCTGCTACCTGAGACCCTCTGCTCATGATGCACTTACAAAATCATCAGGGTTGGAAGAGACCTTTAAGATCATCAAGGCCATCTCCATTTCCTCTGTGTGCTGTGGCAGACTGCTTGGAAAAAAAGCGAAGGGAAGAAAATACTATGATGAGTGTGACAGGAACATCTCTTTTCCACACAGAATGATCCAGGCTGTCTGTGACCTTCACTATGCTTGTGACACACGTGGCAGGCTAACACTAGTCAGGGTGGCGATGCTCTCACCTTCTGCCCTATTTCCAGAGTAAATTCCTGTCTGAGGCAAAGCAAGTGCACAGCTGAAATACTTGCACAGTATCACAGTTGCAAAACTCCAGACTCAGGAAGGGGTGTGGGCTGCAGGGGCATTTTTAATGAATTGCTTTATATTGCCTCCAGTCTTCTTAAACAGTCAAGTAGGGTGACAAGAAAGCCAGAATCAGATGTGATTTTAATATGAATGGCACTGAAAAGTGGCAGCCCTGAGCTGTGTGGCCAAGAAGATGCTCTATTCTCTACTACAGAGAGCAACTTCACTGGGAAGGGAAGAAGCCCAGACCCAGTTTTCCCATCTGATGAATTGTGCTGAATAATTCAATATCAGGAATGCATCATATCTGTCTGAGTCACTAGGGAGCAGAGGGACAGAAGAGCACTGCTAGGCTGGGCTTGCATCCTGGAAAAGCTAAAAGCATCTGCTTGGAGCTCCCCGAAAGCCTCATCAGGCCACTGGTTCATCAGAACACTTAGTGGATTTGATCTGTAGGTTACAGGCTGGTCAACTCGCTTATAAGAGGTATGGGAATGTCTGGATTCAGTGTTGAAATTAATATGTAATTGAATTGGCGCTTTGGAATATCATCATCATGTTTGTAGCAACATTAGTAATTAGAACTTAAATGTCTAATGTCTGGACCGGGGTTCTCCCCCACCTTGTCTTCTGGTCAGTAACCCAGTTTATGCATTTCTGTATTCCGCAGAGGTGGTTTGAAACACACTGATTTATTACCATTCTGTAATGTTCTTTCTCCCATGGCAGTGTCTGCTGCCTACGGATGTAACGTATCTTCCTGAATCCTGCTGACTGGATACTGCAGAAGGCACACTGTGTGTTGCTTCAGGTACTTGTGCTTCTCTAGGAGCTTCAGAGAGGCTGGAAAATAACAATACAGGAATAAGGTAACAGGGAGCAACTTGTTACACCTGAAAATATGGGTTACTCTGTGGTCTGGGACCGTGTTTGATAATGCTTAAATAGTCACACATGTATCTCTTCCTTTCATTTTGGAAAGCTGATTTAGCAGATCCATGGAGCATTTGGGGAATGAAAGTTGGTGGGATTCACATAGTAAAAGTGTGAGGCAGCACCAAAGATGACTTTGTTAGGATCCCAAAACCAAGTCATTCTTGTCTTGCTGATACTGCTCAGCATATTTGAACTCTCAGCCTTGTCTTACTTAGCCACTGTTAACCACTGTCCTGGTGCCACAGCCAGGCTAGGGATAAACAGTTTCCACACCCATGTGATTTATGGTTTGCACATTTTTGCTTTCCTCTGATTTGTTTGATGAGCATCTTCAAGCATTCAGACCACTCCAGTAATTTGAACAATTTGCACTTTTATTTTTCATCTTTTATACCTCTTCTGCTATTTCTGGAGTTACAAAGGCAGAACTAGATTTTTGGGGTCCTTTTCACCTAAGTAATTTGAATTATGGTTGGTTGAAATCAGCTTTTAATTCTGTGAGTCCTGTTAGCATTTTTCAGTCTTAAAATGTACTCATTCTTATCACTTCAGAATCTTTTTCATATACAATGTACAGATACTGAAAGCAGATGTGTAAAATCTGCTTGTTAAATCTTTTGTTTTCTATGCCTATGACTTGCCAATCAGAAGGAATGTCTTGTGCTTCTTGAATGGAAGGAAATAATATATTTGGTAGGTATTTCTTGTGATGAAGTGCTTTTGCAAGAGCTATAATTAATTTTAAGGTGGTTTCTTTAATACTGAGATATAAACTTACATAACAATGATAAGTAAGAATTCAGTAAGAAAACAATCTCAAGGCAGTGCAGGATCTAAAAAACTTGTGGTTGATATGTGCCCTCAAATGAGGAGGGCAAACAGGTTTTTTTGTTGCAGAGCGATGAAGGATAAGGTTACAGGAGAGTTTTCTGTCTTTGAAGATGGAGGAAGCTGCTACTTCTAGCTGCCAACTGATGGTATAGATTGCCCTGCATGCCTTTTACTCTTGTTCTCATTAAGAGCTAAGGGGGATCTGACTTTTGAACTTCACCATTCAGTTCAGAGCTACTCATAGACCAGCGTCTGTTCTTCCCCCAGAAGGACACTTGGGTGGGAGCAGAGGGTGCCAGGAAATCAAAGTTGGGAAATGTTTGCAGTGATACCTCATCTTCTCTAAAAGAGTTGGGATAATGAGCAGTGTAATTAACCCTAAATTTCAGGGGCTGGACTTGACAAATGAGAGCACTTCTCATTCTAAGGTAAACTAAATTGTTAATTCCAGGGCAGTCTTAGGTCATTAAGCCACTACCTGCAACCAGAAGCATAAATGACAAGAGAAAGATTAGGCTGTAAGGAATTAGAGGAATTATAGAAGTACTAAACCCCATGTGAATAGTGGGAATAGCTTTGCAAGACTGAATATCAAAAGGAATAAAGGCTACATGTGAGTTGACTTTGTTGTTTCAAGCTGAGACTGCAACTGCAGTTGTTCAGTGGAGACAGTAAGGGATCCAGTGTGTGGGTGCAGCTCCCTCTGAGAGCCCCAGGCTGAGTACCATCACTACCTAGAAGGTACCAGAGTGGGATAATGAAGTGGTGAAAGATCAGAATTTTAGTGTATCTTACCCAGAGTTTTGTTCAAGGAAAAAAACTCTGCTTTACTCTCCTTCACAGCTATGTGAGGCTTTCTCCCTAAGAGCTTTTGGCTAGCTGCCTTGGGGTGGTTTTCTATTCCCCTATCGTCCGCTCTATGCCCAGAGATGGTTGCTGTAGCTTTAAGGTGAGTCCGGGGGAGGGAGGAACCGTGGGGCTCTTGGGCGGGCTCGTTTCAAAGCCTCACTCCCAGGCAACGGCGTTATCCTTAGCTAGCTTGGTTTTTTGTCATCTTAGGCAAGAAGGTTTTTTTTTTCCTTTCCCTGGCCTTGGAGACTGCCAAAGCAATCCTTTGGCGGCCTTTGTTTTTTTCCTGAGCTGCTCAGTTTCGTTTTGGTCTGAGATCGGAGAATTGACGGGAGACGAATAGGCCGGGGGATGGCCAGGAAGCTGAGGGGCCGCACCATCTTGCCCCCACATCTCAGAAAAGCTGACCCCGCGAAAGAAAGTGTACGGAAAATCACGCTATGAAAAGCCAGTGTCCACAAAGGAGACAGGGGAGTCCTGCAGCTTTATTCGAATAAAGGGAGAGAGGCCACTGGGGCACACGCCCGCGGGCTTTTCTCTCGCGAGATTTTGGAGGGCGCAGCCTCCTTTTACCCTAAACTCCCGGCCGCATGTTGCCCTCTTCCGTTCCCCATTGCTGAGGTACCAGGAAGGTACAGCCTTCCTGAACCGCCTACCACATATCCCCCCTTGAACCTGTCATTTTACCCCAAAGTTCAGAAGTTCAGGCTTGTGCAGACCCACTTGTCTGTTTAAGGAGCCAAGCTGTCCAGGCTCTGTAACAAACCTGCTGCTGGAAGTGGATAGAGACATTAAGGCCATTTCAAAGACATTAACACCCATACCTTCACCCTTTGAATTGTTTGTAAAGACATCTTCCCTATCAAAAGGACCCTAAATCCACCAGCTTCATCTGCTGTGAAGAGGAGACCAACATCAGAGATTCACTATGTTTCCATCTGTTTTGCCAAAGCTGCTGTGAGACAAAAGCCGACGCCTTTTTTTTTTTTCTCCTCCCCACCACGTTGCGGCCATTGTGGGTTTTGGTTTTTTTTTTTCCTCTTTCCCTGGCATTTTGGGTTTTTTTTTGTTCTGGTGTGGGGGTGTATGTGGAGGCGGGGGGGCAAGGTCTGACAGTTCAGTATCTAGCATTTATTCACCATTTTTTCCCATACCGTGTTGGCACTCTGGGAATAAACGGTTGGGTTTTTTCACTTCCATCCACTAGAGTTAATCTCTCATTGACAGAAAAGGATTGTTGGAACCACTTTTTTGTTAGAGGAAACACTCATTCCAGAGTGTGCTTCTCCTAAACTTGTCTCTAATCCAACACACTAGCACAAGGAAAAGTTCCCAAAGTTTGTGATCATTTGGTTATACAAAGGAGTTGTGGGCATAGAATTCAAGTAATTGACACTGAAGCAAATTTTTCAAAATGGGTGGTTTGTCTGTAGCTGAACTTCGCTTCTTGCACAGTTTGCAGTTGCTCTGCTGCAGCGGGCTTTGTTTCAGCTTTATGGCTATGGTGGGTGTCGAGTTGCCATAGCTACTGGGCATTATGCTGCCTTTATGTGGGCTCCAGAGTGTGTTCCGGGAGGATCAGATGCAACTTCTGAATAATTGATAGTATCCAGAAAAAGGGAATAGGAATTTTGTCTTGGAGGGCATTCTTTGCATTGTCCTCTGCTGTTACCACCAGTGAAAATGTCAGTAGCCATAGTCCTAAGAAGAAAGCTCCTCCATATGACATCTGCAATAATCTTTCTTTTTCATTTTAGGACATTGTTGCATTGTTGAATACAGTTGTCCCCTTTTATATATTGTCTTGGATGTAAATGTTAAGAATGAAATCTCGAGCTGAAATTTTAGCAGCATAATATTGAATATTTATTAAGAGAGAGCAAAGGTAAACACAGCACTGGACGCTTGGCTATTTAGCCAGAGGCGTGATCCATTCATATTACTGTTAACTTAAGTACCTTTCAAACTGTTACGTATTCATTAAGTTCAGGAGATAATTTACACTTCACTCAACTTCCCCCTCCCGCTCCCTGCCCCCTTCCGCCAGTGAGGCGCCGTTTCAGGTCTTGGGGTCCATTTTAGAGATGGGAGCAGAAATCCCTCCCAGCGCCTCCCAGTTCCAACTTAATTTGTAGCTGACAGTTTCTTCTGGGAGGTGAGAGTTCCGAGGAGATAAGAGACTTGTGAGTTCTGATTAGATAACAGGCTTCCTGAGATGCCTGTGGTTTATCTTCTTTGTTTCTTTAAGATGTCCTGGTCTTTGGTTCTGTGGTTCATCAGCTTAAGACATTTATAACTATGTGTGCATAACTACATCCTCAACACGTTATAACTATCTCAATGTTACAATTCACTTTAATTTGTTTCTGCTTAACTATATTCTATCTTAACTCTATTTCTACATAACATATTATCATTGATAAATGTTAACATTTATCATGGTAACATTATCATTGGTAAAGTCAACATTTATCTTTTACCCATTTATAACATAAATATTCTAGTGGAGGCTTGTAACATCAGCTTCCCTGCATGACAGGACTGGGAGCGCACCCTTCCCACAGGGCTTCTCTGCATGCTCCAGAAAATAGCAGGCTCCTTTGATTTCCTTGCCATTTAGCAGAGACAGGGATGTCGCTGGCGAACGGATGCATGAGCAGATGGGTTTTCATGGCCAACTGGCCAGCCCAGCCTGTGTCCTGTCGAGTATCTGTTCTCCAGTGCTGCTGGGCAGCCAAGCCCTGCTCTGAACGTGGCTCTGTGATTCTGGGGCTTCCCAGCTTGTTAAAACACAGGAAGCACAAGTCCTGGGATATTAGACCAACAACCCCCATGCCATTTGTGGCGGTTTCTTGGTCTGAGAAAATACCCTTTTCCTGTGCCAAAGGGTCTAGGCATCTCCTGAGATACTCTCTATACTCTGGATTTTTTTCCTGAATTGCATCATGCTGTTGATGTGTATAGAGAAGGAAGCCAGGAGTTGATGCTGGCTGGGTTGCCCGAGGAGGCACAGCATCCTTCCTGCAGACTAAAGAGGGCTGCTGCAGTTTCTCCTGTCACGCTCCTCAGCAGAGGGAGCAATCCCCAACCTGCTGATGGTAGGTGAGCGTCCGCAAAGGCAGAGAAGCGAGAGGGACTCTTTCTATGGGTTCCAAAGGATTTATTACTCTGGAGGGTCCAGGGACAAAGAGCTGCATCTGAGCAGTGTCCAGGGTTTTTATACAGCAGGGGGTTAGGGGTGGAGAATATGGGTACAACCAATAGGGTACAATAACAGGGGTGGAGTGATCGATATAGAAACCAGTGGGGAGAACTTGGAGGAGGGAACTTGGATACAAAACCAATGGGGTATCAAACAGGGGAGAATGTTCTGGATATAGGTGGTGCCCTAAACCTCGGTGCTGTCCTCCGACCTGCCTTCTGGGCTGTCCGAGCCAGGGAAATCCAGCCACTGGATGGCCATGGCCTGATGGGCATTTGAGGGCCACAGCTCACCCGAGGGCTGGGCAGCCACATCAAGGAGTGACCTGTGTCTCCATGTCTGGAGGTGGGGGATTTTGCCAAAAAAGCTTCATGCTGCAGGGAAAGTTTGGACATGTTTTGGTGACTTCTGGTAGGTCACTCTCTGTACAGCCAACCTTGCTGAAGGAAGGTGCTACAGCTAGAGAGAGACATTGCAAAGATTGCAATGTTTGTCATACAGACCTGCGTTGCTACATTGCTGCTGGCACTCTTGTGTGCACTGCTTCCTTTTTTTAATGAATTACCTGCACCCTCTCCTCAAGAGCCAGATGAGCAGGAATCACTGCACATAAACCCAGCCAAAGCTGGGTAACTTTTGCTCAGACTGAACCTACCTTCTGCTAATCTCAAACTAGGCATCTGCTGGTAAAAACACCGTGAAATGTTCAGCCTAGGAAGAGTGCTCTGCATTAAATCAGGGTCACGTGGCCTACTAATTTTTTTTTTCAATTTTTTTTCATTGCAGAAATCAATATAACCCATCCTTTCCCCATTACTGGTGTATTAAATTAGCTTAGAACATTTGTGAGAACCTTAAAGAACCTTAGGGTCTTTACATCTTTATCTAAAATAATATTTTGAATGTTATAAGGGTGTGTATATGTATTTTATTCTTTTAGTTCACTTCGTTAGGGGCAAGCCCACTGGGATTTGAAGTGTTCAGGAAATATGGTGAAAGTAAAGAAACTGAAGGCCCTTTATCATTTGCATTCCAGGAGAGGTACACTGCTATCTGAGGTTATCAGACCCTTTTTTAGGACTCTTCTAAGCATTCCGGTAACTTATTGTAGCTTGAGCTACCTCCAAAACACATTCTATCAGTGATAGCCTTGGTGACATTAGTCATGGAGATGCTGCAGAAATCCATGAGGTTTGGGAATCCATTGGAGATACTACATTTTAAGGGCACTGGAGAGCTGAGGTTTGGGGTGAGAATTGATGTCTTTGTGTACATTGGGGAAAAATAGATTAAGTTTTGTGGCAGAAGGAGCCAAAGATGGCTACTTATACCCCAAAGTTTGTTCTTGCTATCTAACCAGGTGGTTTGAATAAAAATCTGCTTTAGTCACAAATTCTCCCTCCTTCGCATCCATAAACCACCTTACTACAGTAGTACCTCTGGTGCTGTATGAAGTGGTTCAAGTTACTTGAAAAGTGTGTGTTGAAAGGATACAGAAAGAAAAGAAAATTTAATGTTCTGCCCAGTTTAGGAATATGTAATTATAAGTTAACTGTAACTGTGATGTTAATGTAAATATAATTTTTTTTTTGTCCTGCTGTGGCTTGATGGCTGGTATTTAGCATTTAACACCACTTCTTTGTTGTACCTTGCATATTTTTTATTATTTTTTTCTTTTAAGACATCTTTCATTCCCCTAAGAGAAAAAAAATTTCCTGCGTGTTATGCTGGTAAAAATGTAATCTTTTAAGTCCAAATTTATAACTAAATAGCTTGTGCTGTGTGAAGCATGATCTGTATTAGTTGTATAGGAGACTGGTATGGAAGCTACTGAGTATCCACCTGCCCAGGGAGGCTTTTCCGATACCTTGGATCCTGGAGAACCAATACTGGTGCTCAGAGGGGGAATGGATGGGGATGTGTGTCTGTGCCTGCAAACTCTGAAACAGCTTCACACTGTGGTGCTGCTGCTGCTTCATGGGAAGCTGCTTAGATGGAACAGGAAAGCCAAACAGCCCCAGCTGCTGTCTTGTGCCAGGCTCATGCTGTGGCAATCCATAGGTACCGGTACCAAAGGGATCTGGTTTCCTCTGCTGTAAGATGAGTTGCTGGAGTGAAGGGAACAGGATGGCAGACAGAAATCCCAGCTATGTGATGAGGTGCTTAAATAAGTGTCCGTGGAGCTACAAAGTATTGGTTGTCCAAGAGAAGTGTTGTCTGGAAATGGAGATTATGCTCTGCAGTGGTAATACCAGTTTGCTCTGTTAATGTCCACCCAGGTTACACCATTTAAAGTACTCAGGATGAAAAGAGGTTTTTAAGGTGTGAGGAAATAAAACAAGTGGCTGATGGATAATGCACAAGAAAAGAGCAGAAGAAACTAGGGCTGCTTGGGAGTGAATCTGAGGCATGGAAGAGAAGGACTTTAGTTCCTTGAGTCAGTGAATTTAGAAAGACCATTTAATTTGGTTTGAATTTAAGACGTCATTTTGAAATGACAGTTTTTCTGCTACAGAAAAGAGAGGTAAAAGGAAGTACCTGGATAAATGTGAGAATGATGCTTCTAATGTTGAAGCCATGAGAGCTGGACATGCTGTGTGATGGGGCTTTTCTAACCCTGAGCACATGCTGGGGCATCATTCTGATTTCATAGCAGATGGATCCATTTGAAATAAGCTTTTTACTTTTGTGGATTTTTCCCGATGTTTTGAAGCAAACCTGTCAATGTAAGATCCTAGAAATCAAATTTTGGTCTCTGTGTTGCAGCTGGCTCTTGGGACAGTAGAAGTATTTTCTTGTTGAACTTGTGTTTGTGGAAAAAGTCTTGAATTTTGTTCCCTGTGTCTTTTCCTCTCTCTTTTCATGTTCAATGATCTCCCCTTTACTCATTTTTAGTGAATGTGGTCTGAAAAAAAACTGGAAAATGGTTCTACTTATAAGTAGACCGGTAATTGCATTAGACTTCTATTTAGAAGAAAACCAGGATCTGCTTTTTTGGCTGGCTTCTCACTGCCCACAAAATAGTGCTTCTTGTAAACCCTGTTTATCATGAAGACTTTAAACCTAGACTGGGGTCTTAAATGGATTTTTCCATGTTTTATGATAAAAATGTTCCAGCTGTCTGAAAGTGGATAACTTAAGACATGCATTATGTTACACCAAGTGGGTGGCAAAGGACCACAAGTTCTGAGGCAGTGCCTAATGAGAGGCACAGAGGTCTCCTAAAAGTATTTTGTCTGGTTTATTTAAAATATTAGCAAAGATTAACACATGACAAAAAAACCAAAAAAAACCAA
>VZTH01018432.1:166694-178362 GCA_013397815.1 Aleadryas rufinucha | reverse complement strand
TGCTTTCAAACCTGCACACCTCTCATCCTTGTCTCCTCCAGGATAAGCGCACAAGGAGAACTCTGGCTCATTCCAGCCTCAGTCTGAGAACAGCATCCATGAGTTAGTGACTTTCATGACTGTTAAACTTTGTCTTTGGGAAAGAAAATAAGACTCTCCTCTTTTACAGAAGACGTAGCATTCTCAAATGATTCAATATTTTATCATCTAACATTTGATCTCATTCTGCAGAGTTAGACCTGTCTATTTCCCCTTTGTGTGAGTCGTTTCTCCATCTCCTCAATTCAGTTTATTGCCTGTTTCCAATAGCACTACAGGGAGCACAAATAAATAATTATTTTTAAAAGCCACAGAAAGCTGAGAGCCATAAAAACAAAACCTCAGCATAACTCAGAAAGGCAGGCTTTGTTACCTGCAGTATGTGAGGAGGAACAAGTAATGCAGATAATCTGAAATTAATTAAAGAGAAAGGCGGGTAGCATTGAACCTGCCACAAAGAGGTGCTGTATAAGCAAACTGGGAAGGCTACACTACCACCAATGTTGCCTTTTGATTAAAGGAACAGAGTTTCCAGCCAGGATAGCAAAAACCAACATGAACACTTAATTAAGAAAATTAAGGACTCCTCAGTGCTGATGCTGTAGCTGTGGTTTAGGGGCCTTGAAAAATAAACAGTTTCTGCTTTGGATCAACAGACCATGCTATGTGTGAGTTAGCATTGGAGGGATAACTTCGGAATCTTTTGACCAATTTGAACTGAATTCAACGGGGGATAAAAGGTCACAGAGGTGCAGAATTCCTCTAAGTCAAGCTGAGTGAAGAAGCAGGCCCCAAAATAGTATCTGGCCTGAACCATAAGCCACCCAGTGTCCATTTTCATAGCTGGCAGGGTTCCAGCTGACTGATGCATCAATCACAGCCAGCTCTCCAGAACATCTGTAATGCTCAGCCAAGTACACCTTGTGCCACTCGTCACCCCTCCAAACGGGCAGCAGAATGAGGGATCGGGACAGAGATGATAGAAAACACTGTGAGAGAGAAGAGTCCTGGAAGTTAAGTGATTGCAAACTTCTGTTGCTTAACAAAATGACCAGGCATTTTACTCATTTCCTGGTCCTTCAGAGAGCAGACAACTCTCACAGGCCAGATAACAAAGTGTTCAGCATGGCTACTGGGGCAGGGCATCAAAAACACTCAGCAGAAATAATCTGGTGGGCTGCCCTGGCCAGATCTTTTTCTGCTGTATTCCATATCCCACACTTTTCTCAAAGCCCTTCTGTTAAAGGCTCAGCTACCCATAAAGTCTGACCAAGGATAGCTGAACAATCTCTATTATACCTCTGTGACACCTGATATGGACACTGTGACTGGATGGGGCTTTGTCCTGGTGTTGCTCCAATTGTTGCCAAAGTACACCTGAATAAAGATTCTTTCTTCTGAAATACCAGTTCTCTCAAGTAGCATGGCCATCACACTGGTTTGCAATCTCACTGTCTCACAGGCAAACCTCTTTTCAGGCCAGGTACAAATGTGTTTTTCAGAGCCCCCCAGCCCAGTAGCGAGGTCTGCCCATCTGCTTCTCCCACCACACACTGTGAGCACGAGGTGACAGTGCTCCTTCACATGCAGGCTCACCAGTCCTGTGCCTTGCACCAGGCTTTTGGCCAAACAGAAGGAAAACCCTGTCTCACTGCAAACACAAGGTTCATGCAAGTTCAGAGAGCCACTCTGTCTGTCCACAAGTGCCAGCCCCAAGACACCCATCTGCACCCCCATCCATGCTCTCACTGTAGTGTCAAGTACTAACAACATTTTGTTGGTTGGGAATAAAACTGGAAAGATACTGTGGGTGGTAGAACAAGGACATTACCCCTCATATGCTGGCCCAGCCCTCCACCCGGCAGAAAACTGACACAAGGAAACCCAACCGGGCCCCACCAAGAGGGCAGAAGGAAGATTCATCTGCCCGGTCTCACTCAGGAGTATTTCACCTGCACCTGTTGTTGGGCAAAGACTTTTCCCCTTTGGCTATGAAGTGGAACAAAAAAGGTGGGGAAGCCACCTTAATGATTCCAGAAGCTTACAAGACCCTTGAACTCTGCATCATACTACATTACCCCACGTAAAATTGCACAAACAGGCACGCACACGTACACATGCTATCATCCTAAATTATTCCAACTCATTCCAAACAATCCACATACCTCAGAGTCAGCTCCCACACCCCTCATCAGACACATGTGATGCCCCTCCTGTCTGCATTTCCAATGAAAGCCCAAATTCATGGCTCCCATGGTCTCATCATGTTGATTCTCATCCAGCTCAAAAGGAGCTGCAATTTGAAACGGCTTGATCTGTGAAGCCAAGCAGGTAAAGGGATTGGAACAGCAGACAAAGATGGTCTTAAAACACTCCGAGACAGAACTTTGCAGTGCTTTACCTTGTAGATACGGAAGCCAAGACAAGGGGCAACACACAAACTTTAGGCACAATGGCAAGACCACAAGTCACAAAGACAACCTGCATGCTCTCCTCTGGCACCCAAGGAAGCATGTGTGAACTCAACCCATACATTTCTCTCTGCCTTGAAAGTCAGCAGAAGCTCTATGCCAAGTCTTCTGCTCCACTGACTCCTTACTGAGGTCCTCTACCAAATCCCCATGAGAGGCTCAACCCATTTTGGGAGCCTACCAGCAGCACCACTGAAGATGTACCGGCAGTATCCACATGTTACAGACTGAAGCAGTGTCAAAGTAGTTGCTTCCAGCATCCCAGGTTCTTCAGCCCATCACTGACCTAAGTGATTTGCAGTTGCTCAGTCCTAGCTTTTTTAAATCCCGAACATACATTTTAGTCCCATAGAGATCAGTATGTGCAACCATGTTTCCCAGGAAGTGTTTCTTTGTCCCACAGTGCAGTGCCTGGTAAGAATTCCAATTCTTTCTGTTCCTCCACATCCACAGGAAAGGAAAAGAGGAACACAAGCACTAAGACTGTGCAACACCTTGAACTTGGTAAAAATATTAGAGTGCCAAGTGGCAGTGATCTGTCACGGCAAGGGCATCCTGTGCGGATCAGGCACAGGGAGAGAGGTGATGGAGCCCAGTTCTCCTGCCCTCCCCTGCCGCTGGTGCGGGAGAGGGAGCAGATCGGCAGCGAGGTGGGTCTGTCAGCAGTCACTCTCGGGGGCTGGCCCCGACACAACGGGGCAGGGCAGTGGGGAGATGGAGGATGCGGCCAGGACCCGCACCGCTGCTGCCCCGCTGCTGCCCGTGCCGCACAGCTCAAGTACCATTCCTCTCCCACACCAGCAGCACCGCCGGCAGCTGCGGGAGGATGCTGAAGGGTTTACAGCATGACTCAGGCTGGAGGGGATGGCGCAGATGAGAGACCCCGGCACAGGGAATGCCATCTTCAGGAAAAAAAGCCTGAGAGCGATTAGAGACAGCACAAAGGGAGACAGCATCAGCCGCACGGGATGGCAGAACGCGTTACCACGACCGAGTGTCTGGAAGGACTCTCCTCTCTCGCGGAGGGAACCCCAGACAGCGGGAGTTACCCAGAGTCAGTGACTCCGAGCGGGTTTCCATATCAATATTTCAGCAGCCTCTGCCTTCCCAGCACGCAGTCCCGGGCTCCAGCAGCATTCCCTCCCTTTCGCAGATGCCCACGCTCCCTCTAGCGCCCGGCTCCGCTTCCCTCAGCGCGGCAACCCGCACCCTTCCCTCAGCCTGCGCCCCAGGAATCCACACCACGCTGGAGCTAATTAAAACTGATGCTATTTGGGGCACGCAAGCCCTGTAGTGCTCAGCAGAGCTGCCTGGCTGGCGATTGTGTCGCATGTTGGAATATGAAGGGGAAAAACCACCGTGACAGCCTCAGTGTCAGGGCTTTGCCACTCTTTTCAGTGGGAGAGCAATCAGGTCTCCTTCAGCACTCAGAGGGAGGAACAAAAGAGAGATTTGATCATTCAGCATCAATCTTTTCTTGCTTTTATTGCATTCTGGGACTCCAATGGTTATGAGGGCTGGAAATTGACCCTAAAATTTCCATGGCAGATTATTTATCAAATATGTTTATACCCACACAGCCACATTCTGCAAACATGCAGCAAATTTTCTTCAGTTCCCTGAGTCTCATAATACCCCATAAAGGCAGGAAAGGAAATACTTCCATGCTCTCCTTTTTTGCATGGAGGAAATATAAACAACAATGATGTGGTTCTCCCTGAACATTAAGGGGAAATTAGGATTTGGGAATTTGTTTACCTTGTATTCCTACACGGAGTTTAAGCAAACCAGGAAAGTTGCATGCAAAGGTGTGACTGCAGCAAAGCATATTCCAGCTAAGGGATATTTCAGCTAAAAATTCCTGTTGAGCTCCACCAACTATGTCACCAGAGCAGTCTCCAACATGGCTTACAGTGTGGGTCAAACTCCCGCCGAGTGACAAACTCTCAGAGCCAAGCAAGAGACAGTGAAAGGCAGGGCACAAGAGAGGAAATTCATCTGCCCACAGTCCTGTGGCTGTAACTCAGAAACTGTAAAAGGATCACAGGTCTCCTTGCTGTACTGCTCCATGCTTCCTCACCTCTATACTCATTTCTCAATCTTATTTTCCACTGCTGTAGGATCCTGCAGGTTGAATTCTCAACTACAGTAAACTAGCCTAGATCAATCCTACATCAATTTAAACTGAGGATCCAAACAAATACTTTGCTGCTTTGGGGAATTTCTGCAATTACCGCATTCTATGCATCACAAGGAACATGTCATTTAATTTACTGTCTTGATTGAGGCAGGTTGGGTTCGACACCTTCAAACACAGGTTCTCACTGGAAGATAAACTTGACCAGAGCCCAGCCAAACCCAAGCCTTAGCTCCACAACTGACAGGTCCCCTGCAATGTCCTCAACCCACCCTAACCATGAGCTCAGGCTTGGCCCTCAATTCAGATTTGAACCTGAAATTGTACAAGTGCTGACTGAGGTAAGCATGTACTGTTCTCCGTTCTACCCACAGACATCCAGGGAGCTCAAGGAGCATGACACCACGGTATGACTGGAGTAAATTCTTGACTGTTTGCAAGACCGGTTTCCAGTATCCTTTAGTACAAGTAACACTAAAGATCTTTGCCCTTAACCGGTGCTTTTCCCATTAGACAATGCTGTTCTCCTATGTTTTCTAAAATCCCTATTACAAATGCAGCTATAAATTTGGAAACTTTCACAAAGTTTCACCTTCCTACAGCCTTGCCATCAAGAAAATATTTGTTCCATCTCACCTTCCTTTTGAGAAAAATCTCCCCTGATTAACATAAATTATCTGCTCACACCCATTTTCAAAAGACTTCATCATCTAATTGGATGAATGTTTTCCATTATGAAAAAGAATAATTAAAGAATCACGTAGCTGTTTCTATCTGCATTTAATCCACTGTGAAAGTTTAGCCACAAGTCCTAGGCCTCATCCCTGATCACAGCAAAGTCTGAGTACTGAGGTCTGAAGAGAAACTGCTGACAGACACCTAGGACAGGAGCAGATCTGTTACTGAGCTTGGAACTACAAGAACATCAACAGTTTGCTGTGCCAGGCAGGGAAACAGCCCAGGGAACAATATCCACAATGGCCCACAAACAATATCCAGGCCCATCCACTGTGCATCAAACTGACTTTGCAATGAAACCAGTCTGGAGAGAAATAACACAAAGAATATTTTCCAGATGCCTTCTCCCTGCTCTACTAACTCAACGCAACCACAAAAGCAGTTGCCATGCCAGAGTTTAATTTTTATTTCCAATCTTCTATTTAAATATTAATTAAAAATGGATTGGCAAAGTCCTGGAGAAGGACTTTTGTGGCAAGCTTCATTAACAAAGGTAGAGGAAAAGCAGAAATGCATAAAGACATTTTGCCAGAATTGGCCTACCTTCAGTGGCAACGAGACCATAACCTAGTCAAAAGAGGCTATTTGAGAAAGAAACAGTTTAGAATAGAAATTAAAATATCTACCAAATGCAGTGTAATTAATATGGTTGCTCTGCCACCATTTTTGCACTCTAGGAGTAAACATTTTAGACTGCAACCCAGCTGGACTTTTGGAGAAGTTACCCATGGCTGACAACTAAATGCAGCTTTGCCTACCTAAAGATTCCTCTTACTCCCTTCCAAGCATAGCAGTCTATTTGGAATCGCAAAAATTGCCCATCACACACTGCATTGCAAGGCATCTTAATGAAAAACTACCTGGCACAGAGTGATCCCACTGGCCTCCCCAGCTTGTAATTCTCCATGGGAGTGAATAATGTCTCAGCATCCAACCACCAGTACATTAGCAGATCACACCAGAACCCTGCCAACAGCATTCAGAGGAATCATTCCCGGAAGAGACAGGCTTCACTGTGAGAACTTGCACAACCTGCTTGTCACTGCCATCCCCCAGACCTTGCACAGGGTAAAGAAAAAGGATCGGTGGCAGCAGGAGGTAAAGAAAACTCAGAGCAGAGTGGTTCCCATCAGATCATCATCTTTATATGAGTCTTGAAAATCCCCAAAGACTTTCTGGTACCTTGCTGCAGCACTTTCTTTGAGAAGAAACTTTTCCTAATGTCCAATACGACATATTTTGGGGCCGTTAACTCATATTAATCCCTCTTCAACCAATAAGATAAGCTGTGTCTTCTCTTTAACTCTACTTCCAATGTCTGTAAGCTACTGCCGCACTATTAGCCTCCTCTTTATTATCTTGTCCCAAAGGCATCTCATATTCCAAGTCTTAGAGTGAATCTTGAAACAGTATTGACTCTAGAAATGACAGTCACAGGCTGACTGGACAAAACAGTGCAGCGTGGCTGCCAAGATAAAACAAGGCCCCAGTCCAGTGTCTCACCAGCTCTCATCCTGCCTTCCCCAGCTTTCAGGGCCTGGATCATGCTGTAAGCATCAATGCAATTACATGGTTTGCACAAGTAGCAGCTGCACCATTGAAGCACACCAGACTTCCACAGGTTTATCTTCTGCACTGCTCTACTACAATGAGAAAAAAAAAAATGCACTGCTGACATGTTTTATACAGTATGAAAAATCCAACCCCTAGGATCATATAGGAATTTGGCCTGGCTGCAGCAACCTGCAATGCTACACATGCCTCAGACAATTGCCCTCTCCTGCTCTTACTGGGGCATTATAGTGCATTTCTCATCTTTATGCCAGCAGTTTGGGAGAATTTATGTCAGAATCTGGGAGATGTCCCTGCCCATGGCAGTGGGGACTGGGACTAGATGATCTTTAAGATTCCTTCCGACCCTTAATATTCAATGATTCTGTGGAGTTTGCCTCTGGTTACTAGAAAGGCAAAGGCATATATACATGGGATAGCTAAAGCACACAGTGATCATTAGCTGCAGCACCTCCATAGATGGTGGATGGACAATGTCTTCCAGAGAAAGCTAGAAATGTGCATCTTTTCTTCTCATACTGAAAAAAATCCCAACCACAGCACCACAGAATTTGTAGTAATTCCATCACAGAAGAAGCATGGACAAAATTAAGTACTTCCTGTAAACAGCTACATTCATCAGAGGGACAACTCTGAAACCTAACAACAACAGTTCCCATTTCCCATTCCAGCAGTGATCATACCAGGAGATCAATCCTAGTAAGTGTGTTTTATTCACTGTACCTTCTTGAAATCTCTTAGAAAACCAACTATCAAGAAACGAGAGAGTGAGATTTAAAACTGTAAGAGCATTAAGGGTGCTGCTACCTTTTTTTGCAGGTCCTTATCCTAGAAATCGGGGAGAGAGGAAGGAAGATCATATGAGGAACCAAATCATCTTCACAGGAAGGTTGGAGAGAGCATCTGATGAGCAGAACAAGGAAAAATTTCATGCACTAACATAAACATCTAGAGAGTGAAACAGGTGTAGAGGCTACAACTGCTCACTGAATGGCACATTTGTACACAGCATATGCGTTCAGAGGGGAACGGTTTCAGAAAAAGAATGGCTTGCAGATCTGTTGGGAATAACAGTGTTTTTCACTGAAAATTCTCCTTTCTTTAGAAAAGGCTTGGCAAGAAAACGCTTTACCTGATCTCTCCAAGGTCCCTCAACAGCTTCATGACCTTGCTCAATAAATGGTTCTGTTAGGGCAGATTGATACTTGAAGTCCAAATAGAAGTCTGCTTTTTCTAATATCAGACCCACTGAATTAAGCCAAGTTCCCTTCATAAGAACACAAAGAACACAAACCTCAATTCTATACAGAATAGTATTTTTTTATTTTCCTAACAATTTTCACTTGAAGATCCTCAGGTATCGTACAAAGCAGAAATGAATTCTGCTCCACACCACCACTTTGTGGTAGCTAAGGAGTACTATCCTCATTTAACATGGAAGAGGAGATCCAGAGAGGTTAATTGTCTTTCCTAAGGTCACAGAAAAAGCCTCTGGGCAGGACAAAGCAGAGAACCTAAATTCCCTGATCTCAACAGCTTTTTGCCTCTATCGTAATCCTGGCCTCACTATCTGCAAATGGAGAAAACAAAAGTTTGTTGCCTGGAAGGGATTATGTTTTAGTAAATTAAATTGAGATTTGAGGGACATACGAGAAAAGGGGGATAGGAGATGGACAGACACTTGCTTTTAAAATAATAATAATTTTAAAAGCAGAGGGTTTTAACATTCTAGGTAACAAGACACCCAGCAGCTGCAAAGACCTCCCTTTTGTGGAGCGTCTGCAGATCTATACATCCCAGTAAAACCCTAAATTTTTATTATCTTCCTCTTCTTTGCAAATCCATCCAGTTTTCAGGAATACCCCACCACTAATGCTGAAACTTGATTGATTGTGTTTTTGATAATACATAAGTGACAAAAGCTTAGGTTTTGAAGTCTGTTCAAGGAACAGAATTGGTAAAAGCAAGCTGTTTGCCTCTTTACTGCTTTGGGAGCCTGAATACAATAACAGACAGGCACATCCTACCTACTCTCCTAGGTCAACTGGCATAATCATGACATGAGGTAATATCCATTGTCCATTTTCAAAACACCTTCCTGCTGCTTTAAATCTCCTGTGACCTAAGAATATTTATGCTTTGTGATGTGGGGCTGGGAACCAATGTGGCTGGCAAAAGAAGCCACAATATTTGCCTGAGTGACCTTGGGCAAATTGCTTCATGTTCCTGTGCCATAGCCACCCCAACAGTAGAATTCGGTAAAAACCTGAGCTGCAGCAGAAAAACAGGCATTGGATTCAGTCTTATCTGTTAATAAATGAAAGAATCCAGATTCAAGCATGTAACTTTCCCTCTACACAGTTAAAAAAAATCCAATTAATTACTAAATGCAGTCTGTTTTCTGCAAAAGACAGGAGAGAAAAAGTCTCAGAATGCTAGACCTCATATTAGAAAACTCACAAAAAGATAACATTAGTATTTATTAACATGCTTGCTTCTCCTTCCTACAAACACCATACTGCCAATAAACACCAGTCTTTTGCTTTAGCTTGTGCTTTTGAGTTGGAAGCTTTCAATGCATGGTATCCTGAGGTGCAAAATCTTAATGGCATGCCATGAACAATCAAGACATTTTCTTTCATTACCCTTCTCAGTCACCTAAAGTTAAAGAACAAGGGAACTAGTTATTTAAATAGCATGTTTCTGTAAAAGAAACTAAGAAAGGAGGGAGAATATTGTGAAAATCACTTTCTGAGCTGTACTTTGGGAAAAAATAACCTTTCTTTCCCCTGCAAATACCTACAGAATGAGTTTTCTTTGCTACTTTTAGCAGAAATACTCAAAACTATTGGAAATCCATGCTAGAAAGGCATGGGGAAGGCATTTTAGCTTCTTTTGCTCAACACCCCTTGATTCAGCATCAAAATGAAACAAAAGAGAGGGCATATAGGTTGTTTTCTTCATTACATGGCATATTACATTAAAAACAAATAGTCCTAGAGACAAGTGTAGTGCTGAAATATACCATACAGCTGTTCTCTCTTCAGTGTTTGCTTTCATCTTTAATGAGAGTGAAATTCATGTCTGGCAAACACAACTGCCTTTAAAAATTGGTTAAATCAAAGTAACGTCTACATTGCTGTCAGAATTATTGCCTAAGTAATAATAAATAGAAAAAAAACTTCCAGTAAAAAAAAAAATAAAGAGATGGTTGAATTACACATTAGAACCTACAGCTGATGCACAGATAGAGAGACAGATAAGTAGGTAGACAGTTTGCTTTTTTCATGGCTAGTAAGTTCCATGAAGAATGTATCTGAAAATGTAGCCAATCTGTTTTATGCTGTTAATTGCTTTATACTCATTTCTAATAGTGGCAAAACAAGAAAAGAGGCATTTTCAAGGCAGTGACAAGCTATAATAATCAGAATAATGGGAATATTGTCAGCAGACATAAAGGTTTCCCACAGTCCTTTAAATTACATCTGTTCCCGCACTACATGAGAGTAGAAATGGTATTTCTGATACCAAGTCAAAAGAAACTTGAAGTTTTGTCCACAGCCATCTGCCGGGCATTGCAAAGCGGGTGTGAGGGAGGGCCCTGCACTATCGTGGCACAACGTGTGGGCTTTTGGGACATGCCCCCTACACACGCACACACAGAGTCCCACAGGCTTTTAGGGACACCTCAGTGGCTCGTTATTATTGACTTCGGGGAAAAGGCGTGAGATGCCATGCATTTTTCACAAACTTTTCACTGTGCTTGCACTACGTGCCTCCACTCAAAGCTCCTTGACCTGCTGTGGGGCTTTCCGCTCCTTAATGAATTAATGGGATCTCTCTTGCCTCCAGCACTCACAGCGGGGCACTGGAAAGCTCTTCCACCACCCCAATACATCATTCATCCCAGGCAGGGAGGCAGCGAAGCGTGCCACGGTATTTATTACATATGGAGAGGCTGAGAGTGAGGGTCCCCAGGGGAGCGGCACACGGGACACGCTGGAGCGCAGCGGAGAGGGCTCAGGCCAGCCCGGTCCTTCGGGGCGCTGCGGCCGCGCTGCCCGGGGATCGCGGCTCTGCCTCCGGGGGCGGGGGAGGTTCCCACTCGCCTTCACCTTTCCCCAGGAAAACTTTTCTCCTGCGGCCATCGCTCCGTGTCCCAGTCCCGCTGGCGATAAGGGCACGGTGCCCGCCAAGCGCACCTCTCCTCCCCGCACTCCCGGCCGCAGCGGCAGCCCCGGCCCCGTCCCGCCGCTGTTCCGGCTCCCTCCCCACCAAGCACCGCCAGACCGGGTCGGGTCGGGTCTGCGGGGCGGTACTCACGCTGCTGTTGTGGCCGGACCAGTGCACCATGGCTTGGTTGTGCGCCGCATCCCCGGTGAGCGCGAAGGTGGTGCTGCTCAGCCTCGGCTCCTCGGCCCCTCGCAGCCGCGCCGCTCTCCCATCCTCGGGGGGCCCGCGGGGCTGAGCGCGGNCTGTCGCTGCTCCTGTCTAAGGCGAGACGAGGAAGACGGCCAGGAGGGCGATGGAGATGAGCAGGATCTGCAAGTTATTTCGGCGCCGGTGCAACACCAAGAGAGAAGTAAGAACCATGTCCAGGCGAGAAAAATGGTGTGGCAGGTCGGAAAGCAGTTGGTCCCCTTCTCCATGCCTTTGCGGAGCGAGTCGGGGGGCTTGCAGAGGGAGGGGGGATGAGGCGCTGCGTTTAGGG
>VZTH01018432.1:78213-166619 GCA_013397815.1 Aleadryas rufinucha | reverse complement strand
TTTATTATTTGCAAAAGGCTCTTCTTTCTCTCGCTCTTCTTCTTTCTCTTCTTCCCTTTTCTCTTCCCTCTTTCTCAGCCTCTGAGACGATGACCAGGAAAAAAAAAAAAAGGAAAAAAAGGAAAGAAGGGGGAAAAAAGGAAAAAACTCTCCCCGGTAGTTGGATTCTGTTCCTTACTGTTGCTGGGTTTTTTTTTTTTTTTTTTCAAAAGTGCTTTTCAGTGAAACTGTTCACGTTCAAGGATTTGATCAAGTGAGAGGGTACCACCACACGGGGGGAGGAGCCCCGAGCCTTGCCAAGCCGCCGCCGCCGCTGAAATACACCGCCGAGTCACCCGCCGCGCCGCGCCGCGCCGCCGGGGGCCGGGAGCGGGGCCGGGGGCGGGAGCGGGACACCGCGCTGCACCGAATCAGCTGGAGCATCACCCAGCCTTTTCTCCTGATTTGGTATGTGTGCTCCTGGCCGAGATAAAGCAGCCGTCATTCCCCGTTTCTCCTGATGTATATGTACTTAGACTCGTGTTTATAGCGGTGTGGGTACTCCTCGCCCTGTGTGTGTGCGTGTATGAGTACGCACAAAGGCTGGATGTCAGCCACGGGTAAGGGGGCACAAGGGACTGCAGCTGGGATGAGCGGCTCTTAGGTGCCTCCCGTGTGTAACAGCGTACCCATGGACCCGGCCATCCAGTAGCATCCCCCCAGGAGCCGGCTCCGTGCGTGTGGATGTGCCCGTCCCAAGCGCAGCCTCCCGGCCGTGGGAACTCACGCGTGTGCGTGGGAATCCCAGCAACCTTGCCACCGTCCAGCAAGGGAGACTAGCAGGATTTGTGTGGGGCCAATAAAGAAGAGAGGGTAGTATCTGCAGGCAGCTCCCTGCAGCAGCATCTCGGGACTGTGTCGGGAGAAGGAGCGAGGGGGATGTATTTCTTTAGGTCACGGCAGTGCAGCGCTCCCGCTCCCATCGCACGGATGCATTT
This sequence comes from Aleadryas rufinucha, assembly GCA_013397815.1. NCBI lineage: Eukaryota > Metazoa > Chordata > Aves > Passeriformes > Aleadryas > Aleadryas rufinucha. Next base: position 165,642 of record VZTH01018432.1, on the reverse strand, counting down.
CCCCTGGCCAGGACACCTGTTTTCTGCTGGCAAAGCTCAAGCAGCTTCAGCCCCCGGACAAGGTGTGAGTAATGGCAGGGTGCGAAGGGGAGAGGGAGGCTGCCGCCTCCCGCGGCTGCGGGGCGTCCCCGTGGGTCGCCCTTGTCATCGCCATCTGTGCCACTGCTACGTCCCTCCGGACCGATTCATTGCAGCAACACGTCGGCACTTTCTCTTCGGATCAAACCCACGGTCGACCTTCTCCCGTTCTCCTCCTCCCTTTGAAAAGTGTCGATAATTAGCGATTTTTTAATCGTCCCACCCTCCCACTTCCCGCATCAGCCATTCTTTGCCGTCCAAAGACGGATCCACCAACTACACGGCTCTGCCCGCGGTCTCCCCCCTCCCCACGGCCAGGCCCGGTGCGGGGGCGGCTCAGCAGTTTCTCCCGCCTATCGCGGGTCTCCCAGCCCGGCAGGGAGCGGCGGAAGCGGGGGACAGAGGCAGGACCGGAGGTGGCACTGCCCGCACTGGGGAGCGCGGAGGTTTCTGGCCAGCTGCTGCCCGGCGCTCGGTCAGCGCCTGCTGCAGAGCGCCCGGCTCCGGATGGGGGGGTCCGTTCAGCCCCGCTGCCGCCGGGAGAGCGGGAAGAGAGCCGGGGGACGGAAGAGGGGCTGCACACATCAGCGCCTGTTGCAAACGGGGGAGCGGTCGCTAAAGGGCTGCCCTGCAGGAGTGGGAAGAGGGGCCGGGGTGGCAGCCGGTGCCCACACAACAGCGCTGACAGCCTCGGGAAGGCGGCGAGGGCCCTACCCACAGACACGGCCCCTTATTAGCCACAATTCCCGACGCAGAGAGGGAAAGTGGGAGGTGGGGGTAGGGGAAGCGAATCACCCACTCTCAACGCAACGGATGGTATTCCTGGCTTGGAATCGGCTCCCTTGTGTACTGTGCTGCCAAAATGTTTAGATGACATTTTATTTGTGTGGGACCAGTGACGTGGGCCTGAGCCAGAGCTGCTCAATAAAACCTCAGGCAAGGGGATATTACAAGTTGCACACACTCGTGGCAGGTGCTACCCTACAAGCACAGGGACATGTGAGCCCTGAGGCTGCACCCTGCTGCTGCGTGTAAGAAAACAGCAGGGTGTGGGAAACAGGAAGGACCCCACTGTCCCCCAAACTCGACTGCTGCAGGAACAGAGTCCCCGGGTATGTGGCATTAGCAGCACACGTGCCACCCCAGTGTCTTGCCACTGCTGTGCACTGTGAGAGGAGGCACTGCCTACCTAATGCCATCCTCAAGCAGCGAGGCTGCAGCTGTGCTAGGCAGAACTTGTTCTTAAATTATAATAAAAGTTTCTGCAGTCCCCCTGGACCCAGCAGCAGCTCACTGCTGCTCCTGAAGATCTCTGCACATCCAGAATCCCAGGCACCACAGAGTAAAAGCTACTGTGGTGCTAGCAATTGCCATTATTTAGCCCGTTCCCTGCAGTGCAGTCTACCCAGTCCCATTTATCATCTCAGCCTTGCTGGACATTACTTAAGACCTAGTCCTTGTTCAGATCCTGATCGTTCACTCCTTTGTGCAGCAGCATCCTTGACTTCATGGCCAAAGCCCACCACACTAAGAGAGGACTTGTGGACACCTCATTTCACAAATCTACCAGCACAAGGCATTTCTTCGTGTCCACCACATCGCTCTTTGTCACCACAAGAGCCCAGCTGTGCTGGACATGGCACAGAATGTGACGGTAAACACTTCCATGAAGCCTAACACGTTATTTAGGACAGTATTTTCACCACTCCAATAGCAGGTGTTTTCTACCCTGCAGACTGAAGAGCCATTACTTGCAATCCCCTTCTGTGAATGTCATCCACACCTACCACACTCAGGGATGATCCCAGACATTCAGTGCAAACTATGTCAGTGAGATTACCCCAAGCCCTAACTTCTCAGACAGACACCCACAGGAAGCTCTGGTGTTTCTAAAGCAAATTCTTAAATGCCTTCACCAGTGCCTGCTTGTTACTGTTAAATAATGGATGCACAGCTGGGGGAGTCCCATTGATGATGTGGGACTACGTACTAGGATCTCCCCGCCCTGCGTCTCCCTCTCCTTAGCAGAGGCCGCCCTGCCAAAGAGAGCAGCAGCAGTGCTAATATCTTTCCTTCTCTAGAAAACAAAGGTAATGTGAGCAACACCCCCATCTCCTGCACGATTCGTGAACTGCGTGCCCATCACCAGCACACAGTAAAAGGGGCTTTTCCAGTTTGTACCGTCCCTGTTGCAGGAATAACAGATTTGCTTCAAAACCTGGCCTCTTGCATGACAGGGTGACAGTGAGGATGTCATCTGACAACCCTAGAGTTGCACAGTCTATATCCAAGAATAGAAACTGAATAGTTCAACACAGTATCCATTACAGGCTGTTTTAATCCCTGATCTAATCCATTATGAGCTGCTTTAATCCCCACCCAGCTGCAAACATCCATTCAAAGAAGCAGGGGTTGGTGTTATATTCTGTTGGACCATGTTGGTTTTTAATTGATGTAAGACAACCATATGCCCTAACACCAGGCAATGCAGAGGATTTCTAAGTAAGCAAGTAAGTAAATGTTCCGGAAGGCAAATTGTGGCACAAATATAAAGTAGCAGAACATGCCTATAACCAAGGGGGAGCTGAGTTCAGTTAAGGAGAGAAAAGCAATTGGGGGAGTTATGTTTGTTTGGAGGGGATGATTTGGATGGAAGAAGACTAATGACACTATCTAAAGAAAGAAAAAAACAGAGCCTGGCAATTGCCAAAGCCTTCAAAAGCAGCATTGATTATTTGGGGTTTTCTTTTTTTTCTTCATATTCTGTGACATTCATTTGGGAAAAAAAATAATTATGAAATGTTAACTCCTATCACACATATCAATAACTTCACCATCACTGCATCCACTGTTGATTATAGACCTGCTTCCCAGTACCCCAACCCTTCTGTTTTGCCCAGCTCTGACTATCGTTGCTCCATGTCCCTCTCCTCCTGCAGGACAGCACACACCCAAACCTCTCTGGAGGCCCAGAGCATGTCTCCCAGTCACTATTACCCCAGGAAATTTCTGAGTGGGAGCTGGAACATGAAAGAAAGGAGGGAGAGTTAGGAAAGACATCATAAGAGGAAAATTTAGAGAGAGGGGGAAAGAAAATAATATCCCAGCTACACTGCACTCTTTTCATACACTCATATCCTCCCCTGAAGGTCTCCTGCACTACTAAAGCCCTCCCAAGGGAGGAAATCCCACAGGTACTAAAAGAAAAATCAATGCTTGCTCCAGTTAACTTTAACCTATTTATTATGTGTGAGACCAGTCACTGGAAAACAAAGCAGCTCTGTAATAATGCTGTCTTGTTTACCAGGGAAAAGCCTGAATCTACCTAAACAAAAATCATTAAAATCTGCAGTGTCCCTATACCCTCAGACAAAATATCACCTGCAGGCAGGGCCTCCACCATTTTTGCTGGTGCAGTACTACTCCCATTATGGGACAGACTTTTCCTGAGCACAGCCAGCCAGGGTGTGCAGCAGACAGTCTGGCTCTGAAGCACAGCAGGCCCGTGGCACTGACAGACTTGCTGAAAAGCTCCTCAACAGGGGCTGCAGAAAACATTGTGCAGATGCTGCAAGAGGGAGTCTGGTTCCTGCACTGAACGATGAAGTGGGAGTTCAGCAGCCCAGCACAGCAGCAACAAGCACAGGTACCACACAGCAGCACACCTAGGGAGGCATTTTACACAGCCTGGATCGTGGGACAATGGTGGGACTACTGATCTCAGCTGATCTTGGAACAGGGTCCTCACGAAGTAGTGGATCCCCTCAGTGCATCACAGCACCACTGTCTCTGATCAACACCATTGACACAGTGCCCCAGAGCAGGAGAGGGAGTCACAGGCCACACTGAGACTGCAGCATGCAGAGACTTAGCAGAGTGAAGAACCACTTCTGAGAATCTCACCCCAGGCTCAGAACTTCACCAGCATGAGCAGATTTCATGCCAGGTTTGGTGACCAACCTGACTGCATCTCTCCTTTTGATTTTATCTATCTGAACACCATATCTGTGGGAGACAGAAGAGCCCCTTTCATTGCGGGATGCTCAGACAGCTACACCATCTTCACCCACTGATAAGGCTGCCCAAAAGGTGCACAACCTGCACAGTGCAGGTAAGAGACTTGGCGAGGCACAGAGCAGACAGAGGTGTTTTCAATTATCTGGGGAAATTCAGCAGGTTTTAAATCATGTTTCTAGTTAAGGTTGGGTTCTGTTGTTCATCTTAAAGCCAAGATAAGAAAATCCTCTTCTGCTGATAATCAGCATCATCAGGAATGCCAAAGAGCTTATCAGAATGAAATGAGTGCACAGATTTGCAGCATATACAAAGATAAGTTGTGCAGCACACAAGTTCACTGTGTTGAATTCACTGTATATTGAAGGTGCCATATATTTTTATCTTAGAGATCCCAGTCAGAAATACAGGATCCCCTGTTTCCCAGATTTCAAATCATCCAGGACCACAGTGAGACACTGGATTTTCAGAAGCATTTGCCAAGTCTTTTAAAACATGTTCCTCAGCATCACTTAGAGATGTCTGGATCAGGACATTTAAACCTTCAGCTCCTCTTTGTTTCCTGAATTCAATGAGCTCATCTAAAAGTTGGGTCCAACTATGCCGCATGTAATGAAGAGAGGCAGAATCATGGCTTAAGTTGTTACAGTATCTAAGAATATTCTATGAGGAGTGAGATACCCCATTTGGAAAAAAAGCTGATTAAAACCAGAAATGTGCCTAATAGTCATATGATCATTGATTCAGAAAGACAAAATGACCCTCATCTCCCTTCCTGTCCCAAGGTGTGCCTCAGCCTCATGGGTTCCATGAAGAAAATTAATCCTCCTTGCTGTTAGAAATTTTGTGCATCTCTCATCAGCTTTTCATTTCTGGTTGTTAATGAAGCCTCATGCCTAAGAGGGTTTAGGATTGGCTTTATAGCCACTAAAAGGCAGAGTGCAAATACTGCCTTGCTGTGAAAAGACAATCTTTGTGAACATGAAGCCTCCCCTATGCCTGTTCCATTTCTGCAGAAACAAGACAGAAAAATGACATGAAGCACCTTTTCCCACCCCACAGAGCGCACACTGGGAGAATGAGGCTGATGTGGCCAGTGACACAGCAACAGTTCTCTCTCTCTAAGACTCCGTTCTCTCCCCAGGCACCTTTTTCTGGTTTTTGTCCTCTTCCAGACAAATCTTTCCCTCTTCCAATCTTCTCTTCCCCTAAGTTTGAGATAGACTCAGAAGGGGAAGGAGCTGGTATTGTTTCTCCTCTATTCAAGCTAAATACAAAGGGATTTCTCAGTGTGTGAGTGCAAAAAGGCAGAATTTTCTTAGCCAGCTAGAGAGAAACAAGTCTGGCAGCAACCCCAGCTTTGATGGCGGGACTTCACAGGAGGATGTTCAACCTGCAACAGCTTGGTGCTGTTTTCTCTCCCACAACAAACACCACCTTTTAAGATTCTCACCTATGGCTATTTCCTTCCCTTCTTTTAAGAACAACCCCAAACAAGACAGAAATTGAACTACAGCACTGAGGAACGACTTTATACTAGTCAACATGAAGGGAAGGTTGTATACCTAACAGGGAAGAAACAAACCAAAAAGGAAATAAAGAAAAATAACACAAAACTACAGCAGTAGGCAGCTGGCTGTAGGCAGGTGTTTCTTACCAAGCCAGTCCTGGCAGTCCCCAGATCTCCTGTGCACTGAATCAGCAATAACTCCTAAAAGGAGTCAGCTTAAATCAAGTATCATGTAAACAGAGTTTAAAACATTCTGAAGGGGGGAGTCTCAGGGAAATATGTGCTCCCAGCACCTCTAAGACAGGAAGTAGGACAGAATTAAGTGGCAGCTTCTACAGCCTTTGCTAGGCTGTCTTGGCCAATAGCTTCAACTCACAGGGGACCACCTGAAGTTTCACACCACCTAAAGAAATTAGGAAAGATAACACCAGTGCCATGAAGAGAATAACATGCAGCCTGCACACAGTGTAATGAATTCTGGCTGGCAAAGGCCAGGCATCACAGCTGTATGTATTTCCATGATAAAAATGCCAATTACTAAATTAATAACAATTTAAACTTTAGCAATGCCTCAAATTCCTGCCAGGCTCCAGGGAAAGGCCTGCAAATGCAGTAAAGAGACGATCCCCTCTCTGAAGTTTAGATTATGACTTGAAGACAACACACAAGTTCCCTGCCTTCAAGACAGACTGAAAATGAGAACAGTTAAGGAGACTGATCTTCACAAATTAAAAATGTACTGGGGCAAATCAGGAAGCTCATCTGGGGAAGGAGGAGGAAAAACCTGCACAGGGATTTTTTGCAATGCAAAACCTGGTGCAGGCAAAGGGTGGAGAGGCCAAAAACCTGAAGGGTTTGGGAAGGTTCAAGGGAACCTCTTCCCTTGAAAGATCATCTGATCACAGCATTTGTTACTCCAACAGAGTGTGTATTTATTCTGTGTTCTACCAAGTGATTTAAAAAGCTTCCTTCTTTTGTTGGTGGTTTAAATCTATTCCTTAGCTCTGTTGCACATGTCCAGGTTCCAGTGTGGTACTGCAGAGACCACTCTTGTCTTTTCTCCCTTTTCTGAATCTGCCCAACACTTGGCAATTTTAGAGGTACTCACAAGCAGAAGAGCAATCTCAAAAGGGTTAGAATTCAGGGACACAAATGAAAACGCAGTTAATAAGTCTGCTGCATAAAAGATCCTCGTGCTCATAATGCAACCAGCAAGGGCTGAGCATTTTTCTTTGGGCTTCCTCTACTCCATAGCTGCAATAACGCACGGTAATATCGTTAGCATTGATTTGCCGCAAGGTACGTGCACTACATCTGCAAGCTAACAGGGGAAACGGAGGGAGGCTCTCTCCTCGAAAGGCTGGAATTACTTAATTATCCAGGGAAAATTACATGCAGATTTAACAGCACAGGAAAGGGTTAGGACTCACGTCCCCCATTCCCAAAGAATACAGAACAACACTTCTCTGCTACGTGATCTCCATGCAAAGCAAACACTCCTGGTTTGTTATTATTAATTACCCAGCTCCTATTCACTGGAATTCAGAGGTGTTGATACTTCGCATCACCCCCAGCTATTCTTGCAATTCATAAATCATACTGAGAGGAGTTGCCAGGAGAGGAGAGGAAATACTAAAGGAAACTTGCAAGCATCTCTGAATAGGCAGCTGCTGCTCAAAGAGGCTGCATCCTCTGCACAGAGCCAGATGTAAACCAGCATTAGCGTTAAGAGACAGCAAGAGACATGCCAAAATGGGCAGGCAAGACAAAGAAACAATGAGTTCAGACAGAAAAAGTAAAGGGAAGCAGATGGCCCTGGGGATTAACCTTTCATCTTCACATCCACAGGTTAGATCAGATCAGATGGTCTGATAAAAGCTCAAAGGCTCTATTATGATTATTAATCTGGAAGGGGTTGACTGTAGTCCAAACAGAGAGAAAGGTGATTGTTCTAGTGGTGAAACTAGCACTGATTTCCCTTCCTCTGGAATTTAAAACCTCTTTCCATTTGTAAAATAGATCTAAAATTACCTCACCATTTCAAAGGCAAACTTTTGAACAGGGTTTTGGGCATCCCACACCTCCTACCTCTTTATACTGATATACATTCCACAGAAAGCATCCACTCTCCTGTTCCTCACAGTGGCTGTGCTGAAACTACTGCTTCTTTTTAGAGGGGTGTCCTTTTTAAGGAATTGAAAAATGTAAGTTTGATGCCCAAGGGATTTCTCTCAGGCCAGTTACGAGACCGATGACGACACCTTGTTATTGACCCCACTCATTTGCCCTCTGGCTGGCAACAGCACAACACTGAATCAGATCTGGATTAAAAAAAAACAGGTTGGGAGCATCTGGACCCAAATTTATCCCATGATAGAACATGCTCTCCATTCACAGGGCTGGCTTTTTGGGATGGTTTTTTCCCCCCCCTTTTCAAAAATCATTTCAAAGGTGCAAGCAGTTGATCCTTGAAAGCAAAGTTTGTTGGAGGGGAACGGCAGCTTCTCATAGGTCTCGCCAAGTACCTCGAGGAAAAAGAGAAACTTAAAGACACACAAGCCCTTCAGTTGGCCACACAGCATCTCAAGTTCCATTTTCTTATTTTGAGGGAAGGAAAGGTTCTTCCCCTCTTTCCTTGTTTCTACATTTTGCAGTTTAACCCAGAGAAACTAAAGATTTTAGGTTGCTTTGTTCTTTTTCCATTATGGAGTGTGTGTGTTTTCCCTTTCCTCACAGTACACCTCTTCAATACTTTTTCAGCCCTGGAAGCTTGACAATGTGGCAAAAGAAACAATGAAAGTAACACAGAAACAGGACAAGAAATCAGCTGGAAGTCATTCATTCCAGTATTCTATAATATACTGAAGAGAAAAAAGGACAAAACGGGGTTAAAATACAATCTTCAAAGACCACTGATCTGAAATTCTGAAATACTGAGATTTCTGGTCTCAGTGAAAATATGAGAAAGAAAAGGCAAAAAAAATCCCAAATACCTTAACAGATATAATATCCTCTTTAAATCTTTAATTTTTTTCTTTCTTTTTAAACAAGGTTTTTTATTAAATGAAACCCTGAATTATTGTGTAAATTTTTGAAATAGCAGGTTCAGCCTGACACTTTGCTTTCCACAAGTGGATTTCTCATTATTACCATAATAGCATTTTTGTGTTGCAATTAACTTTTTCCATCCCAGACTGAACAGAATATTTCTTATTCCTCCTGCCAGACTTTCCCCTATACTCTCTTATCGCTGTATTACCAGCACAAGATTTTCAGAAGTACTTTAAACTGGCAACTAAAGAGTCTTCCCTGCTTAGGTCTCTCATTGAGGCCCACCTTTATCACACAAGTAGACACAGGAGGGAGCTCAAGCAACCCCATTCACACTGAGGTTACATGTCTCCCTGCAGCAGCTGAAGTGATTTAATACCTCTAATTCTCAATTCAGGGTTCCTTTAGGTCTTGGACTTAGATTTCCACGCCTGCTAGAATAGAACTCTCCTTTTCTAGGTAGCAAAACAACTGATATGTGCCCCCTGCACACCAGAAAAAGACAAATCTGTAGCAGTGTTGGCTGAGCTGAGACCAGAGGGATGAAATCTTTGCTTGCCAGATTTGGGAGTTGCAGATGTGGCTGCACACACACCTGCAATGTAACACTGTTCTTAGTACTCCTGGCTGAACCCTCGGCTGCCTTTTATGTTTGCTCTTGCTTGTCTACTTCTTTCTCCTTGCTAGACCTCACAAAAAAAGCCCTAGGAGTTTCTCTTCTTTAGCCTCCTCCTATTCTGCCTAAGCTGGAAGTCCATGGGTGCAAGCAAAAGACATCTCCTGGGGAAGAGGGAGCAGGAGTTCCTTCTCTTCAGAGGATTTTTTATTTGTGCAGCCACCAAGGCAAAACTCTTGAAGGTAGTGCTCATTTACCCTTTGTATTCCTTTCTACAACAGATTTCATCCCCCTTGTCTCCCTTTCCCATTGCCCTTCATAGGAATATTTCATAGAATCATAAAATGGTTTGGATGGGAAGAGACCTTTGAAGGTCATGTGATTCCAACCCACCTGCCATGGGCAGGGACACTTTTCATTAGACCAGGTTGCTCAGAGTTCCATCCAACCTGGCCTGGAACACTTCCAATTATGAGGCATTTAGAGCTCCCCTGGGGAACCTTGCCAGTGTTTCACCACTTTCATCATAAAAAAATTGTTCTTTATGCTCAATACAAAATATCCTCTTTCAGTTTAAAACCGATGCCCTTTGTCCTGTCATTACAGGTCTTGGTAACAAGTCTCTCCTTTCCTATTGATCCTCTTTATATGCTGAAAGGCTACAATAAGGCCTTCCTGGAGCCTTCTCTTCTCCAGGATGAACAACCCCAACTCCTTCAGCCTTTCCTCAGAAGAGAGGTGCTCCAGCCCTCTGATCACTTTTGTGGCCCTTCTCTGGACTCACTCCAACAGGTCCATGCCTTTCCTGGGCTGAGTGCTCCAGAGCTGGACACTACTCCAGGAAGGGTCTCAGACAGCAGAAATAAATGGGCAGAATCACCTCCCTCGACCTGCTGGCTGTGTTCCTTTTTATGCAGCTTGGCTTTCTGAGCTGCAAGAACACATCACCATCTCATGTCCAGTTTTTCAGCACCAAAATAAAAATATTTGAAACTGCTGCTTTATCTGAAGTTCACAATCCTCATTAAAAATGAAGCAGTGCATGAGAATCCAAAACAAATTCTTACAGGCACCTAAAATGAATTCACTATGGGAGAATCTACAGCCATAGCCCTCAGCAGCTATCATCACCTGTTTCCACATCACACGCATAAGGTCAGGGAGCCCTGGAGGCAGCTGACATAATTAAATGAAGATTTTGATTGAATCACCTCGAAGTCAAACAACTGTGAGCACACACCAAGATTAACTGTTTGCTCATTTGCCAGACTATGGCCAAAAGGAGCACATCATTTTATTTCAGCACATATTTCTGTAAAGAATGGAGTAGGCACTGACAGTGTGGCCTATTATTCTAGGTTTTCCTTCTTTCTCTAACATCAGCAGTGTCAGGTAAGTTCTGGAGAGAAAGATAGTTTAGTTCTACCTTTTTCAAAAGAGGATTTGGAGGATGTGATGATTTACTGTATTTCTTTGCAGTCCTCACATTATGAAACCCCACTTAGGCATTCTTTGCACACCAGAGCAATAGTGCTCTGCAACAGCTGCAGCACCAAGAATGAACCTGGATGCATTAGAAGAGCCCAGAAGAAATCACGTTCATGAAAAGGACTTCATTAGATGTAAGGAAGATTATTGACTTTTATTTTCTTCCTTATTTCCCTAATTTCCACTGCTCATGATTGATGCAGGGATGTGATTATTTGCAGCCTTCTTGCTGGGATGCCCTGGCTGATGCTAGTTGTCCTCTTTCCAGTTAAATCCATACAGAAGTACCCAGCTGGTGCATTATCTTTCAGGCTTCTCATCATTTGCAAGGAGAGATCACTCTTCATTTGAGGGGAAAAAAATATTTATGAAATATATTTATATATTTAATAATATTAATATATTAAATTATAATTAAATATATAATATATTATTAATAAAATTAATAATATAATATCTATTTAATTTTTCATTTCTCCATTTTCCTTGTATCTAGAGGCACAGTTTTGTAAAAGGCCTGTTTTTCTGCATTGAGATGGTGTACTTTACATCCCTGAAGAGAACAGACATTCCCCATTACCATCTGAGCAGACTCAGTGGGGTATTGGAGTGCAGAATTCTCAGTCTGTTCCTCCGCCTCATTCATTACTGAACAAATATCTCCACAATGAACCAGGGAGTTGGCAACCCCATCTGCTCTGAATATACCCTGCCACGAGTGGAACCAACAGAATGTGTATGACATTCTTGTCGCCTTCTTCCAGCAGATCCCAGAGGGCTTTGCAAACTGTGTAAGTCTTGAAGGGAAATGCAGGTTATACATTGATTTTTTAAAATTATTTAAAGGATGTAATGTTAGAACAGGTTCAGCTGGGCAACTATGATAGTATCAATGGCAAAATTAGCTAAAGAGCCCAGAAATCCTGATGCTGCTCTGCCTTCTGGTCAGGTTTTCTGCACCTTAAATTCATTTCACTCACTGCTCTGAGCAGAGGTCTGAAACTTACTTATTTTTGACAGGGACTACACTTCACCTCTAAAGGGAGGTTCTCCTTATTTGTATGCTCCCTTTCCCAATTCTACTGCCTCAGAAGTCTTATTCTGTCCCAGACCTGCATATTGGCTTTCCACAACCCTCTTCATCTTGCATGGTGCATTGATCTATTCTTGCTGAGGCTGAAGGACGTAGGTGCCTGCAGGAGCAGCATTTATGCTGGTGTGCATAGCAATGATTATAAAGGTGTACTCAGCAAAAGCACAATCAGCAATTCCTTGCCAATATCTCCCAAGAGAAGCAATATTAAAGCCTAGATTGTTACAATGCTCTCACTAACAAAATGGTCTCATACTGGAAGCATATTTTCTAAATATCTGAGCACTGCTATTTAAATACAAGCTCCAGTCCTAATCTAGAGACACTGAAGACTCAAACACCCCGGATACAGTGTGAAAGTCAAGCCATTTTACAGTTCCCTGCCACACAAACCCACCTCCAGCCCCTGCTCACCCTTGTTCACAGACAGAAGTTCACTTATCTCTTCCAGAGACAACACATTCAGACATGCAAACCCCTGATAAACCCAGCAGAGACTGATGAACTCCATTTCCCTGCAGAATGCTCAGGGCACTTGCCCTGCCCCCCCCCATTTGATTGTCACCACAAGAGTCACAAGGGAAGAGCAGTTCTCTCAGCCACAACAGCAGGGATGTGTCTGCCATCTGACTTTAACTGTTTTCTTTCTTACAGGGAAGAGATAATGCAAGGGAACCTGAGGAAGGTGAAAAAGGAGGTGCAAAGAGGAGGTATGTCTTCACTGGTGATCAGAAGCATGAAACTGCTCATTTGGTGCTTCTTTCCTCTCCTTTCCCTTCCCCAAGAGTTTCTTTTAAACAGCATTCCCAGATGCTGTCTACTTCTTCCGAGCTGTTTTTTGTTTGTCTGTTTACTTTCTCTAGAAGTGGAAATAAAGCTGTATATTTTCAGTTAACTATATTAGTTGTTGAGCGTTTTGCACCGTTTTTAGCAGAAAGGCTAAATGTTTATTAGAAAATATTTTGACAAAGGAAGAAAGTAATTTCCAGCTAGGTTTAGCTGTAGGAAAGGTGAACATGGCTCACTGAGTCTGTAACTGTATCAAAGGTTTAAAAAGTGCCAATTTAAAATCTAATCCCAGAGCCCTTGCATGAGTGGTCCTATTAAAGAGAGAACAAATTTACTTTTTGCCTTCAGATTTATACTGGTTGTCAATATAAGCAAATGAGAATGAAAGAAATTCAGACCCACAGCCTGTTCTAAACTGCACCACTTCAAAGAAACTCTCCAGGAGCCAAAGGATGTGCTTTTAATTAGCGCTGGAAACACATAGAATTGAATCAAGAAGATACAGTTTTTAAGTTAATGAAGGTGGTATCATTTATACACTCTAGTATCTCTGAATCACACAATACATTTCAAAGACAAAAGTTAGGATGCCTCCTTCATTATGCATTCATAGTAACTGCTAGGTATGCACTCACCTTTTTTAGTTACTGAGGTTTAATCAAACAACTTCTCTAGGTCACTACCTGAACATTGCATTTTGTAAGTATCCCTGCATCTTGGTGATGTCTGTGTGTAAGCATCAAAAAATGATTGCTCAATTCTCAATATTCCACCACTTGTGATATTTCCAAAGTAAACAACTCTTCCTCCATTGGGAAATAATATCTAAGCTGAAATCAAATTGTGAAGTACTAAAAGAAAGCTAGCCTCCTCCATATTAATCTTAAAACATTTATGATAGATCAAGGCATTGAATTTCCAGATCTAATGAGACCTGTGTGCTCTGAGGCAACTCCTCAATTTATAAGGGAGGACAGCAGGTTTCACCACTCCTTGGGCACCTGGCTCAGAAAATCCTTCTCATATTGTGTAATTGCAAAAATGGAAGCCAAATCATTGTTTTGTCTGGTCCTGTCTATGTTAAATTGGCTTAAATCCCCTGTAAAGCCTCCTTGTATGGACACAAATTACAATCACCCTATGACACCCTAAGAAATTAACAGGAAACTGGTCTGTGTGAAGATAAGACCTGCTGAGTGACTCTCCCTTGTGAAAATCTGGCTATTGATAACAAGAGATAGGACAGAAATTGTCTCTGAATCTTAGAAAATGTACTGGTTTGGGCAGAGCAAGATGCTGACAATATTTTATTAAAGCGTAAAGTAAACCTAGCTTTCACATGATACAATCCTAATCAAAAGGTGGTCAGTGTTAAGAGCATATATTATATCCATATCTCCAGTCAAGTTTGTTTCTTATTGATAAATAGCAATATTGAGGTAAGACCAGTGAAACCCATAGTAGTAAGCACAGAGTCATGTTTTAAATAGACCAACAATTCCCCTTTAGGATAAGATCCCACTACCCGTGTGCTCAGTCCTTGAGAACAAAAGTTAATTAAGCCCAGGGTCAATCTGTCTGTAGTCCCTGTGCTTATTCCAGCCAACATTCACATTGTTTCTGCAAACCAGCCCACCCCTCAGTTGAGCACCCCTCAGACCAATGCACTGAAAAGAGAGGTTTGTCCCTCTACAATCACTCTCCCAACCACACTGCATCCATTAACTACTCTGAGCATTTCCAGATTTCCTCTTATTTCCTGGTTCCTCACTGGTTTCAATCCTGCATCACAAATTCGCAGAGCTCCTGTTGAGTTAACCTCAGAAAAAGGATCTTAGCCCAAAATGGAGTTCTTGGAAGTGGCCTAAATTCAATTTCTTTGAGCAACTTTGAAAAAATTTTACCAAAGGCTCTTTTAGGCGTATCAGATAACCCCACTCCAACTCTGTATCGGCATTTTTCTCTGCAGTGCACTTTGCTATCCTCTTTGCACTACAGATGCCATGTATATTACAAATAATAGGCAGACAGGGATCCTACACCATTTCTTTGAGCCCTTCTTCTCTCCTCCCCCCACCAAAATACAGAGACAGCTGAAGAGCACAAAGATGTTTATTCTCTCAGAAAGAGCAGCAGTGCTTTTATTGAGTAATGCTGGCTTGGCACAGGAACTCTCATTAACTCCCATCATGTTAAGTCACGTTGTTTGCAAATTCCCCCATTTCCCTCCCTCAGCCTCTCCACCAAAAAAAACCCAAGAACATCCCACATATTCAAGGAGAAATGGTAGTATCAGTAAAGGAAAAAATTAGAGAAGTTTCATTCTCACTTTTTGAAGGGCATGTTTCTTCAGAGGCAGAGATGGTAAGGTTTTCATAATGTTTGCTGATCTGAAAAAAAGATATACTGTATTTCCAGAAGTGTGAAGGAGTTCTGTTCCATTAATTCATTTGCATTTCATCCCCCATAAGATTAGGAACATAACCCTTTCTGTCTCCCCTGTCAGCTGACATTCCACATCACAGCTAGGCTGAGGCCACTGTCATGCCCCATTAAGCATTAGTGGACTTTGCTCAGCCAATACAAGTATTTAAAAACTCCCTAGAAAACACATTAATCAAATGGATCTGCAGTTGTGTAAAATCAAAGTTTTCAAATGTACCATATTTAAAATGCAATGGACTGTCAAGCACCTCCAGCATGCCAAACTGGCACAGCTCATTGCACCTCCTGGCTTATGAAAAACACGTAGAAGCACAGCTCTTTTGATATGGCTACTTTTTCCATATTTTTGTTTCCTTAAAAAAAATTCAAAGCTCAATTCTAAATATAGAAGCAACAGACAAAATTTAGTACAGAACGTAACCTGAGCAGGATCATAAAGCCCATGTCAGATCACAGTGTGACTTATTCACCTGTGTGAGAAAACTAATACATATATTTGCATGCCCCATAAAATTTATGGCTCTCATTTTAAAACAAAGGTGACAAATACTTGTGCAATTTAGAAAATGGACCACTTTTCATGATTTAGCAGAGACACACGCAGCATACTGTGTTCCAATTACAAACTAAATGGCACACATTCACTGGCAAATGGGAAACAGAAAATTATTTGCTTTGAATGTGTTGAATCATGAGAGAGAATTTGAAGTGGCACAGCACAGAAAACATCTCCAGCATGCATTTAATCCACACTGATCAATGCTTGAGGCTTCACACATGAAATAGTGACCAGCACAACATCAAATACTCCTGTCCCGTGCCACAATAATAGCACTACACAGCCCAACAATAAAACATTCATGCCTTCATTCGCCTCTGGTTGCTCTGTGTTTGCTGTTGCTGGGAGCTCCCCAGAAAGATCTGTTACTTCTGAACTCATGTGTGTAATATGCAGGGCATGGCCTCACCTTTAATGTGACTGGCTGTGGCCAATTTAAAAGTCACATAAGAAAGATGGGTAAAAACTCAAAGTTTAATGCTAGGAAGACTTGCAGTGTTTTTCCAGGGTGTGCCTCTCCTTCCCCTCATTTTACCCTCCTGTGGCATTGGAACAGCCCTGGGCAAGAGGCAGCAGAGTCAGGCTCTGATCTCTGTAGTATGGGGGCGTAAAATAGAGCAACTTTAAGCCGATAACACAGGAACGGCAATGGGTCCAGCATCTGTCCCCAGGAGGTCAAGAGCTACCAGAACACTGTTCCTGATTAATTTCTGGCTTATATTGCCCTAACTCCATGGCCTCTGAGAGAGCTGTAGCTAAATAACAACTCCACTAAACTCAAGGCAGTTACTCAAAATTTACACCAGGAGCTGAATCTATCAAGGCACATCCAAAGCACGTGGAGGTAAGAAGAACATATGTGATTGCAGGAAAGGCAAACACAGCAAAATGGAGACTTAACTAGGTGAATGACAAAGAGAAAGCAGCGCTCAGGTTGCTGTTCATACCCTTCTACTTCCCTGCAAATGAAACAAACCTGAACGTTTGCCTGAACATGAGAGTAGGAAATGCCATTCATCACATTTACTCCTCATCCAGCACCAGCTCCACAGCTCATCTTCCTGAAATAAGGTTTACAAAGGTGGTGAAACAAATAGAATATGTATCCTGCAGCTTGTGTTTCTAACAGGAAAAGGTGTCCCCACCAGCAAGGGAACTGGCTTAGCAAATCCAAACCCCTGCAAAGAGGAAAAATGTGCATGGAGTCTTCTAGAAGTAAAAAGCAAAACAGGACATCTTTAAAAAAACCTGCAGAGTCAGGAAGAGGCTGGAATAATTCCACTGTCCTTTCTTGTCTCATTTGAACTGAGTACAAGAAGGGCCTGAGGCAGAGCTACCAGCCAGAAGCACACCTCAGCAACACAAACCTGAGGAGAGATGCTGCAGAGGTGGACAGCTTGTGGAGATGTGGGACCTCACCACAGCAGCAGTGCAGTGTAACCCTGAGGTGTGAGGGAGAGAGATTGCTCACTGGACTGATGAATACAGGCACATACACAAGATAATTTGGGCGTGTTACCTAGTTCCATGTCTCCTTTCATTGACATCACTGGAAATAGGAAAACACATTCCCTCCTCCAGCAAAGCTCTAAAGCTGTGCATCATTCTGACGTGGAAGAATAATGTCACAGGGGTAAGAATCAAACCATACCTGATGCCAAAAGATGAAAAATTCAACTTTGTATTATACACAACATATATATAAATTAAGAGTGATGACATGTATTCCTTCAAATCCCAGTCTCTTCCAAGTTCTGAAAACAAAGTCCCAGACCTCCCTACATATTTTGACAGAAATGGCAAATCTCAGAAAAAAAAACAAAAACCAAAGATATCAAGGGGGCAACCTCAGTGCAACTCCAAGAAAGCCTCAGTCTTTTCCCTAGACTGCACTTTTCATTCATTTTGTCTTACAGCACAGTACAAATTGCTGAGCTAAAGAATCTCCTGATTTCAAACATAAAAGCACAGAGTAACAAGGCTGTGGTCTGAAGGATCGCTGCTTTGCCTTTCTCATACTCAGACAATCCTTGCTCTGTTCTGCACAGAGAAGGAAACTGTCCACCCTGTTCACACCACATCCTCCGGGACAGATGAGCACCCAACATACCGAAGTGGCTTCCCCCAATGCACTCCCTGAATTTTTAGTTATTTAAAAAGAACAACAGCAAACAAAAGCTCAATTGTGAGTACATCCTGAACTTAAAATCATCTAGAAAAGACCTTCCTTTATTCCCTGCTGTAGCTTTTTTTATCGCTGCCAGCTACACCGCAGTGCCCTAGGGTAAGTCACAAAATTCTCCATTCTTTTGAGATAGGAATAGTTCAGCTTAGAGAAGGAGCCATTGTCCATGTGACAAGATACATGTACCTGATGTCAGCACTGGGTTTGGAAAATAGGATACCAAGTTGAGAGGGAAGAAGAGGGAGAACTTCCTTGTAATACAAATGCACCCCCCTCAATAGGATTTGGTTTAGTACTGTGGCAAGACTTCCTTACAGAGGTACTGAAAATGCACTTAAAGATCACATCACACCTGGGACTCTGTGATATTGGATGTGATGCAGAGACTGTCACTGCCAAAAACTGTTTTCATACTAAGCAGACTGTACAAAGTGTAGGAAGAGAAATGAATAATTTGTAACCATCAAACCAGCACTGTCTTAAAAGAGCTGGAGAGCAAATGTAGATTTTATATTGTGCACAGAAGGACCAGCAGGTATCAGACACAGTGCAAACTACCTGACAGCCTGTCTCATGCATCCATGCTAAAGAGCTCCATATTAGCATAGCACATGAACCAGCACACCAAATTAAGAATAAGCATTACACATCACAGTCTTCACAGAATTATGTGGGGTTATTGTGACTGAAGTGCAGGACCTGGCAGATCACCTTATTGAACCTGATACAACTGGCACTTCAATCCAGCATGTCCCAATCCCTCTGCCTTCCTACTCCCCAGCAGATCAACACTCCTGCCCAACTTTGTGTTGTCTGTAAACTCGGTAAGAGTGCACTCAATCCCCTCATCCAGATCATTGAAAAGGATATTAAACAGGACTGGTGCCAGGACTGAGCCCTGGAGAGCACCAGCAGTGCCTGGCTGCCCACTGGGTGCAGCAGCATTCACCACTCACTGGCTGTAGGGCCCTGGGCCCAGCCACACAGCCAGTGTTGTACCCAGTGAAGCGTATTCCCATCCCATCCATCTGCAGACAGTTTCTCCAGGAGAATGCTGTGGGAGACAGTGTCAAATACTTTCCTAAAGTGCAGGCAGAAACATCCACAGCCTTTCCATCATCCACTAGGCAGGCCACCTTGTAACAGGAGAACAGGTTGGTCAAGCAGGACCTGCATTTCCCAACCCCATGCCGGCTGGGGCTGATCCCCTGCTTGCCCCATAAGTGCTGTGTGATGTCACTGCTCCATAACATTCCCCAACACCGAGGTCAGGGTCAGCAACACTCCTTTCCACTAGCCCATATGTCTGATACCAGACCACATAGAACAAGAGTTGAACTCTTTCCTCAGACCAGAAAGAGGGATGAATTCCCAGCCATCCAAACAAAACCTCCAGTCTTAAATGCTCAGCTCTTACAGACTGATTTCTGATCCGACTTCAGTACTGTCAGGATTGTGGTGGGAGGATCACACTCCTCAGGATGACCCCTTTGACAGTGATCCCTGGAGTACAATCAGAGCAATCAGGTGAACTGAGGAGCACGCTCTGTAAAGGCAGGGTACGTGAGGAGCTTTGAATCTCCATGTCAGATCTAAGTCAGCAGCTCCTAGCACTTGTGGTAGCAGGGGAGGCAGATCCTAGCAGCAGCAGGATGGGGATGCTGGGCTGGCTTTCCACCATAAGAACTATTTCTGTAATAGCATTTTCAGAAACTGCATCTTAGGAGGATGTTATAACCTCCCCAGTAAGGAGGGAAGGGGAATATGACAAGAACCAAGTAAGCCTACTCACATGTTCAAAGGCAGAGAATTACAGTCTGTAGCTCTCATACAAAATGGTAATTCCAAGCCTCCAGCTGCCTTCCCTTCCCAGATGTTAGCAGGCATCTGCTATAAGCATGCACCTCTGTGGCTTGCTGTCAGGCATCACCAAAGGCTGGAGAGGTGGTAGATCTACAGAGAAAGCAGAGACTCTAGGACCAGGATTTATGTAATTTCTCTCCCTTTTCTGGCGTTAAGGACCAGCATTATAGTCTGCTGAGAAGTCCAAAGGAGGAAAATTAATAATTTATGTAATTATTAATGATTTTAATTAACATTGCTATTAGATTTGCTGACAATTGCTTGCCATATAGTTTAAAACTGGTTGTGGATCAAGTCAAGGGTAAATGCACACAATTTCCTCTGTGCCAGCCAGCCTCCTCCAGCTCCAAAGATTCCCATGCTACAAGAATCTCTCCATCACAGCTGCCACAAAACCACAGCCAGACGGAGCTGGGACAGCAACAGAAGGCAAGAGACTCTACAAGCACCATTTTCCTTGCCCCATCTGGGAGATTACTCAGATTTCAGGCTCTATGGTGGCTTTTCATCTTCCCAAGCAGGCTCTGGTAGCTGCTGCTCAGGGCTCCCTGCACTTCATGCTTCCTGCTAACTCACACTATGTTGTTACTTGCAGAAGCTAGATTGCCACATTTTCACCTCTTTATATGAAATTTTGGTTTAAAATAGAGCTAGTTTGGGGAAAAAGTATTTTCAAAATTTTAAATAAAATGCATATTTTCACTTCAAATTTGTAACAATTGGCAGGCAGTTTGTTTTTCTCATAAAGAAGATTCAAAACTAAAATATTCATGTTTAATAATGGCAATTATTTTACAAGTTTTTCTGAGCACTTCCATTTCCCCCCGCCCCCCCTTCTTCCTGTCTGCTCCTATTTATGTAAAGACTTGGAAAAGTATGCAAGTTGCTCACTCCTCCCAGCCCTGTCAGAAGGTTTAAAAGAACATATTTTTCATAAGATAATGAGAACTTACTTAAAAAGCTTTTATGAAAAGCTGCATTGTGTTTATGCTTTTTAGAAGCAACTAAAAATTTCACAAGCAAATTTGAAGTAAATAACCATTCAGCAAAAAGTTTTCCTTCACAGAACTTGGACTAGCAGCCACTGAAGTCTGACAGGATGCTGTATGGACTTGGATCTGTACTAACTCAAAAGCACCCAGGTTCCTCCCTCAGACACATCTTTATTACTATGTCATACATAACTAGAAACTCAAGTTTGGTGTTGAGGCAATTTGACAACACATGCACACCTTAAGAAGTTTTTTGATTCTACAAGGCGTAGTGGGGACTACATATTATTGCACTGCAATGTCAGTCTTCCTCAACAATTACCAGAATAACTTTTTATGGTTTTTGGGTTTTTTTTTTCTCCACAACTGTAACTGCTTTCTTTTCCCACTGAAAAATAAAACTCTCATTGCCTTGGGAGTTTACTGGTAAATTCCCATAAGGAGCAGTCTTACTCTGCCTTTCCACTTACAAAATTAAACTTAAAAAGTGACAGAAATTGGCCAAAGGCAAGAATGAAGGAATCATAGTGAATGCACTGAAGGATCACAGTCAAAACATGTAGTTAAAGACTAATAAGAATTGTGGCTTTAAGGCAGGATCTAATCAAAAGAAAAGACAGAGCATGTTGTATTAGTTGTTCAGCAGATGACACCAACAAAATGCAGGAATGGGGGGAAAAAACAGCTTTGTAATACATGAGGTGCCTTCTTTCCAGTAAAAGAGAGCTGTTAGACCATTACAAGAACTCTGCTGGGATAAAGCAGACAGTTCTGTCACCTACAGTCACAAAGAGCTGCTAAGATCACAAGTGGTATGAAATAGGGCTAACAGTATGATTGGGAAGAGAAAAAACCATCCCACATGTGGAACCTTGATTATAAAACAAAAGCGAAAACAAATGTGATCATTCTTCATATAAATCTTCAGTAAGAATCTCTAAGGAAAGAATTAACATGCACTGACATTTTAGCTGAGGAATATACAATGATTTCTAATCACAAGTGTTGGACTATCAAACAACTTTTTGGTAGCAGTGATGCCTAGCTTGTTTTAAAGTGAGCTTAATCAGTTAGTAAAAGAGTTAATGTCTTTGACAGCACACACCTGGACTTCTTGACACAGAAGATTCATTCCACAAATTTTCTTTCATATTCCTGAACTTCTAAAGACGAAATGAATCCATGTTTCCATCTGCTGGCTTGAAACATTTTTCCAACAACAATATTCTTCCAACATTTACCACTGTCACCTGTTCATTAAACACTGGATATGGAATTAACAGCTCTACCAAAGAAAGAACATACCTAGGCTCTTCCCATCTAAACAGAATTCTCTTTCATCCTGTTATGTAAGTTTCCTTCTCCCCAAAGGAACCTCGAAACACTTAAATGCCATGCACTGGTTTACTGTAAACAGAGATTTACCAATTATAGCACGCAGCTCCTCTGGGGTGATGGGTGTCAGCTGTTCTGACAGCCCACAACAGACACGCACAACAGACGAGAGCACGTCCTCCTGAACACACGAAGGAGATTCTCTGGTAAACAGGCTGGAACTATACCAAACTTGGCCTCTGGCCAGGATTTCATGTCTAACACCTCCAAATGGTCCCATAATATCTCTGAAGCAACAGGGAAGTTTGTTTTAGGCTATATCCAAGTGAGGCTCTAGAGTAGCAGACATCAGGATGGCACATAAATGGTCTATTAAAAAAATTGGTAAATTAGCATTAGGACCAAGGACCACTGTGAGGCAGGATAAAGATATTTTTCCCAATTTACAAATAAAACAAGGCTCTCTGTACCTAAGTAACTTCCACACAGTAGCAAAAGAAGTCTGTGGTGGATTGAACCCCAGTTTATACCCCAGTTGTTCCTCCTTTAGCTGTTCATGAAGCCATCCATTGCTGCAAAGAAAAATATAAGGTGTATCCGTGGAAGTGAAAAACTCCCATGCTTATAACGTGTCTCTCCCCAAAACCCCAGACTAACTTCTTGGGTTTCAGCAACTCCTATTTCACCATTTCTAGTATCTGAAGGATGCAAGTACCCTGTCCTTTCAGGAAAAGCTGCCTCCATATGTTAATTTCCATGACAGCCTTGACACCCATTTGTCTATATATCACTTAAAACCAGTAGATTTATTTTTAGTCTAAGCTATGCCACCAAAAGTAGTGAATCCATTCTACCCTCCATAACAGCTAAAATAAAGTTTTGCACTTTCATGGTTTTACCTATCAAAAGAGCTCCCAATGCTGCACAAACTGATGCATCAGGGGGGTCCATCAAATAGATCTACTCCATGACAACAATGTATATAGACTGTGACTGAAATCTCCCCATGGTCTCATGAGTGGAGCACTATTTTCAACCTTGCTTTAGAGCTGGGATAAAAGAAATCGCAGAAATTTGCTGCAGAACAGGGCGCTGAATTTAAATTACTCAAGTCATATGCAAAACTCCTAAGCACTAGACCAGTCTTCCCTTTACCATAAAAAAGAAGAATAGAACAGATCACAATGCGCTCAGGTGACAATATTATACTTCTCTAAATTGCATATCTCTTAAACTAAAAGCTTCAGATTATTGGAAACATTGATATTCCCCAATGTCCTTTCATAGCCCAACTCCTCCTCTCTCCTCTACTCCACTTCCAAACTTCGCTGCATTTGAAAATGTCATCGTTCTCTTGGTGACACATCCCAGCCATGTAGGGTGGCGGTTGAGTCACCTCCCTGCTGTGACGAGGTGTAATGGTGACAAGCACCTCACAACTGCACAATCCTTTTTTGGGCACTTTGTGTTGGAGGTTGCTCTATACAAAGGCTGGGTGGGAGGAACAAATCAGGGTGGAAAAACTCCACACACACAAAGGAGAAATGAGGGATTGGAGGTGGCCCTGGCAATCAAATTCCATCTTCAAGCACAGTCAAGTTAAAGGGCACCTAGAGAACCAGGCACAGACTGAAAAACCAGGAATGAGTCAGAGACTCATTTGGGCTGACATCTACTGAAAGCTCTGAATTAAAGCATCTCTTGAAGCATCTATGTCTCTCCACAGACTCTATGGAGATACTGGGATGTAGCATCACATCTTCGGCTTTGATGCCAGCTTAAAATGTTCCTCTCTTTCTCCCACCAATTCTCCTTCTTCCAGTTTGTGAGGAGGTTCACCTTCTTCTCAGGCCTGCTAATAAGGCTGTTTGTGGAGTTCTCCTGGAAAGTGGAAAAGTAAATTATCCTAATTTAAAATGTCCCTTTTGTCAGGGGAAAAAGGGCCAGAAATCCTGTCATCCAGCTTTGCTGTTCAAGACAATGGACCAGAACTGCAGATCCAGTTTCACAGTTTGCCTAAAATTCCCAGACATCTTTCTGTCGGACTAAGCCCTCATACCCATATCAGAGAATGTTTTACAAGGCAGATGATCATATAGCATCCACAGTAATAACTAGTGCCTAAAGAGCAATAGGAAAGCCCTGAAGAATCAGACTGTTCAGTCTAAGCTGGACTTTGCTGGGTAGGTGGGAAAAAAATCCTTCCAAACAGGTGACATCATGTTATCCCAAGTGCAAGATTTTGCCTTGACTCCTTGAAGGCCAAAGCCCCTGTCTGTTGTTGTATATGAGAGAAGCTGAACTCATGGTGCCAAACATCCAGAAAATCAGCATATTTACATCCTTCCCCCAATGGACAGATTTGCTAATGAATGTTGGCCTCAGAAGGATGGCAGATCAGCTGCATACATCCTCCTCTCTCTAATGCTCAGAAGTCTGGCAGGTGTGTTTTCTAAGTTTGAAATGATGGTTTTACACAAAACATTGTCCAGTGTGGCACCTGGTTAACCAAAGAAACAAACCTGGAACTTACACCAAACCGTAACCGTCTTGCACATTTGCTTGTGCCTCCTTTCCCTGAATTAGGAAGTGCATTATGCCAGATGGCATTATACTGTCCTGGAAATATTTCCCGCAGACTTCTGGAAAAACCTTCATTTCTTCTTTGGCCTGCACCATGGAAGATGCATTTTCTCCCACCAACTGGTCCACCAAATACTGGACCTTTTATCAGCCCAATTTACAACTAATAGAGAAACAGGGTAACTACAAGCAATGCTGGAGCATCACTGACAGCTACAGATAGGAAGCTTTCTCTGTTCTCGTAGTGTTCACCACTTATATATAGGCCCATTTGCTACATCATGATGACCTGAAGACCCTTATCAGATAAAACTACAGGTCAGTTATTCTCCTCTTCTATGCTCTACTTCAAGTCAGCTCAGAACCAATTTCAAATGCTTTTAAAAGTAAACTCTGTACAGGAATCATTTATCGACACTTTCTTACAACTGGAGCTGAGCAATTCTTCCTGAAGAGGCCACACTAAATGTCTGCAATGGGTTTGACCTCACAGGATACATCCCTGATGTAGTCTTTGTCCAGTTTACCCTCTAGGGAGCAAGAGGGGAATAGAAAAAAGTATAAGAGCAAAAATGAGAATTCAGTGCATTGTAGAGTGTTCTCCCTGGTGTAATTGTCTTGGCTGCACAAAAGCAGAAAGTACCTATTTCTGGGGCTTCTGTAAGAATCTCGGCTTAACAGCTGACCCTTTACATACAGCCTAGTTACAAAAAGAGATGCTCCATCTTTCACACATCACTTCCTCACCTTTGGCTGAAGTAACTGGAAAGGGATCAATGATGAAGATAAAACCTGAAAAATCAGATGTATTCCCAAAGGGGTCAGGGGTTTTTTACTTGTATTTAAAAAGCTTTGAGAAATGTTAACACTAAGTCAATATAGACAGGGGAAGAAATGCAGTTGGGCTGCCCCTTGCTCCCAAGAGCAGGCAGGCAAGGAAAGGGCACAACACTCACACTGTAAAAAGAGATCTGCAAAGTTAATGCCGCTCTCAAGCTTGCAGCAGGCCAGAGTGTAACTGTGAACACAGCATGCTGTGCAAGCTGCTCTGAACTGGCTAAGAGTACTCACTTTATTCTGCACTTACCAGTGCCTTTGGCACTGCTTATCCTGGTTTCAGCTGGGATAGAGTTAATTTTCTTCCTATTACCTGGTACGGTGCTGCGTTTTGGATTTAGGATGAGAATAATGTTGGTAACACACTGATGTTTTGGCTGTTGCTGAGCAGCACTTACACTAAGTCAAGGACTTTCAGATTCTTTGCTGCCTGGCCAGCAAGAAGACCGGGGCTGCACAAGAAGCTGGGAGGGGGCACAACCAAGACAGCTGATCCCAGCTGGCCAAAGGGATATTCCAGGTTATACGGCATCATGCTGAACAACAAAGCTGGGGGGAGTTGGCTGGGGGTGGAAGCCTGCAGACTGCATGAGAGATTGCATAGCAGGAGAGGGACACAGTGGATTCCCAGCTTTGCACCATCCCAGCCAAACCAGAGCACCCAACTCAAGCCTTTAAGTTTGCTATGAGACAGATAGGAAACAGCTGCATGTTTGCCCCCAAGAGCTGTGCACTGTGCTGCCTCTTCCCCAAAACCTTCTGTCCAAGGCTGCAGCAGATGAAGGTTCAAATACCCTGACATAATGCTTAGTGGAGCGTGCTGGCCACTTCACACACAGGAATCCTGCACGTGTTGGGGGAAGATGACATTAAGCCCTGTGGTACCTTCATATGGACCAGCACAACTGAAGAGTCACCAGGTTCCCAGCAGCACCTGCTAGAGGACCCAGATTCATTATATTTCAAATTTCTACTTAATGTCACCCCTAGCCCTCAGAAATCAGTCTTCAATGTTTACAGCCCTATAAGAACCCCTTTTCAAAAAGGCTTCTTCATTTTCTGATCTTTTTGTGTCACATACCTAATCAAATGTGGTAAATTTATTCTATAGTCCCTTCTATACATTCTCTTCCTCTTCAAGATAATTTTCAAATGAATTTTTTTCCAGCATCTGCTCCTTCCTGTTCCTGTACCACTGCTGTAAATGGGATTTTTCTTCTTGACATCAAAAGAAGCAAAATAGGGCTTCCTAAGATAGTTTTCTGGCTGATTACACAGAAGTAGTGCAGTAGTCATGAGCAACAGATAAGTAGCTTTAACACATCCTGGTTTCGCTTCTTTGGGCTGTAGAACAACATAAATATGTTAATGCACCCAGCTCTGTGCCCTGCAGAGCTCCACAGCAGCCTCTGCTCTCGGCTGCAAAGGCGAGCACACACCTCAGTGCGAAGGGCTCCTGCTCTGCAACTGTACACAGGCACCAGCACAACAGCACAACCAGCCTCACAACCCCCTGAATGTGCCTTGGGACACTGCTAAACCACATGGGGCCAACACAGGAGGTGGTGACAGCTGGAGATGTCCCTCAGGGAGTGATGCAGCCATTGGGTGGGGAAGTAAAACAGTCCAGGT
Source organism: Aleadryas rufinucha (assembly GCA_013397815.1). Lineage (NCBI taxonomy): Eukaryota > Metazoa > Chordata > Aves > Passeriformes > Aleadryas > Aleadryas rufinucha. The sequence goes on along the minus strand of VZTH01018432.1, from coordinate 138,572 downwards.
CCTCTGAAGAGGACTGGCCACAAAGAATAATGAAGAATAGCCTTTAGTTGTCCACCTCAGCCACAGATCCCATCCAGATCATACCTGAACTAACCCACTCACTGATTTCTTGTTTCTGTTTGTAAAAAACAAATAAAAGAAAACATAACAAAAACCCTCTGGTGCTCCCTTGTGTTCATATTTAGGTAGCAAACAAGCAAGAAGCTGGAAAAACCATGTAAAGTAAAAAAGGAACTTCTGCAAAGGGGTTCAGGCAGGCAGTACTAAGAGAACAATTTCCTGAACACGAACTGTCTTCACTGGCTGACAGCACAGAGACACTAAGTTTTACGCATTGCAAAAGCACAGTCTGTAGCAAACTACAGTCCTGGTCAAAGGAGCAGAGATGGAAGGAAGGATGAAGAGACACTCAGAAGGATGGAAGGGCACAGAGTGGTTCAGTGAAAGCAGAGCCCTGGTCTGCTTTTGGCAGGTTCAAATATCTGCTGTAGAATATTTGATATGACATTATATATATGTTTGTATAGAGATATGTATTTCTTTCCTATGTGCCCATTATGCAATTGTCATAAAAGAAAGCATTTCTCAATAAGTAATTCTTCTGGAGAACAATTTACAGTTATGTACACAAGTCATCTACTAAACTGCAGTTGCATCTAGACTTCCATTTCTGTGCTAGTTCATAAGATTTTCATGCAGTAGCACAATTTTGCTTGTATTCCTGAGACTGCAGGCAAATGTTTAAATATTTTAGAAATAGAAAACCATTTTAAATTAATTTTTTAAGCCAAGATGTAATGTTTCTATCCCTATTTGATTTGAGGAGTTTCATACAGTTAAAGAATGCCCCGGCCGGGACTTGAACTGAGAAACCAACGGCTCTTCAGTTTTTACAGATACAGACTGATTCTGCAGTGAGTGCCTGCGATGACTTTTGAACTTCTGGTTAAACCCAAACCACTAAATTATAAACATACTTCCATTTTATATTCCCCTACTACTTGCTTTCCAGCTTCCCAAAATTCTCAGTATGTCCCGAGACAAATCTGAGCAATCCAGTGGTGCAGACCATATCTGAATAAGGACTGGAGCCTTCATGCAGTGCCTGAAAGGAAGGAGCGAGCTAGAAGACACTGAGCTATTTTCTCTACAGATTTTTCATCCAAGTCCTTTTCATCCAAGCCTGATGAATGGCTGCAGAAGTCTGAATTAGGAGTTTCCTTGAAAACACAATCCAAAACTAACAAATTGACAGGTAGTTATAGAATGAAAAATATACCCTAGAAAATGGATCAAGTTGATGTTCCTCAAACTGTACAAGGCAATAAAGCAGGAGAAGAACTGCTAAGTCAGGTCAAGCCCTACACAATGCTTGAAATAATCCAGATAGAAACTTCTTAGAGATTGCTGAAGTAGACAAAAAGGAAGCCTGTGAAGTTTAGGATCTCCAGCTCTTATATTTTCTACTCTTTCCTCAGCTCCTTGACAGAAAGAAACCCCACTAAAGAAGATGTTGTCCTCATTCTGAAGTTCTTTGAGAACCTTCAGTTCCTGGTTTTTGCACAGATACAGAATTTTAGCAAAGACCTTAAGGTCTTCTGTGTTCTCTGGTACTTTGCCATACAAATAATTGAGTATTTAGTACCACAAGTCTATGACAAAGAGCTGGAGTCTTTGTGGATGCATGGTGGGAAGGAAGAGTGGATCTTTCATCATCCCTGAAGACCACAAGAGGAAGGTGATTCTGCCCCTTTATTTCTGATCTCTGAGATTCCTCCTGGAGTACTGTGTCCAGCTCTGGAGCATTCAATACAAACATGCGGGAGCAAGTCCAGAGAAGGACCACAAAAGTGATCAGAGAGCTGGAGCACCTCCCCTGTGAAGACACAGAGCTGCAACTGTTCAGCCTGCAGAAGAGAAGGCTTTAAGGTCCTTTCCAACCCAAACATTCCTGTGATTCTATGAGAAGTTAGCATTAAGATTCAAAATATGATGAAAAAAGAGAAAAGGATACACAAGTCCGCCAGCCTGCTACAGAATTCTCCTCTGCTGTCCAAAACATTTTTATATTCAAGAACCAACTTTCACATAATAATTTATGTTCTTTGTTTCTTATGTACTTCCTTGCAAACATTGAAATCAATCATGTCTAGAAACCATGCAACCCAAATAGGAGAGGATTATGCAACAGCATGTCATTAGTGAATCAATATTGTCTGACCAGGCCATGTGCTTGTCAAGGTCACATTGATTGCTTTAATGTCATATTATTGCAGCTGACCTTCCTGGCAGATCCATCCCCATTGCAGTGGCTACAGGTATAGACTCACCTCATTGCTTGCCAAGCTGCAGGATGGTAGCTTTGGTAGCTTTTTCATCCCAAGTTTCCTCTCTTTTTCTGAAGCACCATTGCCCTCCATGTGTTATGCCCAACTCCACACTGCTACAGTGGCTCCTGCTTCCTCTGGCTGGACACACTCAGCTGCTGAGATACCTCATTAAATCCTCTGTTCTGAAAGCATCAGAAGCTACATGTGCTTACCACATAAAACCCACATAATTCTTTATGGGAAACTGAAAAGTACCACATCTCTAGGGTGTGATCATAAGAGTTTCATCTTTGGCCATGGAGCAGTGGTCCTTATTATCCATTGGGTACGCAGCAGGAAGTGCAACAGGAACAACTTAACAGTCAGGACTGTTCACCACTGCGAGTATCACCTTTTACTTTTAAGTCAGGGAATTGTTGAAACTTGTCTTCCTCATCTTTTATAGCATGACATTATGAGGTGCACTGAAGAAAAACAGAATATAATTAGATACGAAGGACAATTAGCAGAAAATTCTATATTTATTACCAGATGTTAGTGGCAAGTTGCTATACAAGCATGTAGCCTGGCAGCAAAGACCAGGCCCAGCAAGAGCCGGGAAAAGGAGCCAATTCACACAGGAGTGTTATGTCCTAGGCTCAGGAGTGGTGTCAGATATTCCAGCAGTTTCTTTACCAAACAGAGCCACAGAGCCAAGTGAGGGTGCAACACGAGTGAAAATGTTATTTCTAGGCAGAGTACAGACTGATAGCAGGCAGAAGAACTCCATGTGCCAAGCAAAACCAGTTAGCCAACTGTCTCTGCTCTTGGAGTGTGAACATGTTGCTTTTCTTCTGCTTGGACGATTTTTTTTAAAATTTCTTATTTTTAATGAGTTCTGTCCCTAACCCTAGGGTAAAGCAGCCCAATTCTCAGTGCTGCTAATAAAAGAACTCCCATTAAATACAAAATTGAATAAAGAAAAAAAGAAGTCATGTAGGTAAAACCAGAAAAAAATTGGCTGTGGGAGGAGTCTGCTATAGGAAATTTGGAGCAGAGAACACAAACCTGGCTGCTTCTCCTGCAAGATAAAGAAGATAAAGATACGTGAGGAAAGTGATGAATTAGTTCCTCTGGTTAACACCTGATTAACAGTTGTATCACTACAAAGCAATGATGAAACAATTGAAAGTCTCCTCATTAAAATAACACAGATGAGGAGAAAAAGAGTTTTGAAAATGATGACTAGTTAACACAAGCTTAACTAATTCCTCAACTGGTTGAGCAGGGAATGGAAAAACACTCTGGGAATTTAGAAAAACTGTTCTCAGAATAAGGTAAGTGAGAAGTCCCTCTCTTCCCCTATACAAGAACCCCAAGAACCAAACATTGACTTTTTTTTTTTTTTTTTTTTAACAACTCTTCAAAACCCATGAGTTCATTATGTGCACAGCCTGTTCCATCTTGGGTGTCAGCTGTAAAGTAAATATATAGGGATTCATTAAATTCTTATAATGACATCTGGTGCTGAAGAACAAGCACTTATTAAAAGTGCTTCAAGATAAAAGTGCTTCAAGTGAAGCACTTAAAAGTGCTTCAAGTGATAAAAGACTATCAGGGCCAAATTTTTGGAAGATGCTGGCCCTCACTTTCATTCCATCCACCAAACATTGGGAGCAGTCTATAAATACCACCAAAGCCAGTGCTCTTGTCATGTACACAGTGCCCCAGTTGAATGAACACACTACTTTGACCGTGACAAAGTCCTATCTTTAAGGAAAGGGAGTTAATCATGTGAGTAATGTGAGTAACACATTTCCATTAGGTCAGTTCCATCTCCTAGCTTCCCACCATTTCAAGCAATACTGATTTCAGAAGCAAAATCCACACTGCCTGGTGTGTTACTACAAGGGTAGAAGGTCAGTCCAACAGTCCAGTTAGGAGCCCTCTGGCAGAGAAGGGATCTCTCAATCAATCAGTATTGCGAGGTCGCCTGGTTTTTAATTCTCAAGTTAGAGCAGTGCTGCAACACATTCTGCTTTTAGCAAAATGAACTGAGTTTGAGTGCTTAATTCAAAGAAAACCAGTAAAATCATACAGACAAATCTTGTCCCACATATGTCTCCTGGGACAACAGCCAGGGCTGACTTTCATGTCATCCTAGCAGGCACAACCCCTGAGGAATTCAGTTTAATTTATTCTAACACCTCTGCAGAAAATGCATTGCAGCAACCCAAACATCAAGCAAAGGCAGCTACAGTAAACCTCGGTATCTCCACTCTCAGTGCACAGCCCAATATCTATATATCTGCAGAAGAAAAGTTCCTATTTCTGAAAGTAATCTCTGCAGCAAATCTTACTCCAGGCAGTACAGTTTAATGGTATTAATTCACAGATCCATACACCTCTGACATGCTCATTGCAATTTAGAAATCCCTTTGGGAGTGCCTGCCCATTCCCCCCATCCTATTTTTATTTAATTAACTGGTCATTTTCAGACCAGTTTCATGAACCAGAGGAGGCTTCAGAGACATGAACTTCCTCAAAAGAGTTTCAGTACAAGTAATTGGATAGAAAAGAGACCCCCAAGTTAATGTCTCTTCCTGAGAAATGTTTTTCTGTTAGACATCAGAAAACTTAGCCCTTTCTCTCCCTGTCCCAGTCTTATGGATGGAAGAGACAGAAAAAGAGTCAGCAGTCATGCTGGAAAGCAGTCTTCATATATATTTTGATGCTCCTGGTGCAACTTTTTGAAAATTAAGACAACTTCTGAGATAGTGATCTCAAAGGTGCAACTTCAGCCTGAGGTTTGGGTACAGAGAGGAATGGGGACACACAAAAACACACTTGGGCTTCTCAAATAAACCTACTTGGTTTGTGAGACTAGAAGGCAAGTGGGCAGCTATCATTGCCATATTGCTTCCGAGGGCATTGCAGACATGAATTTACAGTTTGGGGTTTTGGCTTGTTTTGTTTTTGGGTTTGGGGTGTCGGGTTTGTTGGTGATGGTGGGTTGTTCTGTTTTGTTTTAAAAACTTCATCCTCCAGATCAAGCGGCTTCTGGAAGAGGCCAGGCTGGCAATTCATGTAGCAGGTAGCAGAGGAAAGCTGCACATAATTGAGACAAAAGAGAAAGGTGTACAAAGCTCAGACAGGTTTAATTGAACATGTTTAAAAACACCAAGGCAACATCTTGCATCAAAAGCTCTCTGTGGTTTGCAGATGGTGCCAGCTCTGCCATTGATGTCTCAAGTGTTTTAGGGCAATTACTTCTCCTTTGTGAATCTCTTACCCATAAGGCAGAAAACAAGCACCAAAGCTGTTTGCTGACACAAACGGGTGCAGGGTCCCAGTTATTAGCCCAATCAAGGACGTGAGAGATCAAGTTTCTCCTCCTTGCTGTAACATAGGCTTCCTATAAACAGGTCACATGGGCCTGGTTCATAGTATTCCCTCCAGCACTGAGAAACATCTTGGAGTTCTAGTGTGGCATCTAAAAACAAAATGATGAATGATAAGCAACTGAAGGGCTTAATTGTTGTCCCTGTCCCTACACTGACAGGTAGTTAGGAGTTTTCAAGCTAATCCCTCTGCTATATTCCAAGATGCTGATGGACTTGATAATATAGTGATTGAAACCAGAAGTACAGAGAGAAACAACTCTGTAAGAAACGAATTACTCAATGTTCCAGGAAATTTATTATAACAATCCTTAGTTCTCAAGTAATGTTTTCTTTATATTAAAAAGCATCAATTAGTACAATTATCCCTGAGTGGGATGATGATTGTGAGTAAAATTAGAGAAAACTGGGAAGTTATATTATTCACATTCCAGCAGAAGTTAGTACAGAAATTATAGGATGGAATGCTGTTGGCATGTACAAAATGTATTCCACAATGATTCCCCACACAACACAGCCTGCAACCTTGTGTACAGACTAAGAGGGATGAAATGAAGGTGGGAGCAGGTGGAGACATGGCAGCCAGGCTCTGCTGTAATCCTTGCAGGGATGGGAAGTCGATGGTACCACGTAGCTGATAAATCACACAGCAGCTGTCAACCAAAGGAGATGGGAGATGTCTTGCTGCTGAACCAGCAGCTGTGGCAAAATAGCTCTCCTCAGATGAACTTGGATCACCCACACCTCCATCCCAAAGTTACCTGCCTCCAACATATGATCACCCCTCAATGAGCATGTGCTCTATACTTCGTTGACTGTATTTTTCAGAGCAAAGCAAGAGACTTTTACAGCAATCAGTAACAAAGGTATGTATGACTGGAGTCACTCAGGGTCCACCTGAATGGAAAGAAAGAGTATAATGGTGAATTAAGAATGGGGAGAAGTCAGGGAGGACTCCATTGTGACTTCTGGGATCAGTCAGTGGGTTGAAACTGTTTTCTCCCCCACAGGGACTCCTATACTTGGTAAGAATCATATTCGGCGTATGCTGAATCATTATCTCAAGCAATTTTCATTGGTGATCTGAGCTTGGCTGTGTACTGCTTTAAATTCAGTTTAAATGCAGTTGCCAGTAGCAGATGACATACTCATCTAAAAGCAGGGAGATCCAGGAGGGGGGTTTCTTCCTAAATTATAATAAAGGATTCAACTCTCTTAAACTGCTGGCACATGCCCCTGAAAAAGTTAGTCAAGCCACACTCGGGTTCAGTGGAGTCCCCATAACAGGACACCGACAGACTGGTCAGGCACAAGAGAGAAGTCACACTTTATTTGACACCTTTGTGGTAGACATTAACCACTAGCAAACCATAAATGAGCCATGAACAGCACAGGCCCAGTATAGATATGAACACTGTTTGTTACAGCTGGCTACACACACCTCTGGAGAAAGTCCTATTGATCTGATGGAGAGCAAGATAACATTTTAATAACCATTTAGTTAAAAGAAATTGTTAATGAACTGTTTAAAAATGGAAACTTTAAGCATTACTCAATTGAAAGAAAGTATCTTTCCGTCCAATTTTAGAGCAGAGGGACCTCTGTAATAAGTGCTATCAGCTAGCAAAACATAAAATTAAAAATCTGAAGGAGTATTCTCTTTTTCATTAGAGTTGGGAGAAATTTATGGTATTCTATTTGCACATATCTTTGTTGGTTTAATATCTGTTACACTGCGTGGGAGTTTTATGTAAAATAGGTCAAACAAGAAGTCCAACAGATTTTTTCTACAGACTTCTAGAAGTAGCACAGGGGGTACTCACTTGCAGATGTATCTATCCATTAATCACAAATGAACAATAAAAACCAGTCTGAAACTGGTCCTCCATGAATGACTGTACTCAAATTATTTGGGGTATTTCTCCCAAATACAACAGAAATGATTATGCATATCAGAAAGACCTAACTCATGTTGGTGAAAGTATTTCAAGATCCCCAGAAAATCAAACCAATCAAATCCACCAGGTCATGCATAAAATCAGCTCTGTGGCTTCACTGTATGTGTGGTAAGCAGCAAAACAAGGCTGAGGAAGCCAAGTGTTTTAATTGAAGGTGTTTTAGCCAGCTCTGGTTAACTTGACATCATGAAGGATTAAGGGCAAGCAAATCTCAACCAAACCATCCAAAACTGACAGATGCTGAAGCCTTCAACTAACAAAGAAACTTTTAATCACTTGGATGTGATGGAAAAAGTGCACCATAGCAGTGTCTAAGGACCACTTCCACTGGACATTACTGGAGACGCCAGAACGAAGACCTTCATTTCTATAGCATGAGCTGCCTCCTTCTGTAGGTCACACATCAGCACAGCCACTGCAAAGGCAAATCAGAGGGAGATGTTTACTGCCTGAATTAAAATTCTTTCTGTGTAGGAGACATGCAGAATCTGGACCAGTACCCTTTATCATTTATTAACTTCACTCAGTCTCATGACCTATTTCTGTCATTCAAGAAAGACCAGTCAGACAGTCTTTCCATCAATCACTGACAAACAAGTGGTAAAAATATTAGTCGTCTGTACCCAAATGTCTTCTTTTTTATTGTAGATTTATTGAATTAGAGGAAATGCCAGACAAATACATCACATATTCATCAAAATTCCCACCTTTATCTTGGTCTTTTAGCTTCCACTGCTGTTAAGAAAAAATAAAATCTTTGTTGAAAAATTTATACTGGAACAATTTAGCATTGGAGGAAAATAGCCATGTCAGCTCACAACAGAAAAACTATTCAGAATGGGAAAATTTCTTGCATTGTACCCTCTTCCTCACTCCAGAGCTGCCTGATTTAACAGCTTCCGAAAGCAGCAGGGAATTTGCTGCTTTAAATTGCTTTCCATGTGCTCCTGTGGATCACTCCTACACATGCTCAGCTGAGCAAAGGTGAAACCTGTCCCAAGGGAAGGTGGCTCTAGCCTTGAAATAGGGCAATTATGCTGCAGAGTGAATGAATAGCCGCCTTTAGCAGATTGAGTGAAGCTTCCCGAGAGCACCAGGGTCATTGTGTTATATCAGATCTGCCAGTTAAAGAGGGGACAGTTTTGTTTATAGAGCAGAACTTGCTCTGGTGAAGAGGTTCACAGGCTTCCATATGAAATTACCATGTTTGGAATATTCACCAACCTAGAAATGCCCTCAGATGAGTGGGCTGTATCCTCATGTCATACCTCAGATAGACCCAGAGACTCTCAAAAAGTTACAGCTATTTAGGATATGCCCCTTGGGAGCTGCATGAGGCCACCTTAATCCTGCACACAGACCAGGGTCCTGCTATGAGCACCCCAGCAGGAGCAGGTAGAGGATTTCAGCCCTACTTCAAACTGGTGGCTGCTGGCACTCAGCTTCACAAGGGAGCTCCCTTGAGCAGAACACGGGGAAACGCAGCCAGGCAACTCCGCTACTATCAGATGGGCAGCTGGGGCAAGTGTCTCTCTCAGACACTGTACACCCTCTTTCCAGCACTTTCTGCAGCCATAAGACGACCCCCTTTCCAAGGTAGGGATGAAGAGTTTAATACATCTCAATAAATTTATTCCTCTCCTGAGCAAAGCTGTCAGAAATCAATGAGCTGTCAGCAACAGCTCTAACTGTATAATTTAATCTCTAGGGTCCTTCACAGCTCGTATGACAAAGAAGTCTGTCCCATGTTCTTCTGGGGACCATGTTACTCAGCACACTGTGACAAAGACCAAGGGTACAGAAAAAAAAATGGATGAGACAAAGTATTTTGACCGTGAAGAGAAAAACTGTTGGTTATACGCTACCTTAAAAAACAGCCTTAGAAATAAATTCATTTTCTGCTTGTCAAAGTCCAAATAGGGCTCTATTGAGATGCTCTGTCTCACTGATACCTTGTTCTGATTTGTAGGTGCTCACACCACTTTCCAGGGAACTGGTTTGGTAGACTTCTTCCACTTGGGTAGAAAGAGGGAACAATGAAACTTCCCTTTTAGTGAAAGATAAGGAAATCATGACTCTCAGACTAGACTGACTGTTTACTCATGATCTGTAAGTGAGTATGTATTTCAAAAGAAAGGGACTTTTGGGGCAGACAAACTGAAAGAAAGGCTTGCCTACAGTCACTGGATGAATCCAATTATATCAGGAAAGTGTTCAGTCCCACCAGTACTTTTTTCACCTAACCTAAACAATCTTTAAGGCCTCAGATACTGACTAAACAGTCAGTGTTTACTAAAATCAGGAACTAGCAATCCACATACAGACCAACCTGAAATAAGCAAGCATCTTATGAGACTTACAGGACTCAAATTGGCCTAGCTAAACCCCCATAACACATGTATTTTTCTTTTTATGGAATTTTGAAATGGACTTTCCCCTCCACCTCTTTCAGAGGAAACATTTAAATCACTTGTCTCTGTCAAGAAATGAAACATCCTGATGAGCATCAGCCCAGTTCATTTCAAAAAATTAAAGCAAAAGGGCAGGTAAAACAATGTACAATAAAAGAAATCTACCCAGCAGGTCACTGATGAAGGGATTTTCTAAGATGCCAATGAAAATATATTTAAATTCTACTGGAATTTGGCATTTTAACCTTGAAGCAAAATTTGCTTAGTGAGTTACACAGACTTTTAACTGCACATGGCCAGCCTTATTGAGTTATGCCAAGCTGACAGTTTCCTGCAGCCAGCAATATCCCAACCCTCATATATTGCCAAGAGCTCCTTTCAGGTTTGCTTTAGTCTGACAGAGACCCCTCCATTTCCAAGCAGAAATATCCAGGTTCCATTCCTCCACGTGAGTTCCCAACTGAGCAACCTATACAGCTGGAAAACATAGTAAACAGGGAAAATGAGTTACCGACATTTTTATAGCTTCTTTAAATGTTTTGCCCATTCCAGTTAGAAGCCATATTAATTCTATAAAACCTCAAACTCTGAGCAGTGAAAATGAAACACAAGAGCCCAGAAAGCTCCTCTGGAATCTGGCTGAAGAACTGGCCAATTGCAGTCCAATGCTGCAAGACAAAAGAGAGGCACAAAGTGATAGTACAGTAGAGTCAATATTTCTGTGCCATCCGTAAGTCAGCAAGGAGGCCAGACGTCAGTCTCTGTGCTCTGATCAAGCAGTGTCTCTGGCTCACATCTGGCAGAGTGGGAAGAACACAGCAGCACAAATGTTTGATTATCCTTCTTAAAACATTCAGTTCAAACTCCAGTCTTGCTCCATACAGACACATTTCAGGGGCATATCCTCCTATTAACAGGAGCAAAGGAAATATAGCTTTGAATGTGACCAAAAATAAGCTGTCTGTCAGAGAGGGAGAGATCATTATATCTTTTCAAAAAAACAAGACATTAGGGACTTTGTTTCACTCCATTTGATATCTGGTATTTGATGTCAACACTTCAGAAACAAAACAACTAAAGTTGTTTGGGTTTGGTTTCTTTATATAATTCACTATTTTTCTTGCAGCCAGTGGCATTATAAGGGTCTTAACAATTACAGGTAACAAAGCACGTCTGTACTGCCATAAATACTTTGCAAAGACAGGAAAGGTAGAGTACTTTGTGCTTTGCAGAGGCTGTAAGTATTGGGTGAAAAGAGACCCAGGGATCTCTGTACCAAAGACTGTTTCAAACAGCTTGTGTGTTTCCTGTGCATTGTCCAATCCTTTAAATGTCAAAAGTCCCACACGGTTTTGTTAAAAAGAAAAACATGCCATGCACTACTAATTGAGTAAATCAATACACAGAGAAGGCCATGAAAGGAATGAAATGTTTTTGACACATACAAGCAGTTGTTTTCAATGTGCATAAGAGGAGAAAAGCCCTGCTCGCCCTTTATGCCTTAATTAAGACAACCTCAGGAACACAGGGTGAAAGACCTTTCCTCTGCACCCTCCTCACCATTCTGCTCTTACCTCCCTGCTGTTTGGCCATTAGTAACAGTCAGAAGTCTGTGAACACAAAACAAGTCACTGCAGTCTCTAAGAAGGGATCCAAACACCAGATGGGTTCCCACCAAGTGCCAGAACAGCCTCAGAAATCCATGAAGGGAAATATGTGATGGACTGTTGCCATAACAGGGGCTTGAAATAAAGTGTACTTATGGGGTCCAGTCACATGAGCTATTTAATCTTTGGTAACTTTTTCATTTACAAATATCTACATTTTTCTTGGCGATTTTAAACCCCTTTGTCTCTAGAAGGGGGTTTAAGGACTTCCAAGGACATTCTTACAAAACTTTGGCAGCCAGGAGTCTAACAAAGGGAGCAATTTGGGCAGAAATCTTTCTCCAGAAGCTTCCTCTGGGCTGATGAGCTCCCATGAAATAGCCTAAGACAGCTTGCTTTGAAAGAACTGTAAGGAGCTCCATGGAAGCCCGGCTTTTGAAGGCACTGAGACTTACTCTTTCCCAGAGCCTTTCTTGCAATGCAAATCTCTACAGAGAAATTCCCTGCAATGCAAAATGAGAAACCTCCTCTTTCTGGCTGCTGGAACTTTGGGCTCTGTCTAGCAGCTCTTGGTGCAGTGCTTTTGTCCTGTTTGTGCCTCCCTGGAGGTCAGGCCATGAAGGGCCATCCCTGTGAATGGCTGTGGGGGCAAACAGCAGGGAGCATCTATGATGCACTGTGGGATCTGCCTGTGGTTTGTCAGCCCCCAGTAGAACCATTTGCAGAGATTCATGTTCCCTATGCATGGCACTGGCTTAGATTAATACTTTGGAAGTCTCAGCCTGTTTTCCTCATGAAATCTAACTCTGAAAGGCAATCTAGTGTGGACTGACAAGAAGTCATTTCAGTCTTCCAAGGACCTTCATCCTTACCTTTTGTTTACTGCCAGCTCTGAGATCCTCAAGCCAGGACAGAAATGGAAAGTAGTCATAAGACAAGTTACAGCAACGATAGGCTAAGCTCAATTAAGGCTTGCTTGTCTGTCCCTACAGCTAGACAGATAAGGGAAAGAGGAACAAAATTATAATATGTGATTTTCTGCCAGTGAGAAAATGAGATTAAGAGACCCGAAGCCCATGAAGTGGTATACGACCAAATCAAGATACATTATGGAAACGATCTGTGCCACTAGCTGTGGCATAAAACTGGAGCAAGATAAGACCAAGATGAAATCTTCTCTCTCCCATGCTTTAAAATTTGGTGTGTATGGGAGGATGGATGTTTAGAGCCCAGTCCTGCCCTCACTACTGGTTTAAGTATTATCTGATCTTCAAACACCTGTAGAGCATTACCTGCAAAAAAGAGACTCTGCCCCCATCAAGTTCTGGAGTCTGTTGTTGGCATATCTGCACACACAAATACTCCTTAGTGCCCTGACACTTGTCTATAAGCTGCTTGCCCTTCCATTCAAAGTGCCTGTGGCTGCCAGGCATTCTTGAATCAGTTCAGGAGCAACATAATCCTCTTGTAATTATTTACACCTTCCCACAAGTCAGACTCTGAAGTGCTTCCTTTTAAGGACAGAATCCATGCATTACTGAATGTACAGAGGTAACACCAAAATTTCCACATCCTTTCTCTTTGCTCCTCAGGCAATCCTATTGCTTGCTAAAATTCAGCTAGATTATGACTCTCTAGTTGAAAGCAACAAAGTTTGTTCCTGTCCTGAATGAAATTTCATCTTGAAGAGACCAGAACTGACAGAGCTTGTTTTGTGGTAATTTCTCACCACTATTTTGAAGGAGGACAGTAATTTACCAACAGTAGATTTTGCTCCAAGGGAGGAGAATAGGATGGATGTGGTCATGATCTGAGCCCAAACCTCTAGTTTCTATCCAAGGATCTGAGACACAAAGAATGTTCAATTCTCAACATGCTAGGAGATTACAGAAGGAAAGCTTAAGTGACTAGTCAAGCATCACAGAGAAAACCAGTGGCAAAACCATTTGCACTCATTCTCACTCTTGCACGACATGAAAGAAGAAACAATCCTGTTGGCCTGATGGAGCTCCTGATGGGTGGTATCCATCAAGCACCTGGTTGTCCTGCCACTTCATTTATGTAATCATTAGATGTCGTGATCTCAGAGCGAAGTCATAAAATACCTCTTGTGCTTTTCATTTTTATGACTTCAGAGAGTAATACAGTCCCAACTTCACTTTTAACTCCCTGACTTTCGCTAACTATGAGTATCAGAAAATCTCATATATTCCATGATCACAGGAGCCTTGGGCTGAGAATGTTGGCCTGGAAATCCTTAAGAGTAAATCAAACTGTGATTTTTTCAAACAAAGGTTTTCTAAGCATGAAGTCTTCCCTCTGTCCACATATATGGTGCAAAGTTCTTCTCGGGAAGTGAAACAATAATAGTTTTCCAGCATAGTCAAAGCTACAAGGAAGAAAATATTAGCTGACAGAAAAGATCAAACTGCTTTGAGAAGTATGATGAGTTAACTCAGCTGCTCTTTAAATATGTAAGCATTTTCATCTCTGCCTGTGCAATTAAAAATAAGCATTTAGATTTAGCATCTAAAATTAAGCCCTAATAAATCATACAAATTAAAAATTAGGCATAACTTCAATAGTGCAATGTACCACGTATCATGTCTTCTGTAGAGGTCAGCTCATTAACACCCCAACATAACACGATCCAGCCTCTTGGTACAAACCTTCCCATCACACAAGTGAGCAACAAATCATTGAGGAGAAGTTCCAAATACTCCACTGCTTTCAAATCCCAGGATAGAGTATGAAATGAGATATAATCAAAGAATTACAGAAGATACAGTTAGCAAATGACCTTGTCTAATCTATTTCTATGCCCTCAGGAATGACCACTTTGATCTAAACCAATCCCAATAGATCTTAGTTTCTCTTAAGGGTGACAAAAATCATGTCTTTCAAATTGTTTAGAAACAGGTCTTATTCCAAAGCTTTTGGAGTGAGAAGTTAGGTCAGAGTTCTTTAAAGAACTGTTCCTCCTGTAAGATTTCCAACTTTTTATACTTCTGGTGAAGGCTGACATCTTAAAACAAATTTTCTTCTCAGCCTCACAGGCTCTGGTCAAACATTCTGCAATGATTTGCAGGGTGCAGCTTTGTTGTCTGCCTATTTCACACATCTCCTTCCACCAGGTTCCACAGGTCATTCTGACACCAATATACCCAGAAAGCTTTTGAATTTTCCAGAAGTGCAGTGGGATGAAGAAACAACCTAATCAACTAAAACCAGAAACTATCTACAGCTTCAATCATAGCTGCTTCTAGCAACACTGGAGATTCTGGAGGTTATTTAATGGCTTCTAAACCAACTATTCAGTGGGAGAAATGAATTGCACTGGAAACATAATTCTTTGATTGAGAGCCAAAAGTCAAGATCATTAATCCTGATAATCAAAACAGCAGTGCACTGATTGAAAGAAGCAGGGTATAAGCCTTCTCCTCACAAACAGATTTTAACTCTCTGAACCACAGCTGTCCTAAGTTTCCCCTGATTTTGACTTGCTATTTCATACCCTTGACTCTCAAACTTAAGGCTGTATGGTGGAGTCACTGATGTATTCAACAGTATCAGATTTACATCAGCTCATGTTGTGAGTGTATTTTGGGGGGAGGGGAAAGGAGAAAACATGCAAAACACAACCGATTCTCAAAAAAATTATTGTGAGAAAAAAATTGCATCTTTGGTGGGGACAGTTTTATACAAATCAGAGAGACAGGAAAATAAAACAGCATTTAAAAACAATTTCTGGAGCAAGCAAGCCTTCAGTTTTCTCAAAATCTGCAAATTTTTCTGAATCTTAGCACTTCTCAGGTTGCATTTTAATGTTCAATTTTTCACTGACTATAGTTAGTACATCCATCTGCAAAATGCTGCGGGATTATTTGAGAGGAAAAGCTTATGCATATGAAATAATTTTTATGTATGTACTTATAAAAGAGCATTTCTAAAGTCACTTCCAGCATGCCAATGCTATTTCTTCTTATATTAATCTAATGTAAAAAAAACTTTGCTGTTCTATGATCACGAATTAATTTCTATATGTTCAAGCTTTAGAAATATATACATACTTTGCTTGAAATGTTATATTTAGACCTAATCATAAGCTTCAGAGTTCAAAAAAGCTGCTTTGGGAAGAAATGCATAAACTGATTCGGAAGCTATAAGCATCACTACCCACCCTTGTCAGCAGCCATGGTGTATGGAATTAGATATTTTCTCAAAGACAATGTCACATATAAAGTCATCCATTAAAGGTAACAGGGAGAGGCTTCAGCAAGACTTACATTCCCTTTTCCTTGATAACCACGGATTGCCCTTTCCAAACTGATTCCAGCAGCAGGAGACATCTAAAGGCTGAGTAACATACTGCAAGCAAACAAGCAATTCCATTCAACAGCCCATTTCTTGAACAGAGTGCAATGAGTCGGCTTCAGATTGTTAGACCCAGAGTTACATTACTAAACACGGTGAGGTTTTCAGGCACTCAGAACAATCAATACACCTTTCAATACACCCTTTGATATGAAAATTCCCAATTTGGGGAGTTAGTTGAAAGAAATCTGATTTCAGCTCTTAAGTCTGATTCTATTTGTTTCATTCCAACTTTTGTCAAATCTAGAAATATTGATGTTGTGTAGAGGGAAACCATTTTAAAGAATCAGTAATTATGAAAATAGGAGAAGCTCATATAAGCATCTGATTGATGACATTTCTGAAGTACTGTAAACACCCACGAAAACTCATCACAAAATGGTGAGATTATCTAGCACAGTTTAGACTACAAAGAAAAGAGATTAAAATGAATACCTTTTATTTTTTTTTTTTATTTTTTTTACCTAGCAGTCAAGGACAGTCACTGCAGCTCAGCTGATGTGCTGTAGCTCAGCACAGTGACCTGAATGAGGGTCCATCCTGTGCCATCATCACAAGGGGCACAAGTCAGGATGTTGGAGCAATCCTTGTAACATCAGTATTGTATCAGCACCAGGCAGCTGAAAATCTAGCCTCAGTCCTACAGATCTGGACCCAAAAATCCAGTCCCACAAACATCCTGAGGCTGATCATTTCCATGGACAAAACAACTGTCATGTCCATGGAAATACAACAGCAGCAGCTTCTGTTCCACATCCCTCAGACTGTGTGCAAACACAACCCACATGAAATAACAGAGGGTACGACCACCATTCATCTCCAAACTATAAATAACACCAGTGGGTCAAAGATAGCAAATCCTGGGGCCAGGCATCCTGTGAAGTGCTGTCTCCCAATTCTGACAGTCCTCATGCCATTTAATGCAATAACCAACTTTTCACTAAAGTAAGCAATGTAAATAGTGCTCTTCCCTGCAGAAAGAAAGGGAAGGTGAATAGCATCCCTCTGCTCCTCTGGCTTTTGCTGCTGGCTAATTATTCATTTGCAATTTATCAGCTAATTACACATGTGCCTTGGCATTTGAAGACTTAGGGGCATACTTTATTTAACGGCTAGTAATTACACAGGCCTCCTCTGATCCCTGTGCTCTAACAGGAAGGCTTTTCTGTTTTACCCTTGTGCTGTCAGGTCTAGAGGTTAAAGACCCCAGGACAGATGGTTATCCTGTTGCACACAGAAGCAGGCTTATACTTCATGTGAGGATACAGGGTTCCCCAATAATCTGTTAATGCAACAAATTATTTCCTTCAGAGCTCAGTGCTGATCTGTTTGTTCATGTGTAGGTGAAAAACTACCAAGGTGCAAAAGGCAGTATGAAGAAATTCACTGCTAATTTCTCCCTAGGAACAGTTCAATATACAGGCCTTGCTCCTCAGTTAAACGTCTACACAACCCACTGCTGCAGCTGTCTGCCTTGGTTTGCAGCACCACCAGGACATCCCTGTGAGACAGGGCCTGAGCCTCAAAATGTGTCTGTGTGGAAAAGACAAACAGATACGGCAGGATGGAAAGAATTTTTTGAAACTTGGCCCAGATGGTTGAATAGCACAGCTGGAGGGAGTGAGACTTCAGGCAGGAATGCTGCCAGAGATAGGAAATATTGACAGCAGTTACAGTTGTGGAGAACAGGTTTTGCATTTGTTGCCATCAGTGTTTGTGAAAGAAACCGGCGTTTGTGAGGATTATGCTCACATAATTGCCTAAGAGACTTAAGTGTGGGTCATTCCATCATGAGAATGCTCAGAAAAGATAAGGTAGATTAGCAAGTGGCATGGAGGAAGCACACGCAGTTAGGGTTTGTTACATTCCCAAATGGATATCATTGTCCTGGAAGTTTTAAAGCCCTGCCACTCATTCCTCTAACCTAAGGCCACTTTATGTGTGAATGAGGGCACTCACATGAGCTTTGGAGGCTCATTTATTCAGGTTAGTTGATAACCTGGCATGAGTTTTCTTCTCTAGACAAACTGTGTCCCAGCCATTTATTACTAAAGAACTTTAAAGTTTCCCGGCTCCAAACACTAGAGAAAGGTATTTACATATGCCTTCAACAAGAGGAGACTTCAGAGATTGTGATATCCAAATCAAACACTTGCATCTCTAACCTCTCTTCAGAGTTAGGCTTCTGAACACCTCTGATTTTGGCAATGGATCAACTCTAGAGCAGAGTAGAAACTTGAACCCACGACTCCTATCCCAGCTCAGCTGGCAGTCAAATCATTTGCCCATCTGTGATCTGCACTAGCTGAATCCATCAACTCACATGAAAGGCAAATATCTCTTAAGCTTCTTATAATGGAATCATTTCTCTTTCTCGCTTTAGGCAAACAACTTCTTGGAAACCATCCTAAGTCTGCAAGACTGAAGCAGCATCTGATATAATGAGTTAATACTTCCAGCTTAAGAATTTGGGGGGGAAAAAAAAAAAAGAAAATAAAAAAGGGACTTTCAAAAGTAATAGGCTCAAGCTAACAGGTCCAGTGATGGTGGATAGTACTTACGGATATATCAAATACTGCAGAGGTTTGTAAGTCCAATAAAAAATATTGTTCTGCATCTGTACTGTTTCTTCACTTAACTATGCATCAGTTCTACTGAAAATGCTTGTCCCTTTTCACATCCACATTTACCTGTTCCTGCTATTAAATCAGTGGCACCCATGTCACCTGAGACCAGCCAAGCTTGAAAATACACCTCTGGGAAAGGGAATGACGTTTAACAGAAAGCCATGAGAGGCCAGACTGCAGATCCTGTGAGGGACAGACAAATGAGAATTCATGTGGTCTCTTGATTCCCAGGTAACTGGGAAGGTAACTCTGGACAGGTAACTCTGCTCTGAAGAAACAAGTAGAAACACAGGATCATTTAAGTTGGAAAAGACCTTTAAGATTAAATCCAACTGCAAAACTAACACTGTCGAGACCACCACCAAACCACATCCCTAAGCACCACATCTTCATGTTTTCCAAATACCTCAAACCGGTGAACCATTTTCCTGTGCAGCCTTTTCCAGTGCTCCCTACCCTTTCTGTGAAGAGATTTTTCCTAATATCCAATCTAAACTTCATCTATGCAACGAAAGGCTGCTTCTTCTCATCCTATCATTTGTAAGTAGTATCAGAGAAGAGGCCTCAAATGTCACAGAAAATACATTCTCTGATACAGCCTGTTAAGGAGAGGGGCAGACAGCATTTAAAGCAAAGCTATAATACACCACCTTTAGTTTACCAGCTTTTGTATTGGATCCCAATAATGAGCAGCAATGTTTCACAGTAGCTCAAAGCCCACTATGAAGAAAAAACCAATTTCTGGTTGCAATTATAAAGGTTCCTATTCTGATTCTACTTACTTGGTCTCTAACTTCAGAATTTTTGCCTACTTCAAATGACATTATAAGAAATAACACAGGAAAAAAAAAAGGGAAGCTATAAACGCACATATTTGGGGGGATAACAACAGAAAAACAGCAGGGGTGCTGCACTTCGTGGCACCAATACTTGCTTGAAACTCAGAAACAGGAGAAATGTCAGGTCCTATTCCAGATCTCTTGTTGGAGAAAAAGTGAGAAGAGAATTATCCAGAGAGAAGCAAGTGGATGAGTCTTTTCTGAGTAAATAGCAGAAATATCACATTCTCTGGAGGATATTGGTTACTGAAAACAGCACAGTATGAAACACAGAGTCTAAGTTCTTCGCAATGGTGACAAGTCTTTGTTTTAAAAGCTGAGGTAAACTATAGTAAGTAGTGGGAATTTAGATTTGATTTCAATAAGGAGAAACTGTTAAGGACTGAAAAGTGGAAAGCAATGCAGATGAAAGTGATCATAAGACAGCAGAGGAAGGGAAAGGAGAATGAGGACATAATGCGGACTTAAAAAAAAAGCATCAGATTTGAACACATTCAGAACTGTGAGGGATGGTCTCTTGGGAAGACAATCTAAGGTAGGGAGGAATGCAGGGGATCTGGTAGTGCTGAAAGGGACTGTACAAAAAGCACAATAGCAGCCTTTCCTGGTACAGAGCAAAGCTAGTGAACATCACTTGAAACCAATATGGTTACATTAGGAGCACCTTAAAGGCTGAACAATCAAAAAGGAACTGTATAGAAAGTGGGAACAAGGACAAGCAACTCAGAGTATAAAGGACTAGCGTGAGCATGCAGGGATAAATCAGAAAGGCTAAGGCACAAGTTGAATTACAACTAACAAGGACATAAAGGCAACAAAGGAGGCTCTATAAATACATTAAAAGAAGAGAGGAAAGAAAAGCATAAGCCCATCAGTTAATGGAGATGAACAAATCTGATGATGCTGAGAGTGCAATGTTATCTCTGTGACAGCTTGCAGAAAAACAGGTTAGTTGTGACCCAACACTTAACACAAACATAAGAAGAAGAAAGCTGGACAGAATATGGAACAAGTTGCAAACTGCTTAGACAAGTTAGGGCTTGCTAGCCCAGGGATAGTAAAATATAGCAAATTCCGGTGTAAATTTACCACTGTGACTCAGCACCAACCACGAGTGCTGCACATCTGCATCCACGGAATAAGTGGGCAGATGTATTGTTCCAGAAGCTTGTTGGTGTCTGACCTTGGCAAGGAGGTGGGGATTACAACACACCCTGAATATTTCTGGAGACAAGAAAAGCACATATTCACAAAGGCAAATTTCAGCATTCTCAAGACTTTTTTTTGTTGCCAATTCCTTGAATCTGTTCATCTGAGAAGTGTGAAAAGGGCCTCACAGTTACCAGTTCAGTGCAATTGGGTAATGTCAGCTTTGCTTTGCCATTTTCCATGGAGGCTGGCCTTCAAAAAAATATAGAAATAGTTCCTACAGTCAGAAACACAACCCCTTGGTGTTATCAGATGTGCTACCCAGCAGTTTCCGCTGCTAAGTCAACGTATAGACAACCTCTTATGCTCCAAGATACTGTAATCTCTCCTGTGGCTGGCCAGGATGTGTCCCTGCCTACCATGTTCCATATGGCACAGACCAGATGAAGTGTGTGCTCCCAGGACTCCAAGTTTTAACTGTCCTCTATTAATAACACAGATTCTTCCTTCTACAACACAAAGTGACTCCACAGCATTTTCTGGTAAGGGAAATTATAGCTTGGCATCTGTTCTTTTCACTGCCAGAACCAGATTGCTCATCTTATTATATCTTACAAAATTGCTCAAGACCTGCAAGGAGAAAATGGATTTTCAATATGGCCTTTTTTTGTTTTAATAGGCACACTTAAGATCATGAAAAGCACCGTGCCACTTCCAAACACATCACAGCGCTTTTGCGGGGACAGACATGAAAAGAGCATTAGGAAATAAAACTGAGGAGCTTCAAAACGTAACATCCCGACATTGATACCAAGATCATCTGCTTGATTAAAAAGCTCTGTGCAGGGCTGTCCCATTTCAGCTCAGCTGGGAGCAAGTCTACCACTTAACCCTGACTGGTGAGTGAGCACAGCAGAGAACATCTCATGACATAAAAAAGGACATTTTGTAGTTATTCCCTTCTCCTGCAATCTCTTCATTTACAGGTGAACTAAACTCCCAAAGCTTGGATTTCTAACTGAGACACAAAAGAACATTTAAGAACATGACACAATGGCACAGGTTCAAAAGAGGAAGCACCCTGGCAGTTAGTGAATAGGAATATAAATCCTATCACCCATGTTAGGGGATAGAAGGACCACACAGCCAAAAAGAGCTGTATATCTGCATTTAACTGTGCTCTCTGCTGAACAGAGGTTACATTAAATCAATAGAGAAGATAATTCTTGACTTTTATCCTGCTGCCACGCCTTGCCAGCATGATAAAGTTGACAACCACCTGCTGGGTTATACATGGCTTTCCCAAGCCTCACATGAATCAACAACAGAAATAAAACTCCAAGAGATAAGGATCTGTGCAAAGAGCATACCCTTGCAGGTAATGTGTCTTCTACAAAATCTTCACAGAACAAGTGAACGTCTCCATTCCAAGAAGTCATTTGAATTTCTTTATAGAGCATTCCAGCTGTTGTGTTTGCCAAATGGCAGCCAGAGAATAGGGAATATTAATAAATAGCCATTATCCATATGGTACTCACACCATGTGCTTGTGTCTCATGTACTATTGCCCCTGCACCACAAACGTACACAGCTGGAAGACTCAGCCCACAGCTGGCCACATCCCAGAAGCACTTCCAAGAGGCAGCACCCACACATAGACCCAGAAGCAGTAGAAAGCTCAGAATAGAGTCCAGCTCCAGCATAAAAAAATCAGCCTTTGGCTGCTGCTGAGAAGAGCAAAACACAAAAGCCTGGAAAAGAAAAATTATCTGACTATCAAGTCAAACTCTCCATCCTCTCTTAGGCTCACAGGTCTGATTCAACCTCTTTACATCTCCTCTTCCCTGTCCCTGCTCAGTCAGGCCTTAGCAGAATCCAGAAGGGAAACCCACAAACATGGTACAAGCTTCTAAAATAAAATATGAACTCCAAAACTGCCATATTCACATAACTGGAGAAATGATTGCTATAAACTTGCCCAGAAAGACTGTTTCTGTCACCTCCCTGGATTCCCAGTTCAGCAGGTACATTCAGCTCAGGGACACCCATGACTAATAATGCTGCACCCTGAGCACGGGGAGTTTTTCCTCCCTCTTCTTGAGCATCGCAGAAGCAGCACACAGGATGCTTCCCCTTCCAGGAGGAGCAGCTGGAACCACTTCAGCAAAGCAGAGGTGAGAAGCACTGTACCCTGGGGAGATGCAGTCTCTATTCCACAGGTGCACTGTGCAGCTCAGCCAGGTAATGTAGCTGTGCTGGCTTGACATGTAAATCATGCATTAGCATTTTCATTCTCTGTCCACAGGGCACACAAAACTAACCAGCACGGTGCACAACTCACTTCAGTTCAGTAGCAGAGCTGCTATTCCAAGGGCATTCATTAAGTGCAAGAGGCCAAAGGAAACAGACACAGCACAGTGGCCATTCCCCTTCAAGTGACTCTAGCCCTTCTTTTTTCCAGAAGACACTTATTCTTCTAATTTTCTGGCATTTGATATTAACAGATCACACTTTCACCAGTTTCAGTTCCCTCCAGCATGTCTTCACTACCTAAAAACTTCACTACTGCTTCTCTCAAAGGACTCCAAGACCTGCACAGGTCTTCACACGTGCAATCACATCCCTTCCCATACATGCAGAAATCCTGCATTGCACTGAGAAAGCTAAGGATACAGTCGGCAGAAATCTCCTTTCAGCATAGGTTTGTGCTCTTCATAGCAATGCTTTTAAGATTAGCCTGAACTACAGACAAAGGATCAGGAGTTCCACTTCCACTGCCATTTCCTTTCTGGTAATTTACAACTGGATAATACTGAACAGCACCAGGTAATGTAAACACTGACATAATGAAAAATAAAGAATAAGGGGGTTATAGGAGCTGCAGCTTCAAGTGGTATTTGCCAAGGTTGTTTTGGCCAATTTAAAAGCAGTAAATGTAGTCTGCATTCCAAGGGAACAGACACCTGTAAGCAGTTTGAGAAAATAAGCGATTGCAAATAAGACAAGAGAAAGGCTAGGACTGAGCTGAGTTCAGAAACATAAAAAATAGTGGGACCAATTCCAACCAAGGCTCAGTCTGTGCAAACCCACCCAAGGTTAGAGGGACTGATTATGCCCACAGTTTACCAGACCTGAAGACACTGAAAAGAAATAATGAAATCCAGAGATCACCTCTATCAAATGAGGAAGTGTTCATTGAATGCCCTGAGAATTCCAACATTTAAACCTTAAAAAAAGAAAAAAATACCACCACCTACAGTCATTAAAACTGTTTTAAAAAGTCAAATTTTGATTGCAGAAATGTAATCTGGAAACAGTCTTTGAATCTGAATTATGGTGAGTCATGCATATTTTATTTCCCTCTCAAATGTAAATGAATGCCTAATGTATTTAAAGTTTCATCTATTGCCAGGTTGTTTCACCAGCAGATGTACAAAGGGAAAGAGATGACAAGGAAGCTACAGCAAGACAGTTTTCTCAGTACTTGAAATCCTGAGTGTAGCAGCACAGTAGAGATAGCCATGGTCCACATCCCCTAAACAGTACAGAAAAACACAAAGGAAAGAGTAAGCAGTCAAGGAGAACGGGAAGGGAAAAAAAAAAATCTCTTCATTGTTACTGGGATGAAATGAGATAGGTAGAAGTCACAGCTGTGTCTTGCTGTGCTTACCCCCAACCACCTCGATGTTCTCTCAATGAACCGGCAGGTTCTGGTCTCTCGAGTATCTTGACCATCCTGAAGTTTCCTCCAATGCACAGGAAGTAATTTCCAGGAACCAAGAATACCAAAATACAGCCATCATGCCCTCCCTCTTTCCCTGATCACGCATCTGATTTCCGTGTGGGACATTGGGGAAGTTAAGCAGCACAGGAAACTTGGAAGGTGGAAAACACATGGGGAAGGGAAAAGGATGTTTTCAAAACTTCCCATCTGGTTTGCTTCAACAGATAAACTAGACCCATGGGATCTGGTGCAAAAACCATCTGTCTGCCTATCTGTGCCCTGGAGAAGCCCCAAGGAACCTGCAGAGAGGGCAAGGTGGCACAGAACAGCCTACAGATGTAGACAAGACAACGAATTGCCATGGTTTTGAAAGAATAGCTAGGTCTCAGAAAAACATCCTATCCAAGAGACACAAACCACTCAAGGCCTTATAGAGAAAGCAAAAAGCAAGATTTAGTTTGGCAGCCTCTGAGCCCCACACCCATTCTATCTCCTACAGCACCAAGGCTTTATCATGGCCAAGAGGTCTGGAAAACAACCAAATCATTGACAGTAAATGAGTATTTCCAGTAACATATTCCTTTCACCTAGTTTATTCCTAATGACTAGAAGCTGCTGCTCACAGAACCGTAGGCATGAGATATGGAAGGAAACCAAAGGACCAATTAGGTCATTAATCCATCAAATTGGCAGAAGATTAGTTCCTAGACCATATTTCTTACTGTTTTGTCCAGTTTACTTAAAAAAAAACCCAAAAAACAGCAGTGGAGAGTTTATCCATTCCCTTGAGGAAATTACCCACAGCTTGCTAAATGTCTCTCTTCAGGACAATTTCTATTCTTTCTAGCTTACAGTTTCCCTTTTTCTTAATTTTTTGTTGCTGCTCTTAGCAACCTTCTGTAGGCCATTCCCCAGCACACATTCAGCAAGTGCACATGCATCCTTCCTAATCCTCTAGCCAAATAAACTATATAGAGTAATTTCTTCCTTTTCAACTGCATTTTCTTCCAGCCTTTTAGATTCAGGAAAAAGTGGTAGCTTCTTTTGGGATTTTTTCCCCCCTCTGAACTTTCCTTCCACCTGTTTTTATGTTCTGCTGTCCCACTAGATTTGAAAACTCAGACTGCTACATTGATCTGCTGAAAGCAGCAAGACAAAAAGACACAGATGATTATGGAATAATATCAAGTGCACCACAGTCATTCCAGAGGGGAAATAAAACACAGACATTTTTCTTCTTTCATGAGACAGCGGGATGGAAGATTGGCTGGCTGTTCACTCCTGTCTCAGTAAGAGGTGTTCTTCAAATGCACCTTTACCCCCCTAGCAGAAGGATCAGGCCAACCTCTGGTACAGAGTAAAAAGGCAACCATGAACACAAAAAATATTCCCAGGCAAGCAAATTCCGTATTGACATCATCACTACATCCAGCCATGGCAGAGGTTTGGATCTCAAAGCACCACTCCTCCCCTCTAGGTCAAGTCTCAACCTCCCCATGTGCTGAAATGGGGAGCAGCTGCAGCAATTGCCTGTGGGACAGCTGACTGTAGTCAAGGTCGAGGCTGCCCTTTGCTAGATGCCAAAAATCTCAGCTGAAGACTGGCTACACACTGGAGAAATCAGAAGGGACAGAATCCCTTCTAGTCCGAGGACAGGAAATCACAGAGAGGGATCACACACCACAGAGCCCCAAAATGGAACAAACCGTTCTAACAAGATGTTTTTGATTAAGTAGGAAATAAGGATTAATTTCTTAGTGCAGCATCTAACAGAGCAGCCACATGTAATTACAGGCAGAGGAGTGCCACAGACAGCACAGCCTCTGGGTATCCCCAGGCACAGATTCCCAAGGGAGCCTGTTCTTCTCAAGGCAATTGCCTATGGACTTGCCCAAGTAGAAATACTGAAAAACACACAACACAGTAGTCCAACCCCACTGCAACAAGAAGCTTGTGCAGATTTCTATCTGATGGCCAGGACAGCACAGCCACATGGGCCATTCCCTGCAGCTCCACTGACTGAAGAGGGAGTGACATTCACCACCAGCCAGAGCACATCTGGGCAAGGATGAGCTCTTGTCTCTGTCTGTCCACTGCAGGCCACTTTGTTCAAATGGAGGGGAAAGAAAATAGATGCTTTTGTGGGACTGGAGAGCCACAGATTACTAAGAAAGTCCAGAGGTGGTTCAGCTTCAGGCAGTGTCAGAGCTCTCTACAGATAAACAACACTCTCTGCTTCTAGTTGAGAACAGGAGTTAAGGATCACAAGCAACAGAAAACTGCTCCTGACAACACCAGCTCTGTCTCCTCCTCACACGGATGGAAGAGATCTCATTAATGCACTTTTACTCCGCACCATCATAATCTCTCTTGACTTTCAATGGCTTTGAGCTACAACCACACACCTTGAAGAGCCTGATAAACTCAACTTTAAACTGATTATTGAAATATCCAAGCTGTTCATGCAATGACTGCCAGCTGAAGCTGCACTCTCTTCACTGCTTAATCTTCACTTACAGTGTCAGAATTCATTTGTTCTTTCCCACTGCATTCCTTATACCCAATTGTGCATTCCCAAACCTTCACACATACCCCTCTTCCCACCTCCAATGAGCACACTGTTTACAGGATTTCTGGAAATAGCTCATTTAAGGGAGACCTTATTTGTTTCAAGCAATGAACAAAAAAGAAAAAGCAAAAGGAACAACTCAATTACTGTTTAGCTGAGGACAAAACTAGAGCATCTTTGATAGCTTTATGTGCAGCAGCAGCAGCACTTCATATTTAATTCTTCTCCACTTCCTCTTCTGAATTCCTAAGCAATATTAAGTAGCATCAGCTCTCCACACTTCCAGAAGCAATTCAGTTTAGAAGTAAGATGTCCCAACATAAGTTTAAGAAGAAGCTATAACCATCAAGATGCAGCTACCATACCCAGCAAGGGGAATGGAGCTCTTTCACCACCCTGCCACCACCTATGGCTTCAGGCAATCCATGGACTTACCCGAGCCTTAAGGCCTCATCTGAGTGAGAAATCCCCACACCTCTGCCACGACAGACAAGTCCTTCCTCTAAGTTGCCTCCAGTGCCTTTTGTTCTCCTCCAGACCAAGAGACAGAAGGAAGAGGAACTCAGAGCTCTCAATCCAGAAGCATCCTCCACATTGCTAACCTCTTGCTCCTCCTCCCCATTGCAAATTTGAAGGTTCTTTTCATTTGCAGCTGTTCCCACTCTCTCCTGAGGGCCACAGAAGCAAGGGCAGACAGCTGCAGCTTTCTGCAGAAAAGGTCACTTGCTGATTGCTTGCCAGCTGAAAGACAATGTCCATCCCCCCGAGGAAGGCAGATATCATCTCCTCTGCATGACATTTGCACAGTGCTTTGGAACACAGCTATGTAAATGTACAGCAATCAGAGATATTGTTCAAATCCTGCAAACCCATCCAAAGCCAAGAGGGCAATACCAGGTGACAACATTCAAGTATCTAGGCCTGCGTACTTAACAATCAGAAATGAAGTACAGGGCCTGGAAGCAAGGCCAGGTTTACTCAGGTCTATGGCCAGCACTTCACCACAGTTTTGCTGAAAAGCAAAATTCTCTCCAAAGAGAACAAAATTCAAACTATTTGAAGAGATCATCTGACACTGCATTTGTCATTGCCATGGCCAAAAAATTATCCAACCCATTGAACAGCATGTACAGTCTTTGCAGGTGGGTCAGAGAAAGCCTGAGGCACAGATCAGCAGGTATAGTAGAGGTCAAACATCCCTATGGTGTGGGCACTGAGGCCAGCAGAAGCTGTGAACACACATGGATTTGAGGATACCACTTGGCAAAGAGGCATTTTCTACTCCTCTTCCACTGAAGCCATGGGAACACTAACACTGCAACACTCCCCCACCTTCTCCAGCCCAAGTCCCAGATAAAAGATTTGGCAGTGGTGATTTACCCAATCCCCCTACACACTGCAATCAGATGTTTAGAAACACCACGAGTCCTAAATTCCAACTATTGTGTCTTCTTATGTTTTTGCCTCGCAGATCAAAAAGCTTTTTGCACATTTTTCTGTTATGTAACACGATCCACTGACCTAAGACATTTGCCTTTATTAATAAAATACCCTGCAACAATACCCTGAAACTCACAGGTAAAAAGTGCTGGCACTCCACAGGGCAGTGGATGTGAAATATTCCGGTACTTTTGTCCAGGGCTTTCCATGCAGCTCCCTGTTTAATGAGTCCATCACCAGGTTTAATGACCTGCCAGAGCTTTAGAAACACTCTTCCCTCCTCATCAATGATTCACATGCAGTCTTAAAGCTGTGCACAGATTAAAGAGGCTGCTGCTCTCCCACCTTGCTTCAACCCAAAGTGGTTTTAAATATTTCATCTCACCACAGAACTCTTCTGTACACATCCCAAAGGTGCTCTGAGAAGCTCTCACCGGGAGTTCAGCATTACCTGGCAGAAGGCCTGCTGGCACCACAAGAAAGCTGTTGCTGCCAGGCATGCCCACATCCTATATTTACTTTCTTTAATGAGTCCTGCATGACCCCAGCTGCCAAGAGTAGGGATAGGATTTTCTGAGGTAGTTGATGCTTGTTATGGAAAAACAGATGGAAGGTCTGATTGCAGGGACAGAACAGAGAAGTACCTGGTCTGTAATTACTGGGGTCAGCAGGAGTTCTCCTTCGACTTCAAGGGAAATGGAGTCATGACCCTCTTCTTCTCAGCTCTGAGGGGATTTAGAGGGTATCAACAAATGCAGAAACATAGGCTGGATCTTGCACTTCCCAGGTGAGCATGTCAAGGACTAGCAGTCTAATAGGGTACCCAGAACATCTTGTAGCCCTTACCGTGAAGCAACCCTGATGTGAGAAGTCTCATGGTCCAGGCTGCCATAGAGACTTCCCTCCCTCCCTCCCTGCACAAAGCAAGGCTGTGCCCTGTGATGCAGTCCTCAAGAACACATTTTTGGTCCCAGGGAAAGGAGAGCAAATTAGCACAGGGAAGAGGGGAAAAAGACCTCAAGCCACCTCCCAGCTCTGTCACCAGTGGCAGGATTTTGCTGCTACCACTCTGAGCCACCACTTTGCCTTCTCCCAGGTGGGAATGACACCAGCAGATCTCACATTCCAAGCCTCTGCCAGCTTGGTGGTCCACGGCTAACAGCCACAGTCTCCACATACCTGTGGTCATCCATGACACAGGAAAGATTCCTCAGAAGATCACTCTGGGGCCCTCTGGAGAATTCCTGACCTTTGGATTTTCATTTAAATCAACTTAAACCTTCAGAACCTCCATGGCACAGAAGAGTCTGCCCCCCACAGAAAAAGCTCCCTTTGCAGCATCTGTCCATGGTCAGGAATGTGGTTGAGGAACCAGATGATCCCCCTACACTGCCAGGGACAGTACAGCAGGCAATGCTTGGTCACATCATGTCTTTGGCCTCATTTCTTCTCTCACCCCATTACGGGAAGTGTGGAAAAAAATCCTTCAAGACATGAAGGGAGTCACATCAGTCCACAGCAGATATGGCCAAATCATGAAAAATGTTGTTTGTTGGCACACTCAGAAAATGAAGCCTTGCCTTCTCCTGTGTAATTCAGCCTTTCCTGTATGAGGAAAGAGTGATGACCTCTGTAGGCCTGCAAAGGGTAGACCTGACTGAGAGAGAATACAAAGATCCCTTTACTTACTGCAAAACCAAACAAAAGCGAGCAATAAAGCACTGCAGAAAACAAGCAGGTAAGTACTTGCGTTTTATCTTCAGTCAATACCTTTTCAGCATGGCTGATCTCTGAAATCTGACTTCATGTAGTTCTGCAAACCCATACCCCCTGGGAAGCTTGCATTGCTCTTGCTGAGCATTAGCTCTCACTTCATTTGTCCACACAATCTCTACACAGCTGTCATCTTGACATCCAAGCAAGCTTAAACAAAAACATAATCTCTCCATAAAGCACACCTCTCTTCTCAAATAGCTGTTGCTCTGAGGTGTCCCTTATCCATGAAATCCATCACCAAACCGCTTTGCCTTCCTCAGTGAAAGGAGGACTTTTAGAGAAGAGAGCTCTGTAGTGCATCACAGGCTCAATTTACTATGGCTCATTGCCTCTTTCTTGCTCACTCTAATCCTTCCTGGAGGTGAGAGGGCCATGGCATGGGTTCTTGGCCAGAGTCACTGCAGCAGCCAGGGAAAGATTCACTGTACATCCTCACTGTTCAACAAAGCCATCAAGGAAAGAATGTGGCAAGAGCATTCAGTTAAAGGGCTGTGTGATGAACAACTGGACCTTGAGGTGGATGAAGGAACCAGATGATAAGGCAAGGAAATATCCACTGCCATAATGTCAACTTACTCCCTTCCTCCTTTCATATCCCTTCTTGTCTAGTGACTCAGGACTTTGAATGGAAAGGAACTGATCAATGCAGTTCAACCTGCACCCAGGAAACACTGTGGTTCCCCATTACCCGCCATCAGCTCCAGCTGTCTTACTCTGACCAGCACAGGGTGAATGCCCATGGTTCCGCACAACCCCTGTCCAGAAATCCTTGCAGTTTAACCACAGCACCAAAGCATAACACCAAAGGAAAAGATGCAGGTGCTGCTCTGTTTCCAAACTGCCTTCCTCTTGGCTGTGGCCAGTGCAGCTCAGCCAGAGAGCAACACCCCAGCCCTCCCGATGGGCTCCTCACTGGAGTAATGGTGCCAAAGCCTGGGCACCACACTAAGCCACCAGTGCCACCAGGGCTCCTGAAGAAAAGAGCCATCAGGTACCCACTGTGCTACCCTACACACTCAGGAAGTTTGAATCATATGGAAATCAAGCTTTCTCAAATCCAAATCATCTCCATCCGCAACAGAAGCAGGGTGACCTTAAAGAAGTTTTATCAGGTTTGAACTTATCTCAGGTTATATAAAATTGCTGCAGTAGTCTCAAAGATGTGAAACATGGCTATGAGAGTGCAATTATGTTAGAGTTGATTGCATTGAGGAGTTAAGGTTAGTGGAACCAAACCCAAGCTGGTGTGAATCATCGCAGTTCCACTGGAGGGAACAGTTACATTATTTACTCTGGATGAAAATCTGTTTCACTAAGTTGAACAGAACAAGAAAAGAGCTATAAACAGAATCAGACTTATAAAACAGTAAAACACAATTTTCTGTCCTTAAAATAAGTCTCTCTCCAACACTAGATTTCAAAACTGGGGCCATGTCAGGTGAAAGGCAAGGCCCTCCATTTGCTGACTTAAACACACAAAAAAGGATACAACCTGATGAGACCTGTCAGATATAACTCACTTGCCACATCAGGAAGCAGAGTTCATAGATGGACAGGCCCAGGTCCCCCTCAGTCACCTGAGAACATCATTTAAATATTTTCTCCAGATGCAAAGCCAGCCCCAAGGACTGCAGCACAGGTGTTGGATTTTGGAGACTGAGGCTCCACGCTTGCTTCTCCTACAGCTACGCCTCAGCAAGGCTTTTAAGTTGTGCCTGAACCAGTCAGCCTTCAGGACTACCTTGCACTAAGACCAATGAATATCTGTGCATAAAACATCCTCAGCTGAGGACCAGGGACTGGTGCCCATGACACTGGGTTCTTCTCTCATGGAGATGCCCTCTCATCTTCCTGCTCTTCCTCTCTTCCTTGAATCACTGGAAACTCCCTGAGGTCTCTGCCATATGGCACCACGATCAAGAACAGACCTGTAGCTCCTTATTTCTGATGCCCAGCTCTGCCATATCCTGCTTCCTCCCACAGCCCAGCTGGAGGAAACTTCTGAGAGCTGTTTTCTGAGCAAGCAGCACTCTGCAGGTGGGTCGATGCACTGCAGGGTGTCGGACAGACCTGGCAACACCAGCAGTCAGAGGTGATCTCTCACACTAAATTTTTGGGATGTAGGGCTGGGGTAACAGACAAGCTTTTGAGCACTTCAGCCCTTGTCACATCACTCCA
Organism: Aleadryas rufinucha; assembly: GCA_013397815.1. NCBI lineage: Eukaryota > Metazoa > Chordata > Aves > Passeriformes > Aleadryas > Aleadryas rufinucha. The sequence continues at coordinate 106,210 of VZTH01018432.1, read as the reverse complement.
CCTACAAAAGGCTCAGACTATTCCAGTCATCTGATGGAGAACTACAAAATGAGGATGAGCACTTTGACTTCACAGCACCCTGTAATGCCAGAAATTTACACAGACCTTGGTGGCCCCACAACATGGAACCATGTAATGCACAGCTCCCCAGCAGCCTCCATCCCCTGCAACAGGGCCAGACTGTGCACACTGGAGCCTTACATCAGCAATCCTCTGCTTCTCTGACATCACCATGGGACTCTGCTGCTCAGGTTTCCCTGCCACAGGAGTTTGATTCACAGTAGCAGGCTTTTCAGCTATGGCTGTGAAGCTGATCTACATATTAATATAATAACCCTTCACAATTCAATACGATGAGAAGTGGAAAAATATGAGAAAGAAAAGATGAAGCCCTCTGCAGATGTTGTCCTCACATATGGTTTTGCATATGGTTGTATTTCACTGCTGCTTGGTTTTGTAAGATCTCTCTCTTCAGAGGGTAACCCCAACCCCTTCCACACTGTGATCAAGAGACTGATGAAGAAACAGGTAACACTGCAGGCCACTTTGTCATTGCTGATAGAAGTGCTGAACAGCCACTGCTAAATTACAGCTATCAATCTCCCAGGCTGTACATGGATCCATTAATTATTTCTTCCATTCCCCACAGAGACAGATGCTTCCTGTTTTCTTGACATAAGCTATGTGGATCACTTGCCCATCTGGCTTCTCTGTGTTGCTATAATGGTAGTTTTCCCTCAGATGTCATGTAACAATTCCTAACAGCCTCCACAGGGAGACAATATTATCACTTAGCATTTCTAAAGGATACGTCTCTAATCCTCCAAAATTTGTTATTTCACCCTGGAATTACTGGATTGTGTTATGATTTACTATTAGCCCTGATACACAGGGTGTGTGTAAAGCTGGGAAACTGGTACCAGTGACATGACTTGCCAAACATCATATTGATGACCAGTGCCAAAGTAGACACACGAGCAAAAATCTGAGAGTTTGCTCTCACACCAGTGCGTAAGGATAAGAAAGAACGAGAGACAGCATTCCATGGCCTGCTTGCTTAGGGAAAGCAGAGTCCCCATGCACAATGTCTGGGTGCAGCTACAGCCAGGCCCAAAGATGATGATGCTTCTTTACAATCATGCAGGACACCAGTGGGATCTTGGCAGGGGAGAAGAGCAGCACCACAGGGTGAAGCCACAGCCACACTGGCAGGGCCACCACCAGCAGCGTGCCAGACTCCACAGGATCTGACCCGTCCCCTGCATGCACAGAGAGCTCCAGGGTTTCTGCAAGGAGAGAAAGCCCCGTAGCATGAATTTCATCAACAAAACTGGAGCTCTCTCTGGCTAGCAGATATTGAAAGGAGCTGGCTTGGGGGATTTGCATTTCAAGTTCACACCTGGCCCATAACCTCTGAGGGGAAGATGGCCATAGATGTGACATTAGAGCAATTCTTCAAATGATCTCTCCTAAGCATCAGTTTCTCCAGGCAAAGAGGAATGGGTAGTTTTGATAGCAGTTCCTTTTTCATTACTTGCTTTCATGTCATTATACCAATAAGATCCTGTCTCTCCAGGGTGTTTTTCTCTAGTGATTAAAGCTGTGAGCCTTCGACCTTGTGTCTTATCAACACTACACAACACACACTATAACCACGTAGAAACTTGCTGCCTTTCATCCCTTATTGCTTAATAAACTTGCCAGCAGACCTATTGCAACAGAATAATGAAGCTAAGAAATTGCATTCAGCTCAGTAAATCTAGGAGCAGTGCCTGTTAAAAATAAATAAAATTAGATTAAAAAACTCCAACAACTAATTGCGGAAATGTGGATTATTATGAAGAGATCCCATCAGTTCAGCCAAAGTTCACAAACCTCTCACTCTGCTGTCTCAGCTGCTGAAAGGAGGAGCAGTGTGAGAAAAGATGAGAGTAGGGACTTGCATAAATCTGGAAAAGGAGGAAGAGGAGATGTCAGAACATATCCATAGTGTGTGCCTTAGGGATCTGCTGCAGGAACTGCAGACAGCATGGCCTTTGGCACGACATCCTCAGGAAGGGGAGGGATGGTGCTCAGTAGCAGGTGCTTTGGCACAGTGTTGTGGAGAAGGCAGCCCAGCACCTGGCTCCTGAAGTTTCAAATTTGGTGAAATTTCAGCCAGTTGACATCAGTAACCTGCAGTTTATGTTGTGTTAGTGCTGCAATTGGGCATTTTCTGGCATGAAGCACAAGACAGATCCTCCTCCAAGGCGAGGCACATGGGCAGGACATAAAAGTAAGGCACAGGGTAAGCACTGCATGTGCAGGGACTCCTGACACTGCTCTACTGAGCAGTCACATGAGGGCTATTCAGGTCCAGATGCTCAGTCTGGAGGTGCTGAATCTATGCCCTTTTCCAGCACTGCCTCTGTGTGGAGCCTGTGGTAAGCACATTTCCACCTCTGGGTGCAGTTTGGGTCTGACAGACAGGCCCACAGAAAGATCTCACCTGCAAGATCACACACAGACATCTGTTAGGGCTCATGACACTGCCCCTTAACACACTGGGCAGCCTGAGACTGTTGCAAGACTAAAAGCCACAGAAATTTATCCAGTTCCCAGCACATGGTAGGAGAAAGCAAGAACCATGGTCTTTTCCATATCCAGTTGCCTACAACAACGAGATCCTTAGGGAAAATGCCCAGATCACCCTAGGACTGCCAACAAGTACAATGAATCTCTTCTGCCTCTACAGCTCTCCGGATCTCCAGGATCCAGGGCCATAACAAACCTCCAGTGGTTGCCACCACTACCTCAAAGTACTTTCTCCAGCTACCAAGTCCCTTGTAACTGGATCTAGACCCGTGTTTGACTTCCTGGGAGAAATTTCTTCTGCAGGTGTAAGCTGCTGCCCTGCCTTTCCACCAAGAAAGGCAATACATGTCCCAGATAGACAGAGAACAAGAAAAGGAGTTCCATCTCCACAGTGCACTTCACAGTAAGTGCCACAATTTATAGCACATAAATACTGTACATATACTGCTGCGTTTTGCAGACATTATCATCTCAAAGGGTAGGTAGGAGGTGGGAAAACAGCGTGTAACAACTGTAGCTTAGACAGCTGCTTTCTTTGCCACGTCTAATGCTGTTTAGGGAGGTAAAATAGGTCTACCCAGCAGTGCCTCTGCTTCTGCTAGGATACACTGCAGCTCCATGTGGAGCTTCTGCTGAATAATTAGGTTAAAGGCACAATCATGTAAACAATCTTGTAGAGGCTTTCTGGGAGGAAGACAAAACCATTCATAACTCCAAGCCCATCCATTTCCCAGAAAGAAACTACACTGTCCTCATGGTGGGCTTTTGCACTGCATCTAACACAGACTGTGTGACCCAACCACTGTGGCTGAAAATCTGTGGACAGGATTAATGTCCCACAATGCCAGGTGTCACAGCTAATGGCATCTTTCAGCCATATACAAGACTATTTTTAAAAGGGTTTTTTAACACCAGAAAAGTTAGTCCTGGTCTTCCTACCCCTCCTCCTTTCTTCCTCCAACCTGATTATCAGCCACATGTCCTTGTCCTCCCATGTCCTTGTGTCAGACCCTCCACAGAGCCAGTTCAGCTCACTAATCTCACAGAATATGCTTCCTTTATTCTCTCCTGGGGGAAAACTTCTGGCCAAATTTGTTTTTGTGCCAGCTTATTGAGTTAAGTCTTCTCAGCGGGAGGACTAGCAAAACCAAAATCAAAGCTGACAATAGCTCTACCACTAAAGATATACAAATGGAAAGTGAAAAAATTCAGGATCGGGAAGATATTGGATCAGCTCAGCTCCACTAAACTACACCCTCCATTAAACATGGAACATCTCATTTTACACTTCTTCCTATTAGACAAATAGGTGATTTCTCTCCTATAGTCCACAGGATATAAGAAATATTTTCACTGGTCTAGTTTATTCTAGTTGCTGGATATCTTGGCTCTACTGGCCAAAAGAGTAGCTTTTTCTCATTTGTGCTTGGAGTTTGCCTTGAGGAAGTTTGGCAGGACACAGCTATGACATCTGTAATGGTAACAGCATGGGAAAGGACTGCCAAGGTGATCCTGTTTTAGTAAGTGGAATCACACTGCACTTATGCAGCCTTAAAAAAGCCATAACATGACCCAGGACTTTTAGCATATAGATAAATGGAGGAGACACGATGTCTGGTTCTGGAAGCCTCTGAGATCACCAGAAGTACAGCATAGCAGTGAGGAGAATAGATCACTCTTTGCTCATCCTGTTCTTTCACAGGTGCTTGTGCTGGGACAGCACAGTGTTGTCACAGATCTCTGCTCTGACCCTCCAGGGCTGCCTCAGGTCTGGCCTAGACCCTGCAGACACAACCACAAAAAGTGGCCAGTAGCCCTTCTTGGCTCCATCCTTCTTCTCTGCTTTGAGCTCTCAGAGCAAGGAAAGCTTTGCTTTTCCCTTTAGGGATGTTAGGCCAAGAGTCTTCCACATTGATGGTTTGTCTGAGCAGCACAGGATTGTCATGGTTACAGCCTTATTTGTGGACTTAGGGAGAACAGCAGGATTCATGGAGCCAAACTCAAAAGCTCGCTTGTACATCAGAGAGATACAACTGGGGATGAGTCAACATCAGAAGGAAAATAAATTGTTTCTCCCACCACCCAAAATGCCAAAAGGGACAGTCAGGAAAAGCATCATTGCATCAGGGCTTTGAGAAAGGTGAGCTCAATCACTTTCATTAAAAGGCTTAGGGAAACAACCTTCATCCGAGTGAGTAGGCAGCTGCAACCCAGTGCCCCTTCTCCTCGAGGGCAAAGTCTAATTATACTTTCAGAAGTGCAAACTCCTTCAAGCAGTTCTCTTGGCTCCTTATTTTGTTTTAGCCAGAAATTGTGAGGTTCTAAATGCCCCACGTGTCTCCTGGAATCTCTGCTTGCAGCAGCACTGAAAGAGGCTGTGAAAGGAGTTCAAGGTAGAGCTCAGCCTGGAAGACACATCTCACCTGTGTCAGCTTCCCTCTCACAAGTGTGACATGACAGAGTCACAGCAAACCCTGCAGGTGCAGGTGCAGAAGCTAAGAAGGGCAGCTGTGTCCTGACTGCCCCTTTGGGTAGTGCTATCCCCCTCAAGAGCTCGCTCCGTTCATCCATGAGAGGTCATCACCCTCAGCCCAGGCTGGACACAGAGGCCAGAGCCTGCACATGTGCTCCCTCCATGCACAGCAGGCACCACGAGGTCCTCAGCCATGGCACACCCTTGGTTTTGGTAGCAATTCCCGCTGTGATTCACCTGGCCTGCAAAACAGCCAGACATGCACCCATACTCCAGCTGTACAGCACTGCCAAATCTCTACACCAAATACCCCAGCAGCAAACTTGTCCAATGGCACCATGCTGGAAAGCTGGCCACAACCTCGGGGACAGTGCAAAATGTTGCTGTAGTGATATTGTAATTCATGGCCTCGAGGGATCCTTCCCATCAGGCACAGACACTCACCAGGATGTGGCTGGTATTTGCCCTGTGGCGCTGTGAGTCAGGATATGACCCACAGGCTTCTGTATTTACAGGAAAGCACCCTCCAACACCAGAACACAAACTGCTTGCACCAGTCAGAGCCCTTGGAAAGCATCTAGAAAGCAACAAGAGCCCACCATTGTCACTTCTAGAGGTTGCTGTCCATGAGCAACATGACCATATGAACTCCTTTTCCAGGCTTCTTCCAGCACAAGATGATAAAAAGCAGGCTCACTGCTCCAATTTTATTGGGCAGAGAAGCAGTCTGAGCATGCAGAAGAGCAAGGGAAGAGCCTTCCCTGGTGCAATACACCTGACCTCTGCAGGTGTCCCCGTGGGACCAGCACTGCACCTTCTATCACATTCTATGATTCTTTGAAACCTGCTGGACCCCACAGAGGCAGTAGCAGCATAACAGCTTACAAGCTCAGAGAGAGACTTCTGCTGGTGTGAATACCCATTCCCCAAGAAATCAATGTATTTACAGCCCCAATTTAAACTGCTATAAGCAATATCACTAAAAACATATTTGCATTATTATCACTGCACTGCTCAGTTAATTGCTATACAAATATTTGTGCTGCCCACATTCATCACAAGGGCTGCTGCTGCCTCCGGGTGAACTTACTCAAAATCTGATGTGTTTTCCCAAGACTGGAAGTCTTAAAGGGGATGTCTCTGTTTTGCACGCTCAGAGAAACACTGATCCAAAATTCCTTTCTACTGAAGTGGATCCAGAGCAACAGGGGACCATTTGCTTCAGAGGAAAAGCATGATGGGGCAAGACTTCCCAGGCTATATGTTTGGACCAAGAAGTCAGGCTGAACTTACCTTTCCTCTTGTCAGCTCATTGTGACTTATTTAGATTTATCACCAGTCTTTGCTACTCCCCTCTCTCTCTCTCTCTCCTTTCTTTTTTAATTAAGCTACTGAGGCCTTGTTTTCAGAAACCGTCTGGATCCCAACAGAAGCTTTTAAGTCTCAGACATCAAATGGCAGGCAGTTTACTATAGTTAATTATGGTAATTTTTGCTTAGTAGTAGCTTCCCTCTGAAGAGTCAAAACTACTTAGAAAAAGCCCCAGCCTCAGGCATGAATTTCTAAGAACATATTTTTTGTCATTCATTATTTTACAAAGTTAAGTAGCAGCAGAAAGTTAAAACCCAGAAGGGAACAAAGAGCTGACAAAAAGAATAAGCTTTTGGAGGCTATACACCATCACATAATACACAACCAGACAATGTTGGCCTTTTTAGGCATCAGGCACTGCTGTGCTGAGCTGTGGCACAGGGTCTGGGTCTCCCACAGTGACCCAGTCCTCTACCATCACCATGCTCAGCCAGAAAGGTTGCTCTGAATTGCACAGAGGGACAGACAGCCCTCTGGCCAGCTCCAGAGCAGAGAAGGCACAAAGGTATCCTGAAATTTCCCACGGTGTGGGCTGTGAGTGAGGCGTGTCATGCTTTCAACACTTTCAAAAGTACTTCCAAAAAAGTGTCCCTACCCTTTATTATCTTGAATGATCACTGATTTTATATTNACCATTTGCTTCAGAGGAAAAGCATGATGGGGCAAGACTTCCCAGGCTATATGTTTGGACCAAGAAGTCAGGCTGAACTTACCTTTCCTCTTGTCAGCTCATTGTGACTTATTTAGATTTATCACCAGTCTTTGCTACTCCCCTCTCTCTCTCTCTCTCCTTTCTTTTTTAATTAAGCTACTGAGGCCTTGTTTTCAGAAACCGTCTGGATCCCAACAGAAGCTTTTAAGTCTCAGACATCAAATGGCAGGCAGTTTACTATAGTTAATTATGGTAATTTTTGCTTAGTAGTAGCTTCCCTCTGAAGAGTCAAAACTACTTAGAAAAAGCCCCAGCCTCAGGCATGAATTTCTAAGAACATATTTTTTGTCATTCATTATTTTACAAAGTTAAGTAGCAGCAGAAAGTTAAAACCCAGAAGGGAACAAAGAGCTGACAAAAAGAATAAGCTTTTGGAGGCTATACACCATCACATAATACACAACCAGACAATGTTGGCCTTTTTAGGCATCAGGCACTGCTGTGCTGAGCTGTGGCACAGGGTCTGGGTCTCCCACAGTGACCCAGTCCTCTACCACCGCCATGCTCAGCCAGAAAGGTTGCTCTGAATTGCACAGAGGGACAGACAGCCCTCTGGCCAGCTCCAGAGCAGAGAAGGCACAAAGGTATCCTGAAATTTCCCACGGTGTGGGCTGTGAGTGAGGCGTGTCATGCTTTCAACACTTTCAAAAGTACTTCCAAAAAAGTGTCCCTACCCTTTATTATCTTGAATGATCACTGATTTTATATTTTATTATAACACAGCAGTAGAATGCAAGCTAATGGAAAATACCAACATCAACCAAACCAACCACAACCCAGAGTAAATTGAAGTTGCTTTCAGCAGAGCTCCTAATCTGTTATTTTAATCTTTTATGCATTCAAATGTTTACAGAGAAAATCAGTTTCCCTGCCTTTCTTGTACCTTAGAGAAGATATGTTTTATGATGAAAGATTAATCTTTCTTTATGATATGACATGTTCTTACGTAGAATATACTTTCAAGGAATTAATCTTTGCCGAGATTTGCCAACCCGGACTGGATTGTTCCCGGAGTACGGCATGGGGAAAAACATGGACTGGATTTTCCCCAAAATACGGAATGGAGGAAAACCCGGACTGCGTTTTTCCCGGTGTACGGAATGGGGGAAAACTCGGACTGGATTTCTCCCGGAGTACGGAATGGGGGAAAACTCGGACTGGATTTCTCCCGGAGTACGGAATGGAGGAAAACCCGGACTGGATTTTTCCCGGAGTACAGAATGGGGGAAAACCCGGACTGGTTAATGAGAGAGAAGGGATTTTTTGCTTTGTAGTAGCTTCCCTCTGAAGAGTCAAAACTACTTAGAAAAAGTCCCAGCCCCAGGCATGAATTTCTAAGAACATATTTTTGTCATTCATTATTTTACACAGTTAAGTAGCAGCAGAAAGTTAAAACCCTTTCCTAGATTACAGTGTAAAATGTGACCAACAGTATGTACTCTATTATCTTCACAAGCTGTTAAAGCAGGTGGGGCAGTACTCATTATCTCCTACCATGACTCATATCTGATAACTCCCTCCGCTGCTATCTCTGTTTAATGGGCAATCGAGGCCCCACCCCATGACTCATAGAATGACATCAGTCCGTTGTGAGGTGCTCCACCCAGGGGTCGGAGCCAAACATTCCCACCTGGATATAATCTAGGGTTTGGAACAACACAAGCAGCCTTTACCTACTGGCTTCCCAGAGGGTAAGAGCTATCACGGGACCATCGGGTGAAGACCAGACCCTTTTCTACAGGATAACCACTTCAACAGGACCACTTAATCTGGACTGCTGCCACCACCCTGACTAACAGGGTGTCTGGCTGTATCCTGACTCTGTCAGTGTTCTTGTACTATTGCATTTATTTTAATTTTCCTATTAAATTATAATTCTGACTTGCGATCTCCCACTGGTTTGTTTTCAAACTAGTACAAACACAAAAGGGAACAAAGAGCTGACAAAAAGAATAAGCTTTTGGAGGCTATACACCATCACATAATACACAACCAGACAATGTTGGCCTTTTTAGGCATCAGGCACTGCTGTGCTGAGCTGTGGCACAGGGTCTGGGTCTCCCACAGTGACCCAGTCCTCTACCACCGCCATGCTCAGCCAGAAAGGTTGCTCTGAATTGCACAGAGGGACAGACAGCCCTCTGGCCAGCTCCAGAGCAGAGAAGGCACAAAGGTATCCTGAAATTTCCCACAAACAGTGTGGGCTGTGAGGCGTGTCATTGTGTGTGCAGTGCAGGTACCTGGCTGTCCCAATCAGCCAGTCCCACAGGGATGCTGTCCCCTTTGGATGCAGAACATTGTCACCCACTGCAGGACATCCCAAGCAGCTACAGACCAGCAATATCATAGAAATAACAGAAAACTCCTCCCAAACACTTCCATGGGGAGACCATATGCAGCAACAGGGCTTTCAAAATGCCCTGACTAAAGCAGACCCTGCCTTTCAGCATGGATTCAGCCTGTGGGTGAAACCGTATTGCACGTTAAAAATTAATATAACCAGGGCACTCACAAAAATGATCCACTACAAAGAAGATGGAGTTGATTTATGTAGGGTTCTTGCACAAGGAAAAGAGATACAAGCCAAACAGTGAGGAATTAAGAGCTACTTTCCCAATGTCTTGACAGACCATCACTGCACTGCCTGCAGATTACTCAGCCTTACATGGCCTAAACATCTTGCCTTCTGCCCCTGCTTTTTTTGTTGCAAATCAAGAATATTAATCTCTATCTGTTTTCCAGGATTTCCTTCTGGGTTCACATTGAAAAAAAAAAAAAACACCAACTTTTTGAAGAGCAGTTTGCCACCTGGAGAGGAGAGGAGAGGAAAACAGAAGGAGAACTGACAGTTTGCCTTTGATTTTTATGGCTACAGAGTCTGGCCAGATAATGTGGGGCTTTAATACACAGATTCTTTCTTTTATAAAGGGTCTGAAAAGGTGGTGCTTTTATCAATTACCAAAATATGTAATCTTAAGGTCTGCTTTGCTACTGCTGAGTTTGTTTCATCTTCAGGTTCCTCTTTTAGGCAGTTTAGCATTTCATCTGGGAATGTAGAAACCACTGGGAGCAGTTGAAGTCAAACTTTCAAATATTTATATTTGATGGGTTCAGAGGTAGGCACAAGAATGTAAAATACAAGTTCAGAGATTCCTGCATAATCCATCTCAGCACTGGAGGAAAGGAGGAGGGCAAAATATATGTGTATTTCTAATTTAATCAAAAACAAGTATCCAAGCGATCACTATAGTCCCTTCCAGAAGTTCTCTTTCTGTGGATGCTGCAGCTGTTTGTTTGTCGAGTGGTTTGAACAGCTTAATCATTGTTTAGTGTAAAAGAAAGTAATTGATTTTTGAATTTATACTGAGACATTACACAGCACTGACAAGATTGCCTAGATTTCCAAGAACATCTTTTAAAATAGTTCGTCTTTTTCAGCAAAGTAGATCTGGGTCTCTGCCTACTTTCAAACAATGAAATTCTGGCTCTCATCAAGCTTCTCTCTAGGCAAACATGACTAGGTTTCAGCTCAAATATATCTGGTGCTTTAGGCCAAACCTAATGCACAAGAAAGTTAGATGGCCCCCATGGTCCCATGCAGCCCTATTCTGTACAGTTCTGGAATAAACACTGGGCTTGTTTGTCCTCTCATCACCCCCTACTTGAATGCTACAATCAATCTAGAGGGCCACCAAGCAGTGGACAAGAATTTGGCCTTGGGACTCAGAGCTCCATCAAAGCCCAGTGCCCGTGTGGTTTCACATCCTCCAGCCACACCAGGCCATGGTTACAGCTTGAGGGCTCATGTCAGGCATTAGAGGCTATGGGACAATGTACAGGCTGGTGTGCTTTATGGATTTGTGGCACTAAAGAGAAAGGAGCAGTGGAAAAGATGCCAGCTGGCAGGGATAAAGCTGAAGAGTTCCATTTCCCAGGCCACGCAACTCCACTGCCCAAGCTGAGACCTTTTCTTTCAGCAGTCATGGGCTGTGCCATTTCCCTTCTGTGACAATTAGTGAGACCAGCCAGCCCCTTCAAGAAAACATAAGGACAGCTCCTGAAGCAGTAGCAGTGGTAGGACCAGCTGAGATAGAGGGAAAACAACCATTTCTCCATGGCAAACTGTAAAACCCATTTAACTCCTAGGAGCAAAGCCCAAGGATCATTGTTTGTGATCCCTCATGCCTCAGAGCCAGCTTTGCTTTCCCAGGACAGAGCCTGTGTCCTCCCACCCTCCTTTACAACAGATTTCTGGAGTCTTAAACACCCCAGCCCACCCCCACCAAAGAAAAAAAAAAAAAAAAAAAGCCAAACCTTACAGGTAAGCACAAGGATCAAAACTGCAGGAAAAGTTTCACTTCATTAACTGTCACTGCATTAACCATGTGGTGAACATGGGTTAGAACAAGAGAGCAACGGGAAAACCTCACATAGCCTAAAAGTCCCCCTTGGAGAAACCCACAGGGCTCAGCTATCCAGATATACTCACTTCTGCAAATTCATACAGGATGAGAGTAAGTAATTCCTGCAGCACCACTTCTCACATTACACTCCAAATCTTCCACTTCAGAATTAGAAGATTATAGGACATAAAAAAATGCCCACGTCATTCTAATAACTATCTCTTAAATAGATCAAGGTACTTTATATAGAATAGCTCAAAGAGAGTGATAACAAGGTCCAAGCCTGTGTTAAACGTCAATGGAGAAACCTCAAAGCTCTGTGTAGAGATGCTTTTGCTCTGAGGTCGGCATGCACACCGAGAATTTCAGTTCTCTCTCCCAGTTCTTGTTTCCCAAATTCTGCAGTGCACGCTCAAGAGCAGCTGATGCAACATCCATTTGAAACTTTGTTCACCCTCTTCACAACCTCCCCCACTGCTGCATGTGGGTTTAATAACAGACACAGAAGATGACACGACTTGGTTGTTGCCTTCTGGGTTGCCAACAAAAATCCCTCCTTTCTCATTAACCAAGCCCTTCCTTCACGCCACTGCCAACCAGGGCAAAAATAGTACATTCAAAAGAAGCAGAGCATGGCTTTCTTCTTACTGGTTAACCCAAACTAAAAGAACTGCCTCCTGTTCTTCACAGCTGAGACAAAACATATGGAAAGTCAGGGCAAGATTTCCATTTCTCTATCCTTCCAGCAATGCCATTACATTCTTTCTAACTAAAACATGCCCTTTGGGTCCAAGGAAAGGGATTTCCATGTGTCCCAGTTCATAACATGCATTGGGGCTGGAGATATAAAGACAAAAGTACTATCACCATACTGGTGAAATCAGTGTTTTGTTGGAGTATGTTTGCCTGTCCCCACATCACACAGTTCTGCAAGGCCTTGGCAATGGACACCTAAAAGTCCCCAGGTTTGTGTGCAGCTGAAGTCATTTGTCCACAGAGCAAAGGAGAGCCCTGTTCTTCTCAAACAAACAAACAAACAGCAACAAAAACAACAGAACAAGGAAAGAAAAGAGTCTAAATGCATGGAAAAGTGAACCACTGACCTCATCTCTCCCTGCTCAGCATCTGTTCAATCCAAGCCTCCAACCCTCCCACACAGGTACAAAGGAGTCACCTGTTCCTCTGCCCATCAGCAGCCAAAATCTTGCCTGAAGATTGGCCTCAGCACAACATGCTTGAACCAGCCAGTAGCTAACACCATCACACAACTCTGACCGAGGAAACAAGTCTCTGAGGGGAAACTATTCACTTGCCAAACACAGCGAGCTACAGGCACCAATTTCACTGTCTGTTTTAGTATTGCTGCCTTTTCATCAGCTGCTTCAGCTCTGCTTGGGGTCGGGCTCCCCCCCACCCCACACGTTGGTAATAGTGTTGCTTTTATGGGCAGACCTGAATCATTGCTGTTCATAGAGCAACCCTGAGGAGAGCTTGGTCAATTAGGAGCCCTTACCTGATACCATGCTCTCCTTTGGTTTGTTAAGAACTTGAGCTCAAAACTTGAGTTTCCACTGGCAAGAAATCAATTGGGGTGGTTACAGGAGAAACAGAGGAGAAAGATGCAGGCAGACATGCTGATTAAAAAGGCTCCCATCCCGTGGCTGTGTTTCCACCTGCCAGCTCTCCTGCCTGTGCCATAGTCCCAAAGGAAGGGTCTTTACGGTATTCCTTAGTCCAATTCATAGAAATTCAGCCTGAGGAGTTTTGAGCCCATTTTGTGGCTGCATTTTCTCAGGCTGATGGACTTTGCTTGCAGCAGATGAGAGAGGGCTCAGGGGAGCCCTCCCATCAGGGCTGGGGCAGCCACATTGCTCCCAAGGGCAGACACTGGGGTGAGGAGCATCTGTCACCCACATAGCAAAGGAAAGGAAAAGCATTTCCTTAGCCAGAGGGCACTTTAAACTCTTCAGACTTTTGGGAAATAGTGACTCAGGCCTTGCTTGGGTTACTGGCTACCAAGAAACCCACTCTGTCTGCCCCGCCTGTGACTGTGGCACAAAGCCTCCCCATGGCCACATCCCCATGCAGGCTGTGCATTCCCCACCTCCACCACCAGCAACTACCACCTGAGGACCCCTGTTATGCCACCTGGTGCCACACCCCATCTTCTGATGACAACCAGGGGCCCAAGCAGGGTACAGAGCACAGCATCAGTAGGGTCTTCCCTTTGGGAACACCGGCTCTGTGCTACCTCCTATCCCTCAAAGCACCACTGTAGAGGCCAGACAAGCAGAGCATCCAGTCCATCTGCCTGCTCCTCTCAGTGCTGCCTGCAAGGATCTCCCCTCTCATAATCGGTTGCACCAAGTCTGGTGCAAGAGCAAGTCAACATTGGTCAAATCACTTGAACTGTCCATGTCTCCTTCAATGATCTGTCAAAGGATGTTGATAATATCTCACTAAGTCACAGCAAGGCTTAGTTAATTATTTTAATGCACATGAAGATTTCTAGATATTTGTTATATGCACACACATAGGCAAACCATGTACTTCTGTGAGTGCCGGCCCTTGACTGAGTACATCTCGGGGTATCTAGCTACAGGCACGTAGTTAGCAAGTAGGAAAGTACCCAAAGTTATCAGTGAACAGATGGCAAAGCCTCCCCAGCCTCACAGGTACCTGTCCTGTATTTGTGAAGTACCCTGTCCATTTCTAATCACTGACTGCCCAGCCTACAAGCAAGAGCTTCCTGTATCAAAGCAGCAAAATGGTGCTCCTGTATAATCAAAATTAACCAATTATGTCATGCAACAGCTTATTCATTTTGATGTGCATAACTAAATAATTATTGCAGGTGTATGCAAAGGAGGCTCTAGCTTAATAGGCTCCCTATTTTCTTTGGTTTTGACCAGAACAATTGCCTATGAAGAAAAATCAGAGAGCTTTAGGCAGTTGCTATTGCTAAAAAACAGTTTGTGGGGAGAAAGGAATTTGCAGTGGAAAAAAGAAGTCTCATTTGAATAACAAAACAATTTTTGTTGATTTCATTGTTGTTTATGAGCTATTTAAGCCCAGGGGTGGGTAGAAAAGGGGAAATAAGAGGATTTTACTGACAAACATATTTTAAACAGATAGCACCAATGGTAAAAATCCCATTTTGAGTTTGAGCAGTGAGTAGCACATCATACAGTTTCTAGGAAGGAAATTTAAGAGAACTTAATGAGACATGAAAATATTGTAAAAAGTGGTATGTGTTTTTCAAAATAAACACAAATAACACTACCTCCCCCTTGAGCTCTTACATCTTTTAATTTATTCAGCCAAACTTGCCATCATCACTGTTAGAAAGGTTTGGAAAACAAGATGGCATTGGGCCTTCTCCCCTCAAGTCACGGCAGGCAGTTTCCAGTGCAGAGCTGGAAGCCCATGAGATGCCCCTGTGAGCCCAGAAAACCCCTTCCCCTCCTGCTCACTTAGATTGCAGAGGGTGGGAGTTGTGCTCTGCAGCCCACAAACAAAAGGAGAAAGAGGAACCTGCTGGAACAAGGAGTCAGGACACAAGGAAAGGAGGCAGCAGTGCCTGCACACCACGCTGCCTTGCAGAGGAGAGACGTCTGCGAGCAGGACATCAGTACTGTAACTAATACATCTGAGAATAACTAAGACTCAGGTACTGCTCACACAGATCAGTTTTCTGCACTACCATGAATCTGTTGCTTAAAATCTGTCCTGGTTCAACCATTGCTTTTTGTTTCACTGTGAAAGTTCACTTAAGTAATATCAACTCACTGCACATGAAACAGCTTTGAGACCAGCTTGATTTCTATCTTTTGGCTACATGTAAAACATTTGCAGTTTAACAACCCAACATTCATAGCAGAAAACAAGCTGGGCTCCTAAAGGTCACAGGTTTCACTCCAGAGCAGCTCCTCGTACACAAGCAAGGAAGAGACCAGTGTCACCTCCATCACCTGTACACGGAGCCAGCCATGGAAGTCAACAGTGACAAAGCACGAGGCAAAAAAATACAGGTGTTGTTGCATTTTACATGGAAATGTGTGTGCACAGAGATCTTCGAATTTCAAAAGTTTCTCACAGTTTTAGAAAAATAAAATGTCCCTTTTATGCCCGGAGGAGTTAGTCATGCTTGCTTTTATGTTTTGGGGTTTTTCTGGGGTTTGACTTTTTTTAACTAATAAGGTTACTTATTGAGACATTTTACAAGATATGTGCCCAACATTTAAATTACAAAGACCTATCATTCTTGACAGGCATATTCAACATGTTTTGATATAAAAATTAAAGAAAAAAAGGAAGATAATTCTTTACATAGAAAGGGGAAAACATATTTCAGATAATTGCTTCACAAGTGATGACTTGTTATAAATGGATCAGTGCTTTCCTGCAAAGAAATACCCAAAGATATTCCTAATTAGCAGTAAGCTAATTACCACAAAGCCTCCCGTGTTCAGCAGTGACATGCTAAATCACCCCCGCTTGCAATTTCTGGAGCTTCACAAAAGCCAGAAGTGGGAAGAAGGAGCAGTGAGAGGAGTCACCGCCTGCTCTCCTGGGAACAAGCTGCAGCTCCCACTGCTCTGAGCAGCACGTCCTGGCAGGACCTCACACCCTCACTCCCTTCCCAGCCTTTCCTCCAGGCCAGCTCCATCCCTTCACCCTCATTGCCTGTGCCCACCCCTGCTCTTTTCTCACACCTATTCACCGTTGTTTCCCCTGTCCTGGTTTGATTTGCTGTAAGCCTGGATATTCCAAAAGCACAAGGTAGCCAGAGCCTTTCTTTAAAAGCTTTTCCAGCCTGCCCATCAAGTGAGGCACAAACAGCTCACAATGAGACAAGGGCATTGCTTCTTGCACACAGGTAGGTGTTTTAGCCAGGGGGAAAGAAGAAACAAAGGATTTAGTGCACAATATTTGAAAGTTGTTTTGAGTTGGCTGTTTGGGTTTTTTCCTAAAGACTGACAGAAGCTCCCAAAGAAGCAAGCAAACAAAAATAAACTGATTTTCTTTCCATTTTCAGACACTGAGATGTTTCAAGATATCCCATTACACTATCCTAATCTCCACAACCTTCAAGAGAGAAAGTGGGGTAATGAAAAAGACAGGAAATGAACCTGCAAAAGTTGTAAAAGACAAAATGTTTGCATTTCAACATTTACAATGCCTTTTTTTTAATTTAAATAGAAACAAATGGGATTTAACTTTGTTTAAAAAAAGCAGGACATTTCAGTGGAGACAAAAGCTGCATCATGGCTGTTTCTCCTCTCTGCTCTAGGTTCAGCACTTCTTGCCACCTTTGGCTCTTGAGTCACTCAGCTCAGGGTTATGCAGACAAAGCAGCTGGCTATGCAGAGGTCTCCTCATCTGACTCCCAGATACAAAGCAGGATTGTCAGGAGGTTCCCCAAATCACAGGTCTTCTGGGGAATCCCAGATTCCCCAAATCACCAGCATCTGGCACTAACAATGGCACTGGCCCAGCTCCATGGAGCTGGAGCACCCCGAGGCCCCTGTTCCTCACAGGAGCACTGAGGACGCTGGGCCCTGGCCCGGCTGCAGTGCTTGGGGCTCTTGTGGAGATAGGAACTGCAAAGTGACCTGCCCCAGAGGCTGATTCACAGAAAGAGCTTTATTTAGCCTCTCTGAATCACCCTGCAGAGGAGATGGCTGCTCTCTGACTACAAAAGGAACTGGAAAGATTAGTGGAAAGCTTTCCTCTGTGAGTCCTCATCTCCAGTGTCTCACAAACTCTGCTTCAGGGCTTATTCCACACAGCCCAAATCTTAAACTGTTGCTGCAGGCACTATCAAGCAAACAGAACAAAAATAGCCGGGGCAGAGCAGAGAGAAGCAGGAACCACTTTTGTTTGTGCTACACACCATCCCAGTTAAAACATCATCAAAATCAGGCCCCGAAAGCCGCCTGCGTTCCCTGCCTGGGGACCAGGGTGAGCCCAAGGCTCCATTTGAAGCCCAAGGACAGGCTCAGCCATGACCCAGACATGCAGCAGCACCAGGGCTTCCAGAGGCAGGGAGTGACAGCCTTCCAGTCAGCCCTGCACCCACCTCAAATTCCACACAAGGTCATGGATCACTTGTCTTGCTGCTTTATAGAAAGGATCTTGAGCAATTACTAAATCACAGAGATGAACTCAGAAGGGAGAAAAAGGTTCCCAGACTCCAGCTCTCAGAACAGCCTCACACATCCAGAATATCTCTTTGCCAAAAGGAAGAAGTTTGATAAGGGTGTTAATGGCTGGGACAGAGGCTCAGGAGAACTCTCTGTGTTTCTGTTTTATTTCCTGGAAATTTGCTAAGGGGTTCTCTTGGACTGATAAGCTTCAAGGACAAGTTCACACTACATGCTCACACTGTGGACTAGTCTGTCTGCACCCCACCTTGTTTGCATCCTCCTCCACAAACTTTTAAGCTCAGCAGTTTTGAAAAAAGTGGTGATGGAAATCTGCTCTCTGCCCTTAGCAGAGCCATGCAGTTGTGGCTGCAGATATCCCTGCCTCACAAAACTTGTGCTCAGCTACAACAGACACATCTAGAGGGAAAGGGGCTTTGCTCCTTAGGGATGGGCAGGTCAGTCCTCTGAATCCCTCTGTATTTCTATGGGTCAAAAAACTGCCACGAGGCTGCTCGAGGTGGGTGTGGGGAACACAGCCTTGTCCTCTGCCCAGGGGAGAACAAGGAGAAACATGGGAGCTACTGTCAGAGCTCTGCAGGGAGCCAGAATTCCCCATCCATGACAGCATTTACCCACTCACAGCACCAGGTTGGATCAGGGCTCTGCTGTGCAATGAAAGCACAAGGCAGACTCTGACACCACCTTGTCTCCATCAGGGTTAGTCCAGGTTTTATTGATCTGAGAGGCATTTGTGGGGACTGATCCACAGCTGCAAATCCAAGCCCAGAAGTTAAGTTTTTGGAATCTTCCTTCATGCCTTGTCTCTATGTGTGCTCTTCGTTGTGTCACACTGAGACACAATGGGCAGCTGTTGCCATCACAAAAATGCCACTGAACTAAACAAATTCCATTCAGAAGCTGTGCCACAGGCTCCACCACATGACCTGAAACAATCCCGTGCATCAAATCCCATTGTTTTTACCAGCTTTACTTCTTGCAAATGATTGGAAGTGTAAAGCGATCTGAAAAAGTGAATGTTTTGCAGATCAGACACTGCTCGTTGCAGAACGTTACAGCTCCTAAATTATTAATAGTAAAAAATGAGGTGTCCCAGAGCTGCTCATTTCTGGATGAGGGAGAGGGGGGAGGGGGGGAGAAGAAAGTATTGTGCTATTACAGGTTATTTTTATCCAATGTTTCTATGCTTCTGTCATTAGCTAATTGATGACACAGCCTGTTTAATATTATGTCTGCCTTTGGTATTTATAGCTCACCAATTACTGTAATATCTAGGTGCTGTAGTAACAAGCTGCTCTCAGATGAATTTGGATGCTCATGGGTGGATTCTTTGGCACAAGGAAATGAAATTCCCTTGAAGTCAGATGCTTCATACTAGCCAAGGATTTATTGGCTAGCCCACTTAATCATGCGTGGTGATGCTGGATCCCAGTTCATCCATTACTGGGACGCAGCAACATCAGGAACAAGGCAACATTATTGCATAGTGCAACAGCAACCACCCCCAGGCACCTTCAACACTTCTCCTGTACTTGTCACTTGTCACCAGAGGTGTCTGAGACACAGTTCTGCAGTGGGACACCTGTGAGTGTCATTGTTTCCTTAAGCAGGCCCTGGAGCACTCAAACCAAACTTTCAGATATTTGATCCAAACACCAAATCCCTGAGAGAGGGAGAGAAGAGGAGCCAATCTCCAGGCAGATTTCCAAGTCAAATACCTCCCAAATACCAGTGAGATCTTTTTAGTGGAATTCACAGCACTGAGCCATGGCATCATAAGTTGTGTGAGGTCTTGTACTTGTGGCAGATGGCACTGACCTTTGGGCAGTGCTGCTGAGAGAGAAGTGGTACCATCCACACTCAGACCAACATCTGAATGTCAAAACTGCTCTCAGCTCTGACAGACAGACACCAAACAGCTCAGTTTGACCTTTGTCCGGAACCTCTCATTCCTACAGTACATCAGCAGGAAAAAAAATGCATCTCAGACATATTAATTTCTCTTTCTACCACTTACCCTACAGCTTCCATCCAATGATGACACATGCACAGCCCCAAGGACACCATGTTCACAGAGAGCTTCCTGTTTGAGATGCAGGTCCCTTGGGCTGTGAGCCATCAGCAGGTCCTGTTGGTTTGTGGGACTCAGTAGCACAAGGATTTAACAATTCAAGACCCATCAGGAAAAAACCCAGACAAGAGCCTACCTTTTTCCAAGTGCTACAGGTGGCATGCACAGGCGTGGTTACCTGCAGTAAAATGGCAATTTTCTGTAATTGTAAACAACGTTGGTGCCCATGTATTTCATTCCTGCCTTTACTGAGTAAATCTGAGAAATAATGAAACCTGTGGAGAACATTTGAACTTTTATTGTACAGGGTAAAAGCTCTATAACATTAACAAATCAAAAAGCATTACTTCCCGAATAGCAAAATGCCAGGCCATTTACATTAGCCATGCTCAGATTCCTGCTGTGATTGGTGTGTAATTGTCCATCAGCAAGGAACAATCTCTCAAAATTAATGCTTGTCACAGAGCTCCAGACTGCCTAGAGCTGCACTTAACAGGGCTTATAGCCTGAAATGCACAGAAATCTGCTCTTAACCCCAAATGAAAGAAGAGCCTTTCCGGTGCATTCTCTCTGTAGCTGGCCCCTGCCTCCTTTTCATCCTTTTTTCATGAGGGAAACTAGTTAGGCCTTAAAAAAAGAAAAATTCAAAAATCTTTCTTTCATAGATCTGGCATGTTGTGAAACAGCTTCACATGACCCACAGATTGCTGCCTCCACAAGATCCATGGGGCCTCCAGGAACTTGTGTATCCCGGTGCAGCATTGCATCACAGTACAATACTGCAGACACTGTAGGGAAGAGACAAGTCAGGAGACAGCACTGAGGCTCAGTGGCAGCTGAAAGGGGCATTCCCTTCCCACCACCAAGCCAGTTCCTCAAGGCACCCAGTGTCACAATGCTTGGTCTGGCCAGGATATCCCCCATCAGAAGCAAAGAGCCCAGCACCAAGGAATTAGCTGTTCCTACTCCTTTTCCCCCACTTCTAGCCAGAAACTTTGTCATGGACCTGAGAGTACCTCACTGTTGCAAGTTTTGTTAAAATGACCACTTGAGGAGTTTCAGTTTCAACAAGCCAGCACATTCTGCCAAAATGCATTTAGTTAGAAAACTCCCAACCAGCTGTGATAGCATTCAAAGTTTTTTTGAATTTTCTTTTTCATTCATAAAGACTGTAAGTATATTTAAGTTAGAAAGTGATGGAGAAAAGTTTATATGCCTACAACATTGCTTCCTTTAGTGGCAGCTCCCCAGCAGGAAACACAACAGCCTTAATTTTAAAAGTGAAGGGGAAGGGCTGCAGAAACATCAGTGGAGGAGATTAAATGGACTGGGAAGAAAAAGAGCACAATTAGTTCCTGTCAACACCCAAATTATTCCTGCGGGATCTTGCAGCTAAGCCAGTAATGGAGCAACAGTGTCAGGCTGTGGAGAAAGTAGCTTTGTCCTTCTTCATACTCCAGCACAAACTGGTGGCAGAGCCTCTCCACAATTTTCTCACCTCTGAGGGTAGTTCTGTTTCATGCCTTGTTTTACCTGGCTCTTATTCCCCTTTAAGCTTTCCCAGTCTCTAAGAGCACACAAACATTTTGGGGGGCTGTTCAGAAGCTTACAAGCCTCCCACAAGTACCCAGAATAAACTAATCTCTAGCAATTAGATGGAGGCATTTTTCTGCTTTCAGTTGGTTGCAGAAGGAAGCAGAGGAGTGGTTCTGCTTTCTCTCTGTACTTGTATCACAGGAACAGCAATTATCAGCAGAGGAATTGGCACAACAGATCAAAACAGGGGTTTGAATGCCTGAGTAGATTCTACCCAGATAGACTTTTCAGGTGGAGCAAATCAAAGCAAAAGGCAAGGTCCTGGAGAAGTCATTTCTTTAGCAACTCAGTCTTAATCTGTCAACAGCTCCTCTCCAAGGCGCATAAGAGAATAAAGCCAGAAGAAGCTGGGACCCTCTCGGAGCGTGCTCTCCTCCCAGCAGGGCACAGAAGGTCGCAGTCCTCTGTGCACTTAGGGCTGAGCACGGTGCAAGGAGTTGAGAGCACGTCCCCAGCACGACATGGCAACGGGGAGCAGCCTCTGACCCAGACAGGGAAGGGAAAAGCAGCTGCTGCACAGGAGGCAGCTATTTTCTTTCCCAGCATGCAGCCCTGCCTCAGCCACTCCTCGCCTGCCGGGATCGCAGCACTCAGGCTCCCTGTGATGAGCCCTGTCTCATCTTTAACACCAAAAGGAGCACCACAGGCACTGACCCTGCTGGAGCAGGGGGATCAGCACCTGCCCTGAGCCTGGAGAAAGGCAGATCTGCTATGGCATCAGTCCCCTCTGCTTGTGCACGCTGTAACCAGAGGGGAAAAAACCTGGAGCATCTGGGGACAGCACAAGTTATGCCTGAGTGTCTCTCACTCCTGCTGCAGCCCTGGGTTTCAGGATGCTCCTACAACTTTCCGTGAGCCATTCTCCAGCATGTGCCATCTCCACAGCAGCCCCAGCAAGGGACTGAGCGACTCCTGTGTTGCAACCATGCTGGGCAAAGGAGGATCCTGCCAGGGCTGCAGTGACCAGTTCACTCAACCTGTGCACAGCAGCTTCAGGATGAAGCTCATGATCTTCCTGGGCTCAGGGTGCTTTGTTTAGAAAGCACTATCCATCACCTCCACCCAAATCATGCTTCCAGGTGGACATACAGGGCAGGACATGAAAAGGGCAGCCCAGCTGCACCAAATCAGGAGAAGGAGAAGAAAAAAACAACAGATAACTACAGGTTTTACTTCAGTCTGATAGGGGTTCAGTAATCCCCTTGAGCTGAATCTGATGTTTGGAAGAGCTGAGCAGTGATGTGCTGGCACACCCTGGTGCTGTTTGTTAGAGGCTGGACGGAGAAGAGCTCCCCCATGGGTGGTACAAGGCTGCTCCCCACCATTTGCCCCAGTCCTTGGACTTTTGCTGGCTCAGGCAGGATGTCCACCCCTTACACTACAACACCCTCACTCCCTGCTCTTTGGCCAGCACCCTTCTGCTCTGGAGTTCACACCAGTGCAAGTCTGCAGAGATGAGCTGACACCAGCACCAGCATCCTGCCCTGCCTGCAGTTCCTCTGCTCTACATTTTGCACAGCCCAATACAGCAACTGGAACCTGAGCTAGATAAATGGCCAAGCTAGTTCTCAGGATTAATCATCCTTAGATATGTTGCATGAGACTGCCACAGCCTCCACGGTTGGTGAGGTATTTGCTGTCTCAACTCATTGGGAGTCAGGAAAATGAAGCAGCTGTGTGAGGTATCCCATTACTTAGACAGTTTGTACTGAACCTGAAGTACCTCACAGGGAGACAGCCAAGAATTCATCCTTCTGTTTTAATAATCCTGCCCCTCATCACAGTGTAGGAGTCTGAAAAATTACAACAAAAATCCTCTACAAAGACAGTAAAAGTGTCCATTACTGCCCTATGCAAATTCACTGTTTCCAATGGAGAAGCCCTCAATACACACATAATTTTTTTTAAAATGTGACCTTCAGCTACGAAACAGATCTTGCCCAGGGTTATGTCAGCAGCATGTCCAATTCCTTGCACAGATATTCCATTCAAGGGATGCATAGGGTTGGAGCACAGGCAGAGGAGGTTAACTCTGCTAAATTGATCACACCAGAGAAGCTGAAGGAGACAGGACTGAGACAGACAAAGCTCCAAGGATATTCAGTGCAGTGCCTGGATGTTCATCTCAGATTATGGGAGGGGAGAGCCAGCAAAGCTGCAGGATTGCAGTTCTTGGAAGAGGTCAGCTCCTTCCCTGCACTGGGGCTCTCTGGGGATGCTGGAGCAGCAGGAATCTGAGACTGGAGATGCTAAGCTGGGTGCAATCACTCAAACTTTTCTAATCTACCTCAGTGCAGTTTGCCCCACTCCGAGCTGCTGAGCTTGGGAGGGGAGAGCAGGCCAGAGAGGAGCCTGCACTTTTGGTTTCCAGACCAAAGAGGGTTGATATAAACTTCAAGCACATCACCACCACATCCACCACCAGTCTGCATTTCATCCACCAGAAGGAAAAAAAAAAGTGATAAAGTAACTTTCAGCTTGAGAGAGGCTTCCAGAAACCTCACAAAAAACAACTCCAGTAGGGACAGAGCACCAAGCCCACCCCTGGCCAGGGGCACCCAGCACAAGGAAACCCTTAAGAGCTGGTGCACAGCCAGTCCCCAACCACAGGGCTCAGACACCCCTACCTTGCAAGGGCCAGCAAAATTCAGTCCCTTACAGCAGCACTGTCTCTCTCCAGTCACACTACAAAGGCACAAAGCAGCCTTCCTACTTGCTTAAATATCTCTTCATCACTTCTCTTTCCCTCCTGCTCCTTCCTGCTCTCCTACCCCTTGCCCTCTCCTCCCCCACCTCACACCATCTCTTTTTCTCTCCTCCCCCCAAACCTGTCTTTGTGGCAGCTTCCACACAATATATTTTGGTGTACATTAAGGATAAAAGAACCAGAAAATAAGGATGTGAGTCCTGCTACAAAGAGAAGAATAAAATCAGCCTTCCTACCCTTACAGTGAGAGCAGAGGGTTGCACACAGCCACTGACAGCAGGGCTTCCCCAACAACTTACACTGCATGAAAGTATCACAATTACATTATTGGCTAAAATAATGTAATTGTTTACTTTTAGCACAGATGATAACTGCTGCCAGCCCCATTTATCTCCCCACAGATCAGATGTTAATGACAATGCAGCAGCTCAGCCCACCAAAACATTTGTTGGGGTGGTGGGTGCATGGGAGACAGCAGAAGGCAATAGAGGAGGAGGTGGGGGACCAAGCCCAGGGCCTCTCTGTACATGCATAGTTGGTCCTGCAGCCCTGGCTCCTGTCACAGGCCCTGCCATTCTATTGCTGCTCCTCCATGCTCCCACAGCTCTGCCCTTCCCCTCTCTTTCCCTGCAGCCTCCACATCTGGGCCTGAGCCACCCTTAGAGCCACCACACAGCCCACTGGCATCTGTCTCATGAGACAGGATCCAAATACTTTTGCCATCTGCTTTAAAACCGGTGCCAGGCTGACCTTGTGTCAAACACCCAAATCCAGGCTGGAAGATCACAGCCCCTCCAGGCTGATGCAGTTACCCCTGTATGCTCCAGGGAATCTTGGCAGCAGACAATGTGAGCCATCCTGTCTTTTAAATATGTGCTGTGCATAGGCCCATCACCAACACGATTATCTGCTAAGTATTTATGTCAGTTGCTTCAGTCCTCCTCAATAAATCAGACTGCAGCATCAACATCAAACCATAAGGGAAGATCGTTCTGTACAGTAAAGCAGTGCTTCAAAATTGCTTATGACTGTTGTATTAAAAAAAAAAATAAAAATAAAACCTACTCATAGTTCCAAAACAGTGATGACTTTGCCTTTAAAAATGATTTAGATAATAAAGAAAAATAATAGCCCCAGAGGGGATAATTGCAAAAAATGCAACAAAATAAAATAAAAATTAAGAAGAAGATGGGAAAATATATCTTCAGCTTTGTAAATCAGAGTTTTCTCATCCTAAACACAGAGCAGTGCTGAGGAGCAGCCTGTTGGCATAGCTGTGCTGTTTTCCCCACGTTCTTAACACACTTTTGGTTAAATTAAGAAAAGTGACATTCAGAGTAAATGTGTGTTGTGCCCCTGCCCANCAGGGCTTCCCCAACAACTTACACTGCATGAAAGTATCACAATTACATTATTGGCTAAAATAATGTAATTGTTTACTTTTAGCACAGATGATAACTGCTGCCAGCCCCATTTATCTCCCCACAGATCAGATGTTAATGACAATGCAGCAGCTCAGCCCACCAAAACATTTGTTGGGGTGGTGGGTGCATGGGAGACAGCAGAAGGCAATAGAGGAGGAGGTGGGGGACCAAGCCCAGGGCCTCTCTGTACATGCATAGTTGGTCCTGCAGCCCTGGCTCCTGTCACAGGCCCTGCCATTCTATTGCTGCTCCTCCATGCTCCCACAGCTCTGCCCTTCCCCTCTCTTTCCCTGCAGCCTCCACATCTGGGCCTGAGCCACCCTTAGAGCCACCACACAGCCCACTGGCATCTGTCTCATGAGACAGGATCCAAATACTTTTGCCATCTGCTTTAAAACCGGTGCCAGGCTGACCTTGTGTCAAACACCCAAATCCAGGCTGGAAGATCACAGCCCCTCCAGGCTGATGCAGTTACCCCTGTATGCTCCAGGGAATCTTGGCAGCAGACAATGTGAGCCATCCTGTCTTTTAAATATGTGCTGTGCATAGGCCCATCACCAACACGATTATCTGCTAAGTATTTATGTCAGTTGCTTCAGTCCTCCTCAATAAATCAGACTGCAGCATCAACATCAAACCATAAGGGAAGATCGTTCTGTACAGTAAAGCAGTGCTTCAAAATTGCTTATGACTGTTGTATTAAAAAAAAAAATAAAAATAAAACCTACTCATAGTTCCAAAACAGTGATGACTTTGCCTTTAAAAATGATTTAGATAATAAAGAAAAATAATAGCCCCAGAGGGGATAATTGCAAAAAATGCAACAAAATAAAATAAAAATTAAGAAGAAGATGGGAAAATATATCTTCAGCTTTGTAAATCAGAGTTTTCTCATCCTAAACACAGAGCAGTGCTGAGGAGCAGCCTGTTGGCATAGCTGTGCTGTTTTCCCCACGTTCTTAACACACTTTTGGTTAAATTAAGAAAAGTGACATTCAGAGTAAATGTGTGTTGTGCCCCTGCCCAAGCAGTCAGAGAGGAGAAATCCTGTCAGCAGCAACATGGTGCAGTCATTTCTCACCCGAGAGTAATGTGGTCCTGGGTGCCTTGAAGTGCCCTCTTGTCACCACTGATCTCCAGGCAAGAATCAGGGAAATGTGGGCTGCAGAACTAGGGAGGAGCCTGCCCTGGCACAGCAGCTCTCCTGTGAGAGAGCTTGGGACTCACTAACATAATTTCTCTAATGATAAAAAAATGATGCTGTTCACTTCAAGAATCAAGTTCTATGTTATTCCCCATACATAATATCTGGCTACGTGTAGTGCCACTTTCAATGAAGGATGGAGAGAGGACACTCTAGCAGAGGATCACAGCATTTGTGTAACAGTAATAAAAACAAGTAGTGCAAAAAAGCAAACTCATTCCTACCTGCAGAGGCCTCCAAAGCAGTGAATCTGCCCCAAAATGACAGAGCAGATCCAGGAGGATGTTCCAGTATTCAAAGACCCACACAGTTGCTTCAAAGGACCAGAGAGGCCTCCTGGCACAGAGAGGGAGTCAGGACAACTCAGCAAAGGGCCCTGTAAGATGGAGGGGTGTCCTGTCCACAGAAATCCTGTAAGCCAGAGCTCTCACCAGCACCTGGTGCTCTCAGAGAGAAAGGCAATGATCCTCTTCTCATCCAACTCTAAAAGCAGAGTCCTTACAGCTCATCTGGGCACCTCAGACTTGCTTGTGCCCAGGGAAAGTCTGTCCTGGTGGCTCAGCCACTGTCCATGATCCTTTGTTCACTCTCTTAGCACATGCTCTCCTGAGCATAAATTTAAATGTGAGGTCCATGCAAGTCAGGCTGCTCTTGGCTGAACATTTGGCCAGTATCTCACACACGGGATAAGACTTTGCAGCCCCAGCACAAAAGGAAGATGCTCCAATGCTCCACACTGCACTAAACCTGCTGTGCACCTCATTCCCCCTTCCCCTTCTCCCCCAACAAAGATGCCTGCTTAATTTTCCCAAGCAGAATACAATCATTACACTCTCACATTGCATTATAAAGAAGGAACCCATTTTTTTACTCGAAACACTCTTCACCAATTCGTCAGGCAGTGGCATCTTGCACCAAATCTTTAATAAAAGTCCCATAAAAGCTATGACAAGAAAAGCAGAGTGGGCTAAGCAGTAATGGGAAGACTCTGGCAGTACCTGAGCAGGGCTGCAGGCTCTGTGCTTGCAGGCATCAGCCCAAGACTGATGTGAGGCATTCCAGTGCTCCACCTGCCACCACCTGTCCCTATAACATCCTGCTGCCAACACTGCCATCAAATTCAGCTATTGCACAGCTACAGGCATAGATCTCCCTACCTCAGGGTGGCTTTACCAAGTGCCATAAGCTCAGGGATAAACCAGGAACAATCATACTGCACCAGGTGACCCCCCCCCCCCAGAAAAGAAAAAGCCCCCCCGAAAGCAAAGGCCACCCCACGGGGTCCGCACACGCTG